>CM073583.1:37957591-38402670 GCA_037074715.1 Magnolia kwangsiensis | reverse complement strand
ATGACAGTTTTTCTTCCTAAAATACATTGTTTACATAGCCAATAAACATCATATATGGAATATAGAGGAGGTTGCAACCAGCATTTCTTCAAAAGTTCATATGCAAAAGAATTGTTTATATCTCATGACATAGGCAAGAGGACATAACGAATCTCGGAACATTTTAACATAGTTAGGTAATAGGAGAACATTATATATATATATATATATATAAAGAACTAATGAAAATATAGTTTCTCCCCAGAACCTAGCCCAGGACAGCTGACAATCAGTAGCCAGATGATATTGACAAGGCATATTTTGGTTTCCACTCGTAAATTAAAGTTCTGTCTATATCCTTCACATAATTTCTTACTCCCATTTAAGAAGGTTACAATGGCATACAAATCATGAAAATTTTCCTGAATCGATGTCAGCAAAAACACCCTAGATAATATGCATATGGAATACAAGAAAAGCATTCAAGGATCTGAAAACCATTAAAAAAAAAACATAAAGAACATTGGAAGGATGCATACCGATGTATATTCAGGATCAAAGTAGCCAAAAGTGCCCAACACTCTTGTAGTCACATACATTTCCTGGCCCTCGGGCATCAACTTAGCAAGACCAAAATCAGAGATCTGGGAAAAGCAACACATGCATCAATTGTCTAACTGAAATTCTTTCTTTCTTTTATTGTTTTATTTTTCTTTCGAATAAACTACTAAGTTACATTACATATAGACATATCTTTGTTACCTTTGCATCAAAATTTTCACTTAGAAGAATGTTGGTAGATTTAAGATCTCTGTGAACAATAGGAATGCCGAGTGCTGAATTCGAGTGTAGATATGCAAGGCCCCTCGCTGCTCCAAGTGCTACTTTCAGTCTAAGAGGCCAGTCCATCTTCGATTCACTAATACCTAAGTTATCAGTATCAGAGATTATAAGTTTAAAGAACAATAATGGATGAATGGGCATCAGTGGGTTTGAAACAGATAATGATGATGAGCCTTGCTAAGCCCACACACTAGTGCAATAAAGCTCATGTACACACCACATATGTGCCAGCATGGCATGGTAAGACCAAGATCTAATCAATCCATCAGAATGGCAGAACTATGTTGATGCCCTAGCCCAAGAATCAGGTTGATCCACTGGTCATGTGGGCCACAATCTGCAGAAAGGAATGTACGGCTCTGAATATTTTGCTGAAGTTTCGTAACCCATCCGCCAGTTTCCAATCTTGGGGCTCACATGCTGAGTGGACCAGATTTCCAACATGTACAAGGTTGGACCAACCTGATGCATGGATTGGATCTCGCACCTATGAGCCACACTGGCACATGTGGATTGGATCTCGCAACAATGTGCCACACTGGCACATGTGGGGCATGTACATGAGCTTTATTGCAAACACAGGTTCATTTAGCAGACCTCAATAATGATATAATGTCAAACTGACCGTTTAAGTGATCTTGTAGGTTCCCATTGTGCATAAACTCGTATACTAAAAAACGATGCTTTCCATCAGCACAATATCCAATCAAGGCAACCAGATTCGGATGGTCGAGTCTGCTCAAGATGTCGACTTCCACCCGGAACTCACGTTCACCTTCAGCTGCTTTAAATGGTGGCAGCTCCATTTTCTTGATTGCCACAACCTTCAAATTGAACAACGAATGTTGTAAATAAAGATATCAACAGTTGACTTGAACATTTCATTCAGGAAATAAACAGTTATACTGAAAAATAAAGAAGCATGTATTTAAAGAAGCAATTTCAAATGATCTCAAGTCATTTTCTAACCTATCCAATGAAGCATATGTTTTGAATAGTCTATTCATGCCCAAGTGGTCCGCAATACTCCACATATGGATCCATCTAAGTAGTGAAAAAGATACAGGTATTTATTGGCTTCAAACACATTAGTACATGGCAAGAGGGGAAATAAAAAACCCTTGAATGTACAATTGCTCAAAAAATGACATAATGCTAGAGCATGACGGTCGCAAAATCTATACTATATATAATGCAAGTAGCTTTTGTACATTCTTGCCCCTGTAATTAGTCATGGGGAGGAAAAAAAAAAAAAAAAACATTCAGATTTTTCATTGTGTAACCCTTCAACCCAAGGGCATTTTTGTCCCTTCAACTCCTCCCTGGGAGCAGCTTGCACCCACTTCTCTTCTTTACCTAGAAGCTCACATCGACATAAAGCGTTAGAGAGCCTGTGCAATAACAGCTTTGTGGGGCCCACCGTGATGAATTTGCAACATCCCCACCATACATTTGTTGTGCCGTCTTATGATAGGATGTTGGCTAAAAAAGAGGCAAATCTAAAGCTCGAGTGGTCATTCAGATTTTTCATTGTGTAACCCTTCAACCCAAGGGCATTTTTGTCCCTTCAACTCCTCCCTGGGAGCAGCTTGCACCCCACTTCTCTTCTTTACCTAGAAGCTCACATCGACATAAAGCGTTAGAGAGCCTGTGCAATAACAGCTTTGTGGGGCCCACCGTGATGAATTTGCAACATCCCCACCATACATTTGTTGTGCCGTCTTATGATAGGATGTTGGCTAAAAAAGAGGCAAATCTAAAGCTCGAGTGGTCACAACACTAGAAAAAGTAGGAATGGGTCACCAACCATGGAAACCCTTAACTCTTTCTCTCTTTGCATGTAGCCTGTGTATGCACCCTTTTTCTCAATCTCTCCAATTCTCTCTCTCTCTCTACTCTCCCGTGTGTAGCACATGCCGTACCCCTAGTACTAGAAAAGCATGAGATGAGCTTCACATCCAAATACGTCATCATAACTTGGATTTGAAGAAGGCTCCCTAGTCAGCAAACTCAATTTTAAGATACATAACAAAAAAAAAAAGTAATAAAAAACCAAATGATGCTCAAGCTTCAATAAAAACCAGTACACCAGCTATACTAGAAACAGAATATGTTCCTCACTTTTCTGCTAAATGGAGTATGGCATATGGCTATATTAGCATCAGTGGAGCTTTGAAAAAATACATTAGTGTCTGGCAACAGTACATTTGTTCGTCATTATGATGCCCAATTATGGAGTGAACACTGGGGAGAAGGAATAGAACTCCACATCTCCTTGAATCCAGTTGTTTCATCATCATAGCTACATCCCAGATATGTTTGGATGCACAATTAAATTGAACTGCAAACATTCAATTTAATCACCTCAACTATATTGAATTATCATTGCAATGCAATTTGATGTCCTCCTGTTTGATACTTTCATAATCAGGGGGGGTAAAAAAAAAAAAAAAAAACACAACTGGGATTTTTATTTTTATTTTTAAAAAAAAAAAAAAACAACAATGAAATTACTACAACTGGGTATGGTTAAGCTGTACCATACAACACCCAAGTTGTATCCAGTATTAGTATTGGTATTTATATGGTGTAGACATTGCCACACATAAAAATACCTGGGTATCCTATCTTAGAATTGGTCATGATTTCGAAAGAGACCAAATCCACTCAATGGAAATTGTAGGCTTATTCATCAAAACTAGGCCGAACAATCATCAAAATCTCCAAGGATCATGTGTTGCTTATAGATGTGATGATTAACAAAAATCATGAGTCTGTTATTCTCAACCCTGCCTTCGGCATGTTTGATCTTACTGAACAGAATTTCCAGCACATTTCATAAGAAAGATATTTCCATACCTCCCCTGACCGCAGGACTCCTCTATATACACGACCAAATCCTCCTTTCCCGAGCAAGTTCTTCTCACTAAATGAGCATGTTGCTTCCTCCATTTCCTTGAGTGTGAAAACTGAGGACCCATGTCGTCTTTTCGATGGTTGGTTGTGATCCTCAAGTTGCCAATTTCCCACTGGCTTATATGTCCCTGGAGATGGGTATCAAATAAAAGTAACAATTCAACTTCGGCATGGAGGAAATATCATATGTGGAGGACCAGCTTTTTCACCAGTAATTCCATATGAGGAGGACCAGCTTTTCAGTAACCAAGATCATTCATCTGGTGGGCCCCACCACCATAGGGTGCTGCCACATAAAATTCATTTATCGGCCTGCAAATGGAATGTTAGAGACAATTCCACTACAACAGAAAATCCACTTGCAGGAGGAGTCTTTTGATTCACTATTCATCTGCAGTGAGGCATGCCATATGAATGATCTGGATCAACCAAATGCAATCAAACCATTCATACCAAGTAGGCCCAGAAAAAAAAAAAAAAAGGTCCAATGTGAATTTTATTTTATTATTTTTTATTTTTTTTTTAAAAAAAAAAAAGAAGCATACAGGCATCAGTAGAAGACAAATAACGTACATGGTTCATTCAGGTCATGTGATTTGCTTCTCCGTCGTTTGTTCCATGCCGAAACCAAGCCAAACGGCATAATGTCTCACCAAACAGTATCCAATTCCTGCTGTCTGAGAAACGATTCAGCAGATTACCAACTTAAAAGAAAACAACCATTTCTCAACTGTCTCATAGCCAAAAAAAGAAGAAATAAGATTATTCAAAACCAAAACCCATTCATTTAAAGACCGTTCCGACGCAGAAAATGAGGAGTAGAAAACCAAAAAAAAAACCAATTTTCTTCTCAAAGAAAACCAGAGAGAGAGAGAGAGAGAGAGGGAGAGTGTGTGTGAAAATAAAAAAATGAAAATGAAAATAGAACAATGGAAAGAAGAAAGTGTGTGATGTAGGAATCGAGTCAAGAGTACGTATAGAGAAAGTGAAATAGAATTGGAGAATACTCAACAACCTATTTCACCAACAACAACCCAAAAAGGTACAAAAAGGAAATGCTTAAAGTACAAGGAAAGAAGGAATTGTATTTGAAGATTACAATAAAGGAAAGGAAAGGAGGGGTGGTGGAATACCTGTAGAAGAAGGGAATTTTTACAGGGAGGCGTTTGTGTTTGGCAAGGAAATAAAGAAGAAGAGAAATGAACTGCTACTGGAAAGTGAGTGGTAGCAGGACGGTCTTCTTCTTCTCCTTCCATTAGAGAAGGGAGAGAAGGTGGTGGGGTTGAAGAAGAGGGACGAGGACAGATAAAGAGCCGTTGAGGGGACGCTTTCAATCATTCCTTAGATTGGCCATCACTCCAGCGTTGGGTCAGTGTTGGGTCTTGTCCGCTTCCCCTTAAAATGTACGAAATGGTAGAACAGGTAGTACCAGAAATTAGTAGAGAGAGAGCACCAGGCATTGCATGTGGAAGATTGATGATGATCAATCAAGACCGTTCGTATAGCTGGAAATACTACGGATGGAAAACTATTCAAGATACACGAACATTGGACGATCCTAGACATCCGATTAGTGCGGCATTCAAAGTGACCATAGAAAACTAACATTAATAATTAGGAGCGACTTCCACATTATCCTTAAAAGATAATTAAAAAATTAAGACAACCCATGAAAATTTGTTATATCATATGAGTCGTATAATTTCATTTATAGTACTGATACCACCGTTAGAAATAGGGATTTTATTTTTTCATATGTACACCTACCTTTCAGGCTATGGACCAAAAACCTCCCTGTTTTAAAACTATTTCCCGAAATTCACCGTGAGGTATTTCACTGCTCAGTGTTAGCTAGGCATACGAATTAATTTTTATATTTTCGTATTATGGGAACTGTCTTCCATTGCCGCACCAGGTAATCTCCCCCTTCAATACAGGATCACGTGCCAACTTAAACCTGACCACACATGGAGCCCAGCTTGATGTTTATGACAAATCTAACCCGTTCATCTATTTCTCTCCAGCTCATTTTACCGCATGAGCCCATAAATGAGACGATTCCAAAGGTCAAAGTGTGCTCCAAGATTAACCCAATTTATTTCAATTGTAAGAGTTTAATCCCAATGTTTCCTATCTTATGACCCATTGGATATTGGTATCCCACTCATTTTTGGGCTCACAGCATAAAATGAGACTAGATGAACAAGGTGGATTTGTTATTAACATTCCATGTCATGCAAATGTTTCAATTGTGAGCATTCAATATCCATTATTTCATATTAGTTGTCCCACATGGGCTTTCGATCAGCCTCATTTTTGGCCCGTACCCTAAAATGTGATGAAAAATAGGGTGGGTAGAATGGATTTATCATAAGCATAACAATGAGCCTCACATATATTCAACAAACTCCCGCTCTTGATTGGATCCTTACTCTTGGGCAGGTGATAGACTCCCAAGAGTTTCAACACCCCATCCAGGGTTGGAGTATTTATAGGGGGGTGAATTCCCAAGTGTAGGGAGTGAGTATGTGTGTGCGTGTGTTTGTGGGGGGTATGTGTGCGTGTTATAATTATAATAATAATAATAATAATAACTCTCACTCTTGACTAGAATTTCCTCTAAACCTTAGCATGGGCTCATTGATTGACGTGGATTGTCATGCTAACTTAACCCCCATCATACGTGGCCCCCTTGATGTTTTTTAGAAAAATACCCTGTCCATCTATTTTCTACATAATTTTAAAGTAGTAGTTAAAAAAAAAATAAATAATAAAAAAAAATAAATAATAAAAAAAAAGCTACCTCTATAGTTCAAAGTGGGCCCTTAATGGCCCAGTATATTTCAACAGTTAGTGATTAATTCTATTGTTTCCTATCATGTGGGCCACTTAAGCTTTGAATCTATGCAACTTTTGATCCATGCCCTAAAATGATAAGGAAACACAAATGGACATTGTAGATTTGTCACAAAAAATTTGTGACCTAATGAATGTTTCCAAGATAGGCATTCAATCTTCACTTTTTCTGTTCCTTTGGCCCACCTGTGTTTTGAATCAGCCTCCTTTTTGGGCACATGTCCTAAAATGATATGAAAAATCTAATGGAGGAGTGAATTTGTGAGAAACATTATGGTGGGCTCCATCTAAAGGGGTACCCCTCCCTATCAACGTTATGGTGGGCTCCACCTAAAATGATATGAAAAATCCTGTGGAGGAGTGAATTTGTCGCAAACATTATGGTGGTCTCCCGAAAACTTTATCGACACTTGATTGTTGTGCCTACCAAACCTCCACCATGTGGGGCCTACCTTAAGGTTGTGAGAAATCCGCACCATCCATTTATTTTGCTAGCTCACTCTAGAGCATAGGCCCAAAAATGAGAGAGATCCAATGCTCAAAGTGAGCGCCATGATGGCCCTGTTCAATCCCACTACTCTCTTACGTGTAGCCCTTGATGTTGGCCTCATTTTTAAGCCCATGCCATAAAATGAGCTGTCAAAACCAATTATTTCGAGTCATGTTGCCTGGTTGAACTTTGGATTTGCTTCATTTTTTGCCATCAAATGCATGGCAGCAACCATGAGATCATTGGTACAGATAATTGTACAAAATGGGTATAAAGATGGCATGATTGACACCTTCGGCTCCCACTAGTGAATATGTAGAAGCAAAGGACATAAGTCTTAGTGAGTGAAATTTCTTATTATTATCCATCCATGATCAAATCAACAATTTGGATGGATTGGATTATCCAACAACCAAGATATATATAAAGTTTGGTAAGTGCATGTGCGAGACCAATACACTCCACCAAGCACATAAATCCACTTTTCTCCTTCTTTAGCGTGCCTATAGGCATTGCTTGCCCAGTCTACGAACGATGGAAGTGGACTGTGTATAGCCCCTGCCCATTCTAGCAAGAATAGGAAGATCTGTGTAGGGACCACCCTGAAGGTTTCAATGGTGTGTGTCATTATCCCCACTGTTTCCTTTGGTGTGACCTAGATATGCTTCCATTTTGGGCTCATGCCCTAAATTGATTGGGTAAAAAGGAAGGATAGCATGGATAGGCCATAACATCGTAGACCCACATATCCCCATGCGTCTTTAGGATGGAATTAAACCAGCTGGAATGGGAAAGAACGGGAGGGCAGTGCAGGCAAACGGTCAAAATATATATATATATATATATATATATATATATATATATATATATATATATATATATATATCGGACGGTAACATCTGCTGTCAACAAGGGGCAAGAAGGACTTCTCTATAGTTAATAACTCCACGGGTTGAGAATTTGTTAATAGAAGCAGTCGTAGTACGTATTTGAAATGGGTAGGTGGGTTGTGAGAAATAGTTTAAAAGCAGGAGGTGTACGGTCCATAGCCAAAGAGGCAGGTGATCATGCACGTTGACATCAATAGAGAAAATTTTAATCCCTTTCACAATGCTACCGTTGGTTTTATGACCATATATAGTCACTAAAAAACATATTCATATTGACATCCATAGCATTATATCTATTAGGGATTTTGACCTTATTAGCATTGTGGTATAACCAAATTCTCAAAATCGAAAGAAAGTTTTAAATATTTTGAAGGTAGTCATTTGATAAGTTTTGAAAAGTTTTTCAGACTAAATTGCACTTGTCTTTGGATTAGTAGCTTTACGATTTTTGAGTGAAGTAGTTACATAGTATTCAATCCTTAGAAAGAGACGTCGACAGAAGTTGTTATTGTGCCTATTAGAATTTAGATCCAAGTCCTTTATTTTCTTTATAGTATTTTATTTATGTGTAAAGATGCTAACTTCTTGCTGACATGATCTCTTTATGGCCTACAAAATTTGATAACTTATAATAATGTTTGTTCGATACGAACTATTTTCTTTTGATATGGTCAATGTGGTTGGCGGATGTTGATCATGCTTCAAACTATAGCCTTCCATGAAATTCCAAACTTAATGGATGGAGTGGATTATGCACATATATGATGGTGGAACCCATAAACAGGGTATGAATGCCCTTAGAAGTTTTCTTATGGTGTAATCCATTTAAGAAGTTTTCAACTGTAGGAGTTCAATCACCATTGTTTCTTACGGTGTAGTCCACTTAAGCCTTTGATCTGTCTTCTTATGGGGCTCATGCTCTAAATTGTTTTGTTAAGATAAATAGGTAATATCGATAAATTATATACATCACGATGGCCCATAACAATCAATAACAGTGTCCAGTGGCCGTTCACTCCTAACTATTTTATTGTAGTGGAATCCACTTTATATGTGGATGTAACTTTTTCTTTGGCCATAGAAACTGATGAGATTGAAAACCTACCATGTTATTAAATTAAACTCTGAATCAAATGGATGGAGTCGGTCTTCCACATATATCCCATAGTGGGCCCCATATCCCTTAAACATGATAACCTATACCCTTAACACATGACAATCTTGACCCTTAACTTATACTCAATTGTGAGCCCCATAGACGGTGCCCTTATAATGTTAAGGGTTGAGATTGAGGCTGTCAGGGTTGAGGTTGTTATATGTTAAATGTTGAGGTTGTCATGTGTTGAGGGTCGAGGTTATCATGTGTTAAGAGTTGGGGTTGTCATGTGTTGAGGGTCGAAGTTGTCATGTGTTAAGGGTCGAGGTTGTCAGGGTTGAGGTTACCATGAGTTAAAGGACGTCGAGGTTGTCATATGTTGAAGGTCAAGGTTGACAGGGTCGAGATTGTCAGGAGTTAAGGGTCGAGGTTGTCATGTGTTAAGAGTCGGGGTTGTCAAGATCAAGGTTGTCATATGTTAATGGTCGAGGTTGTCAGGGTCAAAGTAGTCATGTGTTAAGGGTCGAGGTTGTCAAGGTCAAGGTGGTCATGTTTTAAGGGTCGAAGTGGTCATATGTTAAGGTCAAGGTTGTCAAGGTTGAGGTAGTCATGTGTTATGGGTCAAAGTGGTCATGTGTTAAGGGTAGAGCTTGTCATGCATTCATTACAAAAAATGGATCAAATGTTACATGACAACCATTTCAACCAAGGCAATACATTACAAAATCTAAATTTTATCTCCTTCATTGTCTTCCACATCACAACCATAACCATCCTTATCTGCCTTCAATCCCTTCTAACAATTACTTCCCCCATGACAACAAGTCAACAATAACCACGACCATCCTTCTCTATCCAGAACCAAAAGTGTCTTCCATCTCTAAGAAAATGTTATTTATAAAAATAAAATAAAAAAATTATTTAAAATGTCTTATATATATTAGTGGCTTCTATCTTTAAGAAATGTGATAGTTGAATAAAAAATAAATACTTTTGTAGGGCCTTAGAAGTTGGTGGCGGTGCTCATATGCCAGAAAAGTTGATGGCGGTAAACATATGTCTTAAAATACAGTTAAAAGGAGTGGTGGTAGTTTCCTGAAAGGCATGTTTGAAAATGAAGAAGAAGCTCAGGTAAAACAACAAACAAAAAAGAAAAATATTCATAAGAGGACCAAGTTTCAAAGCAAGGGTATTTTCATCCATTAATTCTCTAAAAAGTGATTAGAATGCCAACTAAAGAATATATTTGAGAGAACAAATTTTTAGGGCATTTTGTAATACCACGAGACTAGTATGGGCAAAATCCCTTTCAATTACATCAGTATATGTACCATTATGGATTATTTAAAGTGTTGATATTCATATTAATATTTTATTCAACTTAAACCTTCAAACTTATGGCCCATTTGTTAAATATGAAGTCTGGATCCTAAATTTGAAATCTGAATCTAAAGTCTAAATCTGATATTAGAAAACAAACTATTAAATCTAAAACATGTTTATTAACTAACATATGGAATGTGTGAAATATGTTAATTTGACACATTTGCCCCTATCTTCATAGGAAGCAATCATGATTGAATCCCTACCATTAAAAAAATTAATGGATTCCACCAAAATGTTGATTTGTCATCCAACTTATTGATAAGGTCAACGAGACTTAGTTGAAGAGACCATACAAATATCATCTTAATCCAAAGATTTTGTAGCTCATAAGAAATTTTAATCATTTTACCATTGTTTCCTATGCTATGGTCCATCTGAGATTTGGATCTACTTCATTTTCTAGATCATGCATAAGAATGAGCTTTCAATAAGGATGGACAGGGTGAATGTAGTCGCATACATCATTGGAGGGCCCACAATCAAGGGTTACACCCATCTTACTAGATCCAGATTGTGTGCTGACGATGCCAGTAACCCCTAACTACTGGACGGTGTTGTGTGGCCCCTATCATGTTTTATTTATGCACTTCCATCCATTTTCCATATCATTTTAGGGAATGATCCCAAAAACAAGGAAGATCCAAATCTCATTTGGAGTGGTGATTGAACACCCACCATTAAAAGCTTCTTAGGACCACAAAAGTTTTGGATGAAGTTGATATTTGTGTTTTCCTTTCATTCGAGTATGTGTGACCTAATGAACATATTAGATGGTAAATACACATTACAGTGAACCTTAGAAAGTTTTAATCGTGGGCATTCAATCACCATTGTTTTCTTGTGGTGTGGTCCACTTGAGATTTAGATTTGTCTCATTTTTGGGCTCATAATAGAAAATGATCTGGAAAATAGATGGATGGCATGGATAAAACACATACATCATGATGGGGTCCTGTCCAATAGCCACCTCCTTATTGGTAGCATTGGTAGTCAAACTGCGTGGGGAGCTAATTTGGTGACCTCTTTTGTGTGTTGATGGCACTAAGTTCAATGGGCTCCACCATGATGTATGTTTTATATCCAAATGGTCAGTCCATTTGGTGAGAACGGTTTAAGGCCTGAGCCCAAAAATGAGATGGATCAAGGCACAAGTAGACCACACTTCAAAAAGCATTGGGGACTCAACGTCCAACATTGAAACCTTCTTAGGGGTCACAAAAGTTTGGGACCCATATGATATTTTGTTTTTTCCTTCATCCAGGTTTGTATGACCTTATGAATAGTTTAGACAACAAATAAACATCATGGTGGGCCCTATGAATGTTTCAATGGTGGGAATCATTTTCCCCATTGCTTTTTATGGCACGGTCCACTTTAGCTTTTAATGTGACTCATTTTTGGGTTCATGCTCTATACTAATCTTGCCAAATAGATGAACGGTATGGATATAACAAATACATCATAGTGGAGCCCACAGAACTTGGTGACACCATGTAATCTGCTTCCCCACAAATGTGGGGGGGATGGTTGGGGATTGGGTACTACCCCCACTAGGATCTAGCTAGAGACGGACAATCATGTTAGGGGTTTTATGGGGACCATCGTGATGAAAATGTTTATCCACATCGTCCATCCATTTTCCATATCATTTTAGGGAAAAGAACAAAAAACCAAGTAGATTTAAGGCTCCAATGGGCCATGCTACAAGAAACAAAGGGAATTAGGTGCCTACCATTGAAAACTTCTTGGGGCCATAGAAGGCTTTATTCAAGCTGATTTTTATATTTTCCCTTCATTCAGGTTTGTGTGACCTTAGAAGAAATATCCCAATGTACCCTATCACATGCTACATTATGTTAGAGTCTCAAATAACTTCCCTTTAGTAAAGCCTGTAAGGCCTGTTTTACAATGTTTATCTAATCTAATAAGATCTTAAGAATTAGGACTTTTTGTTCTCTCTTGTTTTATAATAAGCTCATTTGGTAAAATCACTTTATCATAACAAAATAAATAAATAAATAAATAAATATTATTTGAAGTACATTTGGTAAAAGATTCAAATACTATTTTTTAAAGGAGTAATTGTTATCATTTAAAAAAATTGCAACAACTCTACTATGATCAATATGGACTATTCATTTTTCTGGCTATTGATTGGATTGCTAAAATCATCTAATCAAAAGGAATAGGCAATCAAAGGTAGGGCACACCTTTAATGTGGGTCATTCATCATGTGGAACCTACCTTTGATGTCCAACATTTGGCCCACCTTTTTGTGGACCATTCATCATGTGGGGCCCACTTTTGATGTCCATGTCCAACATATGGGGCATACCTTTAATGTGGACCACTCATCATGTTAGGCCACCTTAGATATGGGTCGTCTATCATACGAGACCTTAGTTGTGGATAATTTATCAAGTGGGGCCACACTTTGATGTGGACTACCTATCATACGGGGCCACACTTTGATGTGGGTCATCCATCATGTGAGGCCCACCTTTGATGTGAAGGGTTCATTTTGGGGCCCAACTGAAGGGTTTTTATGAAGCACAAGTGGAATCAAACTTTTTCTCTATGTATTCAAACCCATTATGAGCATGGATATGTGAATGAGGAGTTCTAGAGCTTGCTTTATAAAAGAAAAATGCCATTATAATCTTAAATGACCTCTAGCCTAAGAAAATAATGGAGACAGCCCGTGTCTTTTATAGAAAACAAGTTGCCTAATGTTGAGATGAGAGATTTCAGAGAAGATGGGTCACTTCTTGTTATGATGATATCATCAATGTATATCAGTAGAATACTAACGTATGAATTAGCCCAACGAATATTAGGGATGATCAACTTGGGACCTGATGAAGCCTAACTTCAACAAAATAGTTTGCGAACCTTTCAAACCAATATCTTGGAGCTTCCTTAAGTTCATATATGGATTTGTGAAGATGACACACATGGTTTAGGAGTTGAGGATCCATGAAGCCAGGAGGGTGTTGCATGT
This sequence comes from Magnolia kwangsiensis, assembly GCA_037074715.1. Classification (NCBI taxonomy): domain Eukaryota; kingdom Viridiplantae; phylum Streptophyta; class Magnoliopsida; order Magnoliales; family Magnoliaceae; genus Magnolia; species Magnolia kwangsiensis. The sequence continues at coordinate 38,389,213 of CM073583.1, read as the reverse complement.
AAACTTCTTTATGAAGATTGCCATGTAAGAAAGTATTTTATACAACCAAATGGCAGGAACTTAACTGTGAGTGTAAGAATAACTTTGATTGTACTAAGTGTGACGATTAGGCTGGATGTTTCTATAAAATCAATACTAGGTTTCTGATAACACCCTTTTATGACTAGTCGAGCCTTATAGCGTTTAAGTGATCCATTGTCATGATGGGAGAGATTATAGAGAAAAGAGAAGATGGAAAAAAAAATATTTCTTTAAAAGTTTGAGGAGAAACTTGTCCTAAAAAAAGCCTTGAAACACCTAACCATTTATCAAAATTAGCCGTTGAAAAAAAGTAAACTCTCAATATAAAAAGAATTAAGACAAAATCTCTTATGTCAAAATTAGTAGATGTAAAATTAGGCCATTGCGAAACAATCTATTTTTGAAAAATACTTAATGGTTTAAAAATGAGCAAATAGGCTCTTGTTAGTAGAGATGTTAAATGCTCCCTTACTCTCTCTATTAGTATTGCATGTTGTATATGCTACGGTTGATATAATATTGTAGACATCCTACCCCAAGATACCCTACCCCAAGATACGGGAATTGCTCTTTATAATTCAAACCAACATTTGAAACCGATTGTTTGGTTGATTTGAAGAATGATAAAAACTTAATCTAAGTAATCTAAGAACTCTCCCATATCCTTTCAAACCAACCCCAATAAGAAAACCAAAGGTGATGGTGACAGTGAGAATCATTCCCACTAGCCACCGTCCACCAATCAGGGTTGACACATGAGACCTCAGGTTTATGTGTGGCAGATGCATATTAAAATATGAGCTTATATGCTAGCGTGAATCCGATTCCCGTTGTGTCCAAAGTCAACTCTCTTGAATACATGGTAATAAAAAAAAACAATTGGAATCAAGATCAGCTATTGTGACAACCGGTAGGAATCTGATTCCCACCAACTCTCTTTATATAAATAGACTACCCCCACTCAATCAAGGGGGTTGGTTGAAGAGAGAGAAGGGGGGACTATTTGTTTTTCAATCTCTTGCACCGGTTACATCTTAATTATGATCAATGTTGAGCGTTCCTTCTCCACAATTGTGACCGGCATTGTTTTCTTTAGTTCATTTTATTTTTGGTTCATTGTTTATAGTCTTTGAAGTCTTGGTTGATGTTGAGCGCTCATTCTTTGGAATCTTGATCTCGATTAGTGATAAGACTCTAGAGCTCAATAAATTCTCAAAAATCTCTAAATTTCATAAAGGAATAGATGATTGTGTGGGCGGAGAAGGGTGCCTAACCCCTTCTCCATCATCGAGGCATTTACTCAAAATCCCCAGCCAAAGACCAACCATAGACACATTCAAGTTAGGGGAATTTTTACATTCCCCCAACTTTTAATGATTCCACTGTGTCTAGCAGACTATAGATTCCAAGATCTATCAACTAGTGATAACTCCAAGTTCAATAAGAAGCATGCATGAGCCAATTCACCTCATACATCAAAAGAAATTGACAAAGGCCAGTCTTCCCATGCATGCGTTGATTGATTTGGTGACTTCATTAAGGAAATTCTTGCTAGTTACCAGTTAGGTACAAATCAAAACATGAGATTTTTGAATTTGTTGAGATTAATAGTTCCAATCCATTTACTTTTCATCGCTTTAAATATTCCAATGGAGTTGATAGTCTGTAAATATGTGTGCAGGGTGTGAAATGCATGCTGGGAGCACTATATAGATGGCTTCAATGGTATGGTTCAATTTGGACTCATCACTAGTCAATGGTTTTATAATATATGGTCTAGTAGACACCATAGGCTCACAATAAGTCGAGAGAATTAAAGAGTCACTAACTCGAGTGACTCCTAAAATTAATATATGATTTTTAATTTTAGGTAATTAAGGGCCTTAGTTATAGAGAATGAAGAGATTAGGCACCCTTTCATACTCGTACCAAATTATGATCTTTACGTTAAAGTATTTAATAATTTTTTATTATTTAGTTATATAGAGAAAAACCAAAACAACTTGATTGCGATCATGATTATGGAGATGGAATGCCTGATATTAATTATAATTGAGCCTAATATGCGTAGCGGGAATTAGATTCCCATTACTAGACTAAATTTGAATATTGGGGTATTCTTAATGTAGTGTAGCTCTGGGTTTACCAGTAAGAATCCAGTTTAAATTGAACCACGTATATTTTCCTATCTTAGGTGAGGTGTATACATAGGTAAAACAAAGTGGGGCAATTATATGGGACATTGTTTCCTCATAGGTAGGGGTGTGAAACATTTTGGTTGTTTATACATGCAAATTGGTAGGTGTGAAAAGGTTTAATGGGCGCAAACAATCAAAGGACAATCTCATTTACATATATAAATGATGCATAAACAAATGTCTTCTTAAAGAACAATTTTTATGAATATTAACAACAGCCAAAGACTTTGGGGGCCTATTTAATTAGTTACCATCAAAGTTCTATTGAGATAAAACTTTTTGGACACACGTCCTACTAAGAGTATTTGAACAATCTTGTATGGATGGACTAATTTTTTGGTACTGTTTATTGTTTATCAATCACCCTGTGTGGCTCTTGTAAATAATAGGCACATTGGCAAATATGTATATGTACCCAATTTGAAAAAGGTTGTTTGAATGGAACATTTTCGGTAACCAAACTATTAACTACAACCAAAGACTTCTTTCTAGGGTCCATTTGATTACTATCAGGGCCCGTTCGCATACCATCAAATAAGTTACTTTTTTCTATTTACAGTAGTAAATAAGTGACTTATTTCTGTTAAGTGTAGTTTACAATTAGCTATAAGTAACTTTTTTACTTAAAAGTATCTAATCACTTCAGTTAATTTTTTTTTTTAACTTTTCTACATTTCATAAGTTGTTGAAGAGAGACATTAGGAGAGACGAAAGAGAGGAGAAGTTTATAAGTATGTTTTTGCCAAATAGACTTATCTTCTTAATTAATAAGTAGAAACTAAGATATGCTACAATGTGGAATAAGTAGCTTATCATAAGCAACTTACGATCCAAACGCCCCCTTAAAGTTTTATTTAGATAAAAATTTTTGAACATATGTTATACAAATGTTATCTGAATAGGCTTATATGGATTGACTAATGTTGCTATATTGTTTGCTATCTGCAAAGGCTATCTGAATAGGCTTGTATGGATGGACTAATTTTGTTATACTGTTTGTTATTTGTCAAATATTGTTTGGTGAGAATGTGTGGCTCTTGAGTATAATAGACATATTGGCACATGTAGACTTGTAGCATATTCAGATTAATAATAGACATGTACCCTGTCGGGAATGTTTGAATGGAAATTTAATTCTCAATAACCAAATGATCCCTTAATTAAATTATGTATAAATGGGTGTAGTGACCCATTGTTGATCAAGCTATGGTGATGATGGACAACGACACTGTCTAGTTTCATATAAAGAAGAAAGAAGAGAGAAAGGTGGAATGAAGTAGAAAGAAGACGAAGAGAGATACGAGATGTTAAAAAATTAAGTGTTTCTTGTACACAACGGAGGATAGAAGAAAAAGATAACAAGATGATCAGATTTATCAGGTTCAAGGCTCAACTTAAATAGTCAATTTCTCAAGACAGATTTGCTGTCATTTTTTTAGAAGTTCCAACAAGTGTAAACGAAGGAAATTTTCAAACTTCATGATACAATGGACTCTTAATCCAAATTTCAACATGAAAATTTGCATATATTTAAGTGTTGAACAAATCTCTAGTTTTGACACTGATATACCTTTAAAACATTCAGAAAAAACTTAACAAAAGGTCAAATCAAGAGTACTTACACAGAAGATGATATAATCTTAAGAATTAAGAGTATCAACTTTTGGATTATAGTATCCAGGATTCATATCAATTGATCAGGTTATGGATTTCTTCCTGAAGAGATACTAATGTGCCTCTTCAAGAAATCCATACCCATTCACAGTAAACAATAGTTTTTCATGAAAGGACATGACTCTTTGTCTTACGACGGTTATTTCTGTACCCATTCAGATAGAAACAGTTACCTAACAGCAAAAATTATATCCACATGAGCGACATGTGGCATAGGTGCCACATGTACAATCATATCATTGTTACTTTCAATTAATACAAAGGTAATAAAACATTAGGATAAACCCTAGTTCAATTCTAGTTGTATCATGACTCAAAAAGTTTGAATCTTATGCTAAAAAGACTAAGGCTCTTTTTGCTCCTTGCGATGATGCGCACGTATGAAATGCTAAGTGTGCCTAATAAAGCACCCTAAAGCCCACACCGCACCCGCATGGATGGTACGCTCAAGGAGATTTGAACCTTGGTTGCATAGGCAAAAACTCCTTCTCTTACCGACTAGTTAAACACACTATTTATGAAAAATTTAAATAATTAATATATTTATTTATTTTCTAAAAATAACTTTTATTTTTGAAATTTATTTTTATTCTAAAAAACACTACAAGAAACATGAGGAGGTTGGGTATCATGAAACCCTAAGCCTTTCTTCTTTTATAACCAATGTGAGCGGGTGTACAAACCGTGTAGGCAATTTCAAGCTTTTTAACATAGGCTGGGTCTAATAGATTACTTATTTAACTACTTGCTTGAGTTTATTCAATTAAGTATAAAACTTATTCAACAATGTTACTTTGAACAAGAGCAATTAAAATGCTTCTAGAAAAAAGTACTTATGGAAGAATTTTTAACAATAACATTGATACTTTGATAGTAGGTAATCGATTAAGTATGTTGCAGGCAATAAAGCTTCTATTGAAATGAGGGATATTCTTCTCAACTATCATAACTCTAACCATATCATGTAATCTTATATACTTTCTTCTCAACCATCATAGCTCTAACCATATCATGTAATCTTATATACTTTTCTTTCTGTTAGATATTCTTAATCTTTATTAACTTTAAAGGGGTAATATTGAAATTGTCCCAAACATTTAAAACTATTTTTCTTAATCTATTGAATGGTACCCATATTTTATTAATTCTGAATTGATTAATTGTTTGGTTCTCTCTCTCTCTCGAGAGGGAATGAAGAAAAGCGACTGATAGGTTGTCTTGTATGTATATTTTTAAAAACATTAGCCATTCATGACAGGGATTTCACTAGATGGAGGGTCCAACCACATCCAAAAGATATGGATCTACTATAATTTGGTATATCCTAATTATTATAGAACCATCTGTCACTTATCATCAAGGAATAGCCATCTTGTGGTCCATTCATCAATGGAAAAATAGATTGGTACGAGGATTGTGGGACATCCAATCAGTGGCCTTCCAAGATGGAGAAAATAGTGTATACTGAAATATGTTGGGTTGTGGGCAATTGGCTTTTTTTTTTTTCTAGCGGTTATTATTCTAATTTAGTCATGTTCAACCTGACGAGTGGACCCCACTTTCTAGGTGCTCGTTGGAAATGTGCATGAGAGAAGGTGCATGATGGCCAAGCAAAAGTCCACTCTCCACTTTTTCCTCAACCCTCACCAAAAAGAGAGGTGCTTTAGGGGTCCTCCGCACTTTATTGAATAAACAACAACGTGCACTTGTCTGAGCTCAAGAGTCAGGCATGTCCGTTCATCAGTTGGGTTACACATGTATTAGAAAAATGCATAGTTAAAAAAAAATGGTACATGCATATTCATGAGTGTATGCATGGCCGACTGAATTATAACTGGACCGGCACTATTATTAGGCCATGACATGTTCTAGATGGTAGCTACCAAATGAATGGTCCTGATCTCATAGATTGCATGATGCTCCACTCATGTGCCACTGTAAATGTGGCATATAGGCATTTTAATCTAGACCATCAAATTGAGGCCCAAAGCACATCACTATAATCAAAGGTCGAATGATGTTAACCATCGGATTTCACCCTTCGGATTTTGATACTTTTAACTGTTATTTGGTGAGAACCAATTGAACAAATTTAGGATCATTTCAGGCTGTTGGTCCACTAATAATTTTGGTGCTCTTGATTGGAATGCATACGTGCCTTATTCACTAATGGTAGAGTTTCACAAAATTGTAATAAATGCAGATTCACGTGGAATAGCTACAAGGAAATCCAAATCGTTAAAATCATGGACCGAGCCCAAAATCACACTGATAATATGACAGTAACAATCTGATTTTCCTTTGAAATTTGGACCACTTACCATTTTACTGTGTCTGCAGCCATCCAATTGCTGGACACCAATTTGATGGTTATGATTTATTGAATAGTGTAATTTTAGATACATGCCCCACAATTCAAATTGTCTGGACAGCCGTACATGCATGCCACATATGAGGAGGATGAGTCACCAATGTTTTCAAAATGATGGTGAACTGTCATACGAGTCAAGTCCTGTATTCTTCGTATTATTTATTGTTGGACCTTTTGGAATGAAAAATGAAAGAATAGACCATTTAGCAAAGTAAAAGAAAAGGAAAAAAAAAAAAAAACCAGAAGCAAAAGCAAACAAATAACAAAAAAATAAAAAACATAAAACATGAAACAAAAGCCAAAAAGAAAAAGAAAAAGAGAAATAAAACATTAAAAGAAAAAAAAAAAAAAGAAAAAGAAAAGGAAACATAATGGTTATCCATGGGATTACCTGTTCAATACTGGACTCTAAAATTATGGAATTGCTGCATGGTGCGGGTCTCAACTCATTTAGGGCCAGTTTGGCATTTCACGCGGAAGTATATGAATACCACGAGCAAAACGGTGGCCATGAAATATTTTAATATTCCCAAAATCAAAATATTGTTTTAACGAATCCTATTATGTGATTTTTGTGATACATAACTGTTGACAGATGCCTTAAATTTGACTATTTATGCACTGCTCGACCGGTTGAGAGCTCGGCTCCACTAGTTGAGTGGCCCGCTCGACTAGTCGAGGGTTGTTCGACTCAAAGTCCAACGACTTATGTTTTTTTTTGGTATCCAGATTGCTTGACCGGTCAAGGGGATGGCTTAACCGGTCAAGGGGGTCCTTCGACCAGTCGAGGCTTAGGCTCGACTAGTTGAGGTTACGTAGATCCTATGCAGACTACGTAAATTTGAGGCGGTTTCCAGACTAGGTGCGTAAGTGAAGTTTCCTAAACTATAAATAGGGATCCCTAGGGCTATTCTAAGGTATTTTGAGGCTTCCTAAAGGTATTTTAAAGGGTTCTAGGGTTATCAAATGGTATAACAAGGGTGAGATTTGAGGTTGTTCGAATCGTGTAAGTCCTCTCTCTTTGTAATTGATGCTTTCATAGTGGAATTATGTTGCTTTGTGCCGTATTTTTTTCCCAAAAGGGTTTTTCACATTAAATCTGTGTATTCTCTTGTGTTTTCTTGGTGCCATTGTATTGCTATCCTAGATCTAGATCTGTATGATTCCGCAAGCCAAAATCCCAACAAGTGGTATCAGAGCAATCGTTAGGACACAGATCTGAATCTAAGGGATTAACATCAATGAAAAGCACTAGGTATGAAATTGAGAAGTACTTACGGAAAAATAATTTTGAGTTATGGAAGATCAAGATGATGAGTTCCTTAATCAAGCAAGGTGAAGATGATGCTCTTGAGGAACGAAAGTCTACTGTGACTGATGATGAATGAAATACTCTTAATAAGAAGGCATTATCATCGATCCGTTTATATCTCACGGATAAGGTTCTCTACATCATCATGAGGGAGAAAACTGCAGCTAAGTTATGAGCGAAGTTAGAGGATGTCTATGCGAAAAAATTCTTAAAAAATTGCCTACACTTGAAGCGGTAGTGGTATAATTTCAAGATGGCAGAGGGTGGAGATCTGGAGGCTCACATTAATAACTTTAATAAATTAGTTTACAAATTACTAGATATGGAGGAAGTGATGTAAGATGAAGAACAAGCATGTATGTTGCTAAATTCTTTTCCGGCGTTGTACGAGTCATTCAAGGATACTTTGTGCAGTATGAATAAAATCCTGAGTGTCGACACCGTTATCTCAGCCCTTTAAGGGAAGGCTATGAGAAAGTTAAACGACGACATGGGGATATCTTCTGATGCACTGTTTATAAGGGGTAGTAATTCTTAACAAAGTAAAGGTTCTTCAGGTTCTGGATCCAAATCCAAGGGCAATGACAAAAGAAAGGTAAAGTGCTATAATTGTGAGAAGGAAGGATATGTGAAGAAGGATTGTGAAAATTCTAAATCAAAGAGAGAAGATTCTGAGGCTTCGTACATGAAGGCTAATGCTGCCACGTCAGATAAATCGAGTGGATGTGATGCTAATGTTTTATCTATGTTTACTATCAGGCGGCCATACAATGATCGTAAGGATGAGTGGATGCTAGACACATGGGCATCTTTTCACTTGACTCCTCATCAGAGTTGGTTCACCAGCTACAGGGATGCGATGGTGGACAGGTGTTTATGGGCAATGGTTTTGCCTATAATGTTGTGGTTGTTGGTATGGTGTGCATTAAGACGTTTGATGGGATAGAGCGTACCTTGATTGATGTCAGGCACGTTCCTGATTTGAAGAAGAATCTGATTTCTCTTAGTGTACTTGAGGCAAAAGGATGTAAGTATATAAGTATTGATGGTGCTCTTAAAGTATCTAAGGGGGCACAGGTAATCATGAAAGGCAACGACTCAGTAACTTTTACAGGTTGATAGGGAATACTTCAAATGGTGGAGTTGCAGTGGATGTAGCAGATTCCACCTCTGCACGTGTGTGGCATGTTGGGCATGGCTATAAGAGTAGGTAAGGCAGGAAGGCTGAGACGTGCAGATAGGGATACAGAGCAGGTGGAGCAACCACCTGTGAGAAGAATCACACGGCATGATTGCAGGATACCGGTGAGGTATATGGACAATTCCAATATCGTATGAGATTCATCTTCTATTCAGATGGCTCTAAGTGAGCCTAGTGCTGAGAAGTGAAAGGTGACTATGGGCGATGTGATGGATTCGTTGTACTAGACTGACATATGGGAGCGGGTGGAGCTTCCAGTGGGCCGGAGAGCAGTTGGATGCAGGCGAATCTTCAGGAGGATACAACATAGATACAGGGCGAGGTTGGTAGCGAAGGGTTATGCTTATAGAGAAGGGATCGACTTCTTAGAGATATTCACGCTGATGGTATAACAGGTGTCTATTAGATCCGTGATTGGCGCTGGTTGGCCAATGTGATCTTGAGCTGGAAGGATGGATGTGGAGTTTACACTTCTGCAAGAGAAAGTGAATAGCAAATCTACATGAAGCAATCAAAGTTGTTTGAAGTTAAATGGGCTGAGAAAAGACTTTACAGGTCGTCGTGGTTCGACCTGTTGGCTAGACAGTGGTTTGATTCCTTCATGGTGAGTCAGGAATTGATGACATGTAGATCATCAATTATGACATGTCTGAAATCAATGTACTGAAGACTCAGTTAAGTGGGACATTCAGGATGAATGATCTGGGGGCTACAAAGATGGTTCTCGGCATTAAGACTGAAAGAGGAGTAGGCTTTGGTAATCTGTACACACTGAAAATTGGCGCCCACGCTGATTTTGTATTTGTAAGGGGGTTGATTAGGCTGATTGTAGATGTTGGAGTCGCCACTAGCCGAAAAATCTCAAAATCTCGTGGTCGGTTAGAACCACGAAATACGTAAGGTGAGGAAAATCCGAAGACTTTCCTACCTTAAATTGACTCCTGGTCTGCGATCCGGAATTCCGGATAAGGGACCTCGGTTATAGAGAGAGAAGGTGTTAGGCACCCTCTCTGCCTGTACAAATGTACGGTCTCTACTTTATGTGACAAAACAATTTTAAGGAATAGATGATGTGGTCGGGATATGACTAGGCACGCACGTGAATTTTTGATATGACAAGATCTGAAATTTCGACAAGTCACAGAGCATACATCCCATGATGTGTCTAGAAGGCGGATGTGATGATACTTATATAAAGGCTAAAAATGGAATAGGTCACTAGAAATTTCTGATGTGACAGGATCCGATATACGACAAGTCACAGAGCATACGTTCACTAGAGATCTAGAGAAGCAGGGGGGTTGAGAAGGAAATAAATATCATGATGAATGCTTGTATGTAGAATGGATCTTTGGCTTGATCTTGAGTAGGTTAAGATATGAACTGAACCATGATCAGATCTGGGCTAGGCTTATGGGTTGGAAAGGTTGAGAGGAAGGCTAGGGGGTGGCTGAAAAGATCAGATCTTTGAAGGTTTGAGAGTTTTTTCCCTTTCATTCACTTTCTTCCTCACTCTCTCTCTCACTTTCTCTCTCTTGGATGAGAAGATGTTGTTGTTGAAAATGAGAACAGGAGAGGGCTATTTATAGCCTTCTCCAATGACATTCTAGTAATTTTTGGGTTTGAGAGGGGTAAAGGGTGAGGTGGCAAGTGGTGATTAGTTGTGGAGAGAGGAATGCCACATAACACTCTCATTTGTTATGAGGGCGGTAAAATGGTAAATAGTGAAGGCTAGGGGGGTAAATCTAGAGAAAAGTTGACTTTTGGATGCTGGGACAGTTGTCCACACGCGAGCCTCGAGCGGCGGCACTTGAAGTACCGCAGGCGGTAGTCAGACTACCTCTCGCGGCAATCAGACTTCTGCCTGGGCTCAGTTCAGGCCGGTTTCATGCGTGCGAGCTTTGAACATCGTGCGAGTTCTCCCAGAAGTCTCCTTTCAGAATTTTCGACTCAGAAAAGTGGGTTTCGGCTTGGATAAAGGGGTCTTGGTCAGGGTATAGGGTATAGGTAGGGTTGCTTGTGTGTTGAGTGGTTTAGATCGTGGTTTTAGGTTGCGGATTGAGGATTGGGAACTTTTTGGGTCAAGGTTCGGTTTGGGCGGCGATTCTGGTTCAAAGTATTATCATGGTTCCCAGATGGTTTTAGCCTTCTCAAGATATAGCCTGGGTGGGGTGTCTATAGATGCCCCTCTTTGACCGAGGTTGCGAGCAACCGAAGGTTAAAGCGAGTGGACACCCCACCCTTCTGGTCAGAAAAAGGGGTAGTGACTTGAATCTGTTGCCTGCCATTTTATCATTGTCAGTCGACTGTTTGGAAAAGAGATGACTTGCACATATCACGAGGGTTGAGGAAAACATTGTGATTGCCTCTTGCGTATTCGTTGCGGCTTTACGGATCACCAATCACAACCCTTTTACGTCAGATTGTTAATAGCATTGGAGGGTAAGTCTGAAAAGTAAGGGCCTCTACGCATTCGTCGTGGCTTTACGAGGATTCCTGTACTGTTTGGTCTGTTGTTCCTTTGCTACATAATCACCCTAGAATTATTCAATCTATTTGATTGTCAAAGTGGATAGTTGCCCTACGCGTTGGTGCAGCCTTACGGGGAACTCACTACGCCGACTTGGACTCAATCAAACTTTCCGAATATCCCGGACTAGATATGTGCGAGTAATCTTTTTCCAGCAGTCTGCTGATTTTGATACTTTGGTTACAATGGATTGTTGTCACTTCAAGTTTAGTTCTTTTCAAAGATGGATCTACTCATTTTACTAGCATTTGTACGACTGTCCAGATATAGAGATCAGGCCAATCGTACATATGTCATGTACGGATTCGATCATCCTTCGGAAAAACCAGAAGAGATCGAATCTTATTTAGCTGTGTGCATTGGCCGCAACTAGAGAATATGGAAGATTCCTCAGTGTACTGCGTACCGCGTGCGGTTTTAAAAATTTTGTTTGAAAACTATTCCCTTTTGAGCTAGACTCCTTGAAAATTTTATTTGAAAATATATTTTTTAAATTTTTTTTAAAAATATCCGTTCGATCTCGTGGGTGGGCGTCGTCATTCGACCAGTTTTTATTTGTAAAAAACTCAGATGGCCTCCACTAATAAATTAATGGGGCTAATGGTTTGGAATATTTTGAATTTTTGAAAGATCTGCCTGATCTCACGGGAGGGCGTCATCGTTCGGTTGTTATTGTAGAAAAGTCAGATGGTCTTCACTAATAAATTAATAGGGCTAATGGTTTGAAATATTTTTGGATTTTTGAAAGATCCGTCTGATCTCGTGGGAGGGCATCGTCGTCCAGTTTTTATTGTACAGTCTGGATCAAATACCCTGATGGCCTCCACTAATGAATTAATGGGGCAATTGGGGAACATGGGCCTGATTTGGACATGTGGGCCTAGGACCATGGGCTTTAAAATAGGGCTCGTGAAGTGGGCCTAGGAAATGGGCTTGAAAACATGGTCTTTGAACCATGGGCCTTTGAGCAATGGGCTTGGTAGGTTTTGAGATGTAGGCCTTGGGGCTTTGAACTTGTGGGTTTTGAAATGTGGGCCTCTGGGGCTTTGAACTTGTGGGTTTCTAGGGCTTTGACTTTGTGGGTTTTGAAATGTAGGCCTCTAGAGCTTTGAACTTGTGGATTTCGAAATGTGGGCCTCTGGGGCTTTGAATTGTGGGCCTTTTGGGGCTTTGACTTTGGTTTTGTGGATCCTCGACTTTGTTGGCTACTTGTCCTATATATGCATGAATACCTCTTTTTTTTCTTTTTTTTTTTTGTAAAGAAAGGAAAACAATGTATTAAAAAGACTTTTTTGAAAGAAATGAATTTTTTTTTTGTTTGTGCCAAATTTGTCGGTGTTTGCTTGTGTTTGGATTTGTGCTTTGAATGGTGGAATCAGAATATTGAACTTAGCTCACGTCGAATCCGGTATTTTGAGTTGTTTACTAGGGATCCCGAATCCCTAAGAGTAGCGCATACTAGGATCATGCCCTTTGAATTTGGGTAGAGTTTAATAAAATTCTGATCCGGGACTTATCTTTTCCTTGTGCTTCTTCACTTTGCTTATTGCCTTGGCTTCTCGTGTTCCTATACTTTTTGTTCTTTCTTTTCTTTTCTAGCCATTTTTGCCCGTAGCACCTTTTCAGGTTTTCACCACAACCAGCTTTCTCGTCATTTTTGCCCATGGTGTCTTTTCGAATTTTTATTATGTCCTGATTTTTTGATCTTGTCTGCCCCTTGGTAGCTATGCTTTTTTTACCCTTGGTGCCTTTTTAGGTTTTCACCAAGTCCGCTACATGCCTGCAGTTTTTATTCGAGGCGCCCTTTCAGGTTTTCACCTCGCTCATTTTTCATAGACACGTTACTTTTCTTTTGATTTCTCTTTTTTCTTGTACAGAGGCGGGAGGCTAGACTCCATTCATTACCGGTCGACTGGTGTGCTTCCTGACTTTGTCTTCAATCACGATCGTGAAGCAGTTGACATTGAGTTAAACTATCCTGAGGGAAAATGGGTTGGTGAATTGTGTTCTCACTCATTGGATTCGACTTTTTTTTTTTGTCTTTTTTTTTTTTTTTTTTTTTCTTTTTCTTTGGACTGCGCGCTTTATCCGTCCATTTTTTTAATTATTTTTTCATCTTTTTTTTGAACCCTTTATTTTTTGGAACACTTATTGAAGGGAAGGAATGATGGTGGAATGTACCTCTGGATGCTAACCTTTTATCGTTTGACTTTAGCTTTACGACTGTGGTTATTGACATAGTCAGGTAAGATTACCCATGATAGATATTTATGTTGTTAGCGTTGATGGGCTCTGGAAGATCTTTGCCCGAAGGGCACCTCTCGGAAGAACCTCGCAGATGATTAGCGGACCGTCTCAGGATGACTTGGAGTTGCTCCCTAGATCTAGTTGGCGCAATGATAAGATGTGCATTGTTACCATGTTGGTAACCTTTCTTTCAGACTTGTTTGTCGTTGGTCCTGACAATCGTTGTGTGCTTTACGTCTGCAAGATGTAGTTGGTTGCATCAAGATTACCACCAATCATTTTCCTTGACTTCTCTTTTTTCATTCGTACTGATGATGTAGGATGTTACCGGTGCCCGCTTTTGTATGCCATGAGAATGCACTCATGACCATTGGATGCCTTTGAGTTCATTCTTTCAATGATGTCCACATCCCATAATGAAAAAAGGTTAAGGTGTTGCCAGGTTATAAAGACTCGAATTATGCACATGGATCCGTTGTACACGCTTTAGATACTTGAAACACTTCCTGATATGTTGCAATAACTTATCTTCATCATTCATTAGTAGGATTCCATCGTGTACTTTAGACATGATCTTGACAGCTTTTGCTTAATGGGCTTGACTTCAGGCTTCATAGCAGATGGTGTATGACTAGCTCTTCATTCGATTTAGGTAAGGCTTCATCGGAGAACCCAAAGTTAGATAGCCCCGGGTCTCAGGAATTCTGTCATTGTCTACTTGTATTCAGGAGGTGAGAATCTCTTGATGCGTACTATTCTAGGGAGCTCAAGGGATCCCAAGTTCACAATTTCAAAATCATTTGGGACGACATTGGCCTTTGTTTCGAGCTTTCGGAGGGAATCCTTTAGCTCGAGAGTCGGATCATCATTTCCCCCATCCTGGGCTTCGTCCAAATTCATGAGTTTGAAATTTAACTCTAGATCGAAATCATATAAGTCAACTTCAAACTTGGGTGTTGTAACAAACGCATTTGGCAAATTATTGCTTGTGAGTTTTAAAAGATTTTCTATTGTTTTTGTGTTTTGAGAAATTTCTGTTGTTGTTTTTTTTTTTTTTTTTTTTTGGATTTTGACAAATATATGATTTTTTGGCATTTTGATAAGTATTTGAATTTTTTTGGCATTTCGAAAATATCTAGTGTTTTTGGCTTTTTAAGAATTTTCTGATTTTTTTTGACAAGTATCTGATTTTTTTGGTATTTCAAAAATATCTAATGTTTTTGGCTTTTAAAAATTTTATGATGATTTTTTTTTTTGGATTTTGATAAGTATATGATTTTTTTTGTGTTTCGAAAATATCTAGTGTTTTTGGCTTTTTGAGAATTTTCTGATTTTTTTTTTTTTTGAAAAAGATGACGATGTGAACCAGGGATTGCCTGATTCGACTCGGAGAGCGAAACACTATTTACTTTTATTGTGTTGTCTTGGAAATTGCGAACCAGCTATTGTCCTGCACTCCCTCCCCTTAGGAGGCAGGGCCAGATAGATCAGTAGGTGGGCCCAAATGTTGTGATGAGTTTGGGATTGAGCTCTGAGTTGATGTTGCATGTCACTTTCCTCAGCTCATCCTCGACATTCTTCCTGCTCAGGTGAGACCCAGACTGTGGTCCAGTCAATCAGAGGAAATTCTTGCCCAAATCATTTTCAAAGCGCCCAGTTAGGCTTATTCCGCTCACTTGATCCTTCATGGTGGATCTCGACCTGCCAAGCAGATAGATGATCCATTCTCTTATGGATTTGATTGATGTGTGACTGAAGGGATCGTCCTCCTCTTGCTGACTTTGCCCTCCTTTGATACATTTGTGCTTTGCTATCTCACCCATAGGAGGCAAATATTCTAGTCCTATCAAGACTACATTCTCTTGATATTTGAGCTGATAATAAAAATGTTGGTGCTTGACTGGAAGGAAGACATAGTTTGATCTGATGGGACATGCAAGAGGTATGCAATTCACAGTCTCAAACTCAAGACTATTGTATGGGATATCTTCATCGGAGCATTGTATGTCTGTAATCGAAAAATCTAGCTCTCGAAGGTTGACTGCTTCAATCAGAAAGATTTGTTCGGGATCATCCAGAATGGTCAGCGCCTTGTCTCCGAAAATGTATTTGGCCATTTGGTGAAGAGTCGAAGAGAGAGCCTTGACTCTATGGATCCAAGACCGATCAGGGAGGAGATGAAATGAAATTGTGATGTCAAAGACTTGAAAAGTGATGGTTGATGCTTTGGGGCTAATCATGATCTCAACGTTAATCTCTTCCTCACTTGTTTCCTAGAGGCAGAGACCAACCATCCTAGACTCTTCTCTTGAAGGATCGAAGACTGAGTAGAGCTAGGCAAAACCCTTTAAATAGCAAAATATCCTTCTTGAAAAGTTACCGTATGATTAAGGCTGGGCCCTGATTTTGCTAGGGCATGCGGTATGTTGATCGGGGAAGGAGCATTTTCTTGGATCACGAGGGTTGGAGTAAGGGCTGAATAGGCAGGTGGTGCCCCTTGTGAGATAAAGGACGTATGGACTGGATTGATCGGTAATGGCTCTTGTAGACTTGGGGGCATGAAGATTGGACTGGACGGAGATGCCCCTTGTATATTTGAGAGCGAAGAGATTAGACTGGCAAGGTGTGCCCCTTGTAGACTCGGGGGCATGGAGACTGGACCTACTGGAGATGCCCCTTGCATATTTAAGAGTGAAGAGATTGGACTGGTAGGATGTGCCCCTTGTAGACTTGGGGGTATTGTTGTTGGGCTGACGGTGATTGAATGGATGCATTGGATTGGGTTGACCGGGGGTAGCTCTCCTTGATTGATATTGTTAGTAGGAGTTCCTGATGAACTGGGGTATACTTGATTCGATGGCAGGCGATTCTGGAGAGTGTAATTGGTGGTGACAACAGCAGGAGAGGTAACCACAATCGTTTGGTTGTCAATCAGATCTTGGATCACATGTTTTAGGGCAAAACAGCGGTCCATTGTGTGGCCTCGGGATTGGTAGTATGCACAGTACTCATTCTCATTATAATTTGGTGGCAGAGGGTTTTGGGGGAACCTAGGCAGTAGCGGTGTAAGTATTTGACTTTGGACTAGTATGGCTAGTACCCCATTGTAAGTTTGGGCTATTGGTGTAAACTGCCTAGGTTACTGGGTCATCCTCATCTGCTGACCATAATTGGGGTACTGAGGAATCTCCATTTGCTGTTGTTGTTGCCATTATCCTTCTTGAGGAGCGAATTGAGCACCTTGGGTAGAGTCAACGGGATTGTCTTCTTCTGTTGGATAGAGGTCAGGAACACTTTTGTTACCATTCTCGCATCCAGTAAGCCTTCCTTCCACTATCCGTTGTACTAGGGAGGCTTGGTGAGGCCACCAAGGGGATATCGTTCCAGCCCTTTTTTTTGCTTCGACTTGTTCCCCAGCATGGATGAGTTGGGTGAAGTTGGTATATGGATACGATACGAGGTATCCGGAGATATTCGGGTTTACTGAGTGGATGATCATGTAGATTTAGTCCTCGTCATCAATGGGTGTTTTCATTCTGGCGGTCATGGCCCGTACCGTCCAACATAAGCTGACAATGACTCATTATTCAGTTGCCTTAAGGCAACAAGATCTACCCTTTTGGGCGCTACATTAAGATTATATACAAAACGATCAATGAAAGTTTGGAAAAGTTGTTCCTAAGTTTTAATTCGATGGTAGTCTAATGACGTGTACCAATCTAACGCATCGCCTTTCAAGGATTTTTGAAACAAATGGATTAACGCTCCGTTATTACCTGCCAGAGTATTAAGCTCCCTACAAAATGCTCTTAAATGATCCATAGGACACCCCGTACCATTATACCTTTTGAATTTTGGTACCTCAAAGTTTTGAGGTACCATTGCATCAGAGAAGGGACAAAGATCCCTGAACTTGGTGGATGGGAGATCCACCCCCTGCTGCTTCCGTAACTTCTTTTGCATATCTTGCAATTGCTCTCGGAGCTCTTCAATTTCAGAGGGACTGGTCGAGAGGGGTTTTGCCCCTTGGAATTGATTGGATCTCCTATTAGGAGGAAGATGTGTGGTAAGGTTGCTCACGTTTGTATGTTGGGCTAATTCTGCAGGAAGAGGGAGAACATGATTTATTAGAGGAATGAGGGAGAAAACAAAAGGAGTTTGTGGGAGTGAACTATTTTGTACACTAGGCTGGGTTGCCTGTGTATTTGGTATGACATTTGGCACCAAGCGAAGTAGTAACTCTTGCATCGTTCGAAGTAGTAGCTCTTGCGTGGTTGTATTGGCCTGTGGGTCTATTAGAACTACTGATAGCAACGCGGGCGTCGGTGACGGTGACGGTGCCGGTATCGGTGCCAATGCTTCAAGAGCTGGCAGAGCTGCCGACTCTTTTTCATGGGTAGCTATAGCTGCATAGGATCGAGTGGTCGTGGCTAGGATTGATTGTCACGCCCCAAACTCGGAAACCGGGCTCACAAAATTCCCGATCGCCGAATCCGGCACCGACAGCCTCCGTAGAACCCCATTCTCGGCTCCTAGCTCCCATTCGCCAGGTTCCGATCCTGGGATGCTACGAGGAGGATTTTAAATATCAGTTTGATTCGTAATAAGCATAACCAAAGGCATAACCCACAAACAACAACCAAGCACTCCATTACATTTTCACTATGATCAAAAATTTTTACAAGTACAATGAGCATAAAGGGAAATACAATGGTAAATAACAGAAAACTCCAAAACGATCAGCGACGCGCTCCTGCCTCAACGCTGCTGTAGTCCAACGTCACCTGCACGCAACGGTCGTGCATAAGCTTACAGAAAGCTTAGAGGGTGGTGAAAGTGTGTGCACAAGGTAGTAATATGAATGCAATGTCAGAGTAATGCGGAATATGCAGATGGAACCAAGACGTCATGAGCCGTACCAAGGCTATGCAATGCAAGACACGAATGGTATCGGCCATCCCAAGGCCATGCAATATACAATGCAACTCAAGCATACAGATCCTCATCAATGTCCACATATCAGTACAGCTCAGAGTATGGAATATCACCGGGGTCTAGTACACTCTAAACCAGATTGCCGCCACATCGCGCGCAATAAGGTAAGTGGAAGAGACCTCACTATCCGTCTGCCAATATCGGGCGCGACTCGTCGATAGCGGACCCATTCCTCGAGCTGGTCAAACTCAGCCTAGCATTGCCCCCTACACTCGGGCGGGTAAGGCCGTACCCCCTTCCAACCGACCATGACACAGTGGAGAGCACAGCCAACTGGTATACGGCACTCAGTACTCATCTACCCACTCGGTCTAGACGTTGGAGCAACCTCTTGGTACCATAAGGGTTTAGGGACTTTCACCCAGGGATACCTATAGTACCCCATGTAGAACAAGATTTCCGGTATCCAATCCTGCCAACCACGATGCGTCTGTGGAGGCTACGGCCCTGATGTCACTAGGGCGTACAATAACCATGTCACACAAATGCGGAATGCATGGGTCACGCTATCCAGTCATGCAACCAATCCTGCGCATACCGTGCGCTCATGTAGGGCAGCACCGCCTAACCGGGAGCCCATAAACAACCTGCCCGAAGGCAAATGCTATGATCAGTCAATCCTCATATCAAGCATACATATGATGCGTATGATCATGGGTCATGAAACTATACTAAACAGGTTATAATAAAATGAATTATCTTACAATGCAGATGGGCCTGGACGGCCGAAATACAACAAGTACGGCCCAGTAATGGACCCTAAGGAGAGTCGTAATGTGGACATCCAACCAACATTACACTTGCAATGTGGACGTCAAACCATCATTGCATTCCAGGTACGATCTTCTTAAATACCGTTACATAATCGGTAATGGGTTTACACATTGCAATGGACCTTAGGTTCCTCCCATTGGGCCTTACATATATATCTTATGGGTCATATCTTATGGGCCCTTTATTCATCAGATGGGCCATACCTTATGGGCCATTTATTCATCAGATGGGCCATACCTTATGGGCCATTTATTCATCAGATGGGCCATATAAATGGGCCACACCAATGGGTCTTAAGTGCATTGCAATGGGTCAAAACCCGTGGGCCTTGGATTGCATCGATTAAGCTTAGTCTCGAGAGTCTAAAATATGACCAATGGGCCATACCAATTGGGTCTTACCTGTAGATCAAG
Organism: Magnolia kwangsiensis; assembly: GCA_037074715.1. Lineage (NCBI taxonomy): Eukaryota > Viridiplantae > Streptophyta > Magnoliopsida > Magnoliales > Magnoliaceae > Magnolia > Magnolia kwangsiensis. The sequence continues at coordinate 38,369,477 of CM073583.1, read as the reverse complement.
TGGGCCTCAACCCATAGACCTATCGTGAATTCAGTGGGCCTAAACCCCTAGGCCTTGCATATATTAAATGGGTTCCAATTTCATGGGCCTTGAAGTACATCAAATGGGCCTAGTCCCATGGACTTGCAACACATCAAATGGGCCTAAGTCCATAGGCCTTATATGAATCAAATGGGCCTAACCCATAGGCTCTTTTATGAATTAAATGGATTTAGACCCAAGGGCCTTGGAATATATCAAATGGTCCAATCCCATGGACCGTACATCCACATTAAAGTGGGCCCCAAAAAGTGACACAAATACATCGAGATGAGCCACCAATCATGCTAAGTCGGGGTCCACTTGGACTGTGGATTTGTCTCATACTTTGACTAATTCCACGAAATGATCTTTAAAGTGGACGACTAGATTTGATGTAGCACCCGTGTCAATGGTGGGGCCCACAAGAAGACCCACCATCATGTATGAAATCTACAATGTCATATATATATACATATATATATACAATATTATAATATATTATAGTATTATCAATAATATAATATAACATTATATATAGTGTAATATATATATACACACACGCTGCATGTATGCTCACACACACGCACGCACGCTCACACGCACGCACGCACGCCCAAAGGGGCTCCACAATCATCACCCTGGACTCCACCGTCCGTTGGACGGTGGAGATAAAATGCATACATCACTGTGGGTCCCATGTGGGGCCCACTGAAACGTCTATTAGCCATCCAAGCCACTCACTGGGTCACTCGGGCCTGGTTGAAGGGAAGACAAAAATTTCAGCTTGATCCAACACGTAAGTGGGCCCCAAAAGGATTTTAATAAAAAATTTCAATTCACACTGTTTCACTTGGTGTGGGCCACCTGAGTTTTGGATCTGCTTCATTTTTGGAGGGGGGCCCGCCACTGGGGCGGCCCACCTCATGGAAGGTTTGGATGGCACGCAAACATCAAGGTGGGGCCCACGGCAGGAGGCCGTGGGACCACGTCGTCCGCACGCCTGCTGGACGGCTGCACGCGGCAGCGTGCAGCGCCTGCCAGCCGCTGACGTCCACCAGAGGCTCTGCCTCTTAGATTTTAAATTTTTTAAAAAAAACTGTGTTCTTGAGGTTTTTCACATGAAGGGCCCGCTAAAGTGAAATCCGTTCCGACCATTACGATCAGTGGCCCGAGGCCGTCCAAATGAGTCCAGAGTTTGAATTTTTTGGATGCTTAGAAGGTAAAATAAAACCAAATAATGTTCTTGAATGGTAGTGATACATTCGTTGATATTATGGCCCACCAGGTCTTCCAATCAGCCCCAAACTTTTACCCAACGGCTAAAACACCGTAGGTAAGGGGATGGACGGCTTGGATAGAACATAAACATCAGGGTGGGGCCTATACAAGGGAGAACACCCAATAGCCTCACCTTTTCCTTTCTTTCTTTTTTCTTCTCTTCTTTTTTTTTTTGCATACAGAGACGTCCAGCGTCCCAGACGCTGGACGATGGGCTTAGAAAATGTGGGCCCACCACAGAGGCCTGTCATGGATTCAACATATAAGGTGGGTCCCACTTGAATAAAATTTCATCAAGGTGGGATCCATTCAAGTGGGCCACACCATCCTATTCCATTAAAATAAAATAAAATAAAATAAAATAAAATAAAATGAATGAAAGAGAGAGGGAGAGATGGAGAGTGGGACACGGCTTGTGATGGAGGGACCCCGTCATTATGGGCCCTCCCTTGCAATGAAACATACAAGAAATGGGTCCCTTGCACATGGGACCGTTAAAAATGTAAATCAACGGTGGAGATCCATTCTCCACCGATATGGACGGTCTAGATGACCTTTCTAATGCAAATAAACATCATGATGGGGTCCATGGAGAATGGCCCCATCATGGACCGATCATGATGATCCAAGTGGTCCATCGGCCACATATTAGGATCCCAAGTGAGATCCACACCATTGATCGGTGGGCCTCACTTGGTCCACCATAAAATCAAGAAAATCTATCCTATAGAAGCACCCACCGTCCGATCTTCTCGCTCCTAGGGGTTCCTTGGCACCTTGGCTTCAACTTCAACGGTTAGGATGAAGAATGGAGGGTTGAGATGGGAGATTTTGGGGTAGGAAGGTGGGCCACTTGAAGTTTAGAGGGGCTTGGAAAATTCCATACGTATGGAACCCTTGCAAATTTTTTTGTTGCTTGGAAGTTTTGGAATGAGAAAGAGAGAAAGAGAGAGAGTGATGTAAAGGGAGAGAGAGAGAGTGATGGATGGATGGGTGAGTGATGGTTGTGTAAGAAAGGTATGGGTTAGGAAGACTTTTGTGGCTTTTTGTGTAAGAAAGGTATGGGTTGAGAAGACTTTGGTGGTTGCTTGGGAAAAGGGATGGAAGTGATGTGTACTTGACCTTTGATGGGTTGATGGGTGATTGATTGATGGGATTGATGTGATTGATGTGACACATCGTTGAGATTCCCTTGGTTTTCGCAACGCGCGGCGTTTTCTCGCATCGAACGTTGGCTCATATCTCTTGATCAGGGTATCGCCTTGGCGCGCGAGTCGCGGTATCGGAACCGCGGCGACGGTGCGGTCGCTATGGTATTGGTCTCGGGTTGAGTCGACTCGGGTTGTCGGTACATGAATCCAAGTCGCGCGTCGATATTGTTTAAGGGTCGAAAGTTGCCGGAATTCGACCGGTGCGACCGCGGAAGTGTACGGAAAGGTACGGACCAAGATACGGGTCTTACATTGATGCCTAGACAAGTGTAAGCCAAAGATGTTTTTTTTTGTATGAATGCAGTGATAATGTCCCTTGAGATTAAAATACCACACACTTTCGAGTCGGATCTCAGCTAGTGCGAGCTAGCAAATCCCCAGCAGAGTCGCCATTCTGTAGATACTGAAAATCGGCGCCCACGCTGATTTTGTATTTGTAAGGGGGTTGATTAGGCTGATTGTGAATGTTGGAGTCGCCATTAGCCGAAAAATCTCGAAATCTCGCGGTCGGTTAGAACCACGAAATACATAAGGTGAGAAAAATCTGAAGACTTCCTTACCTTAAATTGACTCCTGGTCTGCGATCTGGGATTCCGGGTAAGGGACCTCAGTTACAGAGAAGGAAGGTGTTAGGCACCCTCTCTGCCCGTACAAATGTACGCTCTTTACTTTATGTGACAAAACAATCTCAAGGAATGGATGATGTGGTCGGGATATGACTAGGCACACATGTGGATTTCTGATATGATAAGATCCAAAATTTTGGCAAGCCACTGAGCATATGTCCCATGGTGTATCTAAAAGGCGGATGTAATGATGCTTATACAAAAGCTAAAAATGGACTAGGTCATTGGAAATTTCTGATGTAACAGGATCCAATATACGACAAGCCACAGAGCATACGTTCACTAGAAATCTAGAAAAGCAGGGGGGTTGAGAAGGGAATAGATGTCATGATGAATGCTTGTATGTAGAATGGATCTTTGGCTTGATCTTGAGTAGGTTAAGACATGAACCGGACCATGATCAGATCTGGGCTAGGCTTATGGGTTGGAAAAGTTGAGAGGAAGGCTAGGGGGTGGCTGGAAAGATCAGATCTTTGAAAGCTTAGGAGCTCTTTCCCTTTCCTTCACTCTCTTCCTCACTCTCTCTCTCTCTCACTTTCTCTCTCTTGGATGAGAAGATGTTGTTGTTGAAAGTGAGAAGAGGAGAGGGCTATTTATAGCCTTCTCCAATGGCATTTTGGTAATTTTTGGATTTGAGAGGGATAAAGGGTGAGGTGGCAAGTGGTGATTAGTATGGAGAGAGGAATGCCACATGACACTCTCTTATTTGCTATGGGGGCGGTAAAATAGTAAATAGTGAAGGCTGGGGAGGTAAATCTTGAGAAAAGTTAACTTTTGGACGCTAGGACAGCTGTCCACACGCGAGCTGCGAGCGACGACACTTAAAGTACCGCATGCGGTAGTCAGACTACCGCTCGGGCTCAGTTCAGGCCAGTTTCACCCGTGCGAGCTTTATACATCATGCGGGTTCGCTCAGAAGTCTCCTTTTAGGATTTTTGGCTTAGAAAAGTGGGTTTCGGCTTGGGTAAAGGGGTCTTGGTCAAGGTATAGGGTATAGGAGGGATTGCATGTGTGTTAAATGGTTTGAATTGTGATTTTGGGTTACGAATTGGGGATTGGGGACTTTTTGGGTCAGGGTTCGGTTTGGGCTGCGATTTTGGGTTCAAAGTATGATCATGGTTCCCGGATGGTTTTAGCATATGATCATAGTTTCCGGATGGTTTTAACCTTCTCAAGATATAGTCTGGGTGGGGTGTCTACATAATCACAAGAGGAATACCTTGCATGTATGTATTGTTCGAGGATGTGATGGGCCAGGTAAAGCTGGAGAGCATTCCTTATACGTCTTTCCTCAAGTTTTCCTCAGGACATGTCCCAAAACAGATAAAGAAAAACAGAATATCTCATGAGCCTTATTCGAATGCGGTTGGCAGTGTATGCCATGGTCTGGGTTATATCGATTATTTCACAGGTTATCAGTGTTGTGAGTAAGTACCCAGGCAAACAATATTGGGTAGTGGTGAGATGGTAAGAAGACTACGTCTTTGCTTTTGGAAAGACAGGAACAAAGTTGGTTGGGTATGTGGATTCAGATTCGACACACATGCTCACCAAGATCGTTCCTTAAGAGAAGTTTAAGTTCTGTGCAGCTTCTCTGGGCTTGGCGATGGTGTAAAAAGAAGGACGGAGTGTGCACAAGAAGCGTTAATTGAAGATATGATATGATGTAGATATAAGAGAAGAAGGCAGCAAGATACACGGTTGAAGATTGAAGGCTGATGAAGATTGTTAACAGATGCCTTAAATCTGACTATTTATGCATTGCTCGACCGGTCGAGTGGGCCGCTCGACTAGTTGAGGGTTATTCGACTCAAAGTCCAACGACTTATGTTTCTTTTGGTGTCCGGGCTGCTTGACCAGTCGAGGGGATGGCTCGACTGATCGAGGGGGTCCTTCGACCAGTCGAGGCCTCGGCTCGACTAGTCGAGGTTACGCAGATCCTATGCGGACTGCGTAAATTTAAGGCGGTTTCTGAACTTTTTCGAACTAGGTGTGTAAGTAGAGTTTCCTAAACTATAAATAGGGGTCCATAGGGCTATTCTAAGATATTCTAAGGCTTCCTAAAAGTATTTTAAAGGGTTCTAGGGTTATCAAATGGTGTAGCAAGGATGAGATTCGAAGTTGTTTGAATCGGGTAAGTCCTCTCTTTTTGTAATTAATGCTTTCATAGTGCAATTTTGTCACTTTGTGCCGTAGTTTTTTTTCTGAAAAGATTTTCCACATTAAATCTGTGTTCTCTTGTGTTTGTTTGATGTCATTGTATTGCTATCTTAGATCTAGATCTGTGTGATTCCGCAGGCCAAAATCCTAATAATAACCAATACCACATGATACATTTTTAAATTATCGATCTTGTGATTACATTGAATTATTTGTATAAATTAGGATTGGATGGCTTCTCTTTCTCACGGGCATCAACTGTGGGTCCCACTGGTATCACTATGATTATTTTTAATAGAAATCCACGGACAATTCCAATGCAATGAGTTCACAATCAGATGTATGCAATGTATGCTTTTCCATCGCCAGTGACTATAAATTTCCAATATCTTACAATGTGAAAAAAAACGAAGAAATATGAGAAACGATGAAGAGGTGCATCGTTTAAAGTAATAACTTTTTCATAAGTTACTTTAAACATTATTTTTCCTTTTTCTAAACCTTGGCTACAGAGGCATTTTTCATTCATAATTCTCAATTATCCCTTACTATCTAATAAGGATTAAATATGCTGTGATTTCTACAAACATGTTTTGTAGCATTAGAATTTACTCACCAGCTAACATTCTTAAACACCATGTTCATCTTAGAGATGATTGTTGCCAGATTCACATCTTCTCTTGTATTGACTTGTCATTTTTTTTTCCTTACATTTTTACGTTGTACATTTAACGGTTTTCTTAAAGTAGCTCAGAATTTTGTAGCTTAGCATAGATCTATCTTGAACGTGTTCTCTTGGATCCTTGTTTATTCGGTTTGAGATAATAATCGTTCTTGAAATATAGCTTAACCAATTCTTGCTTCACACAATTCTTGATTAGGTTAATCTAGGCAAGGATCTCTAGTTGTGATTCTTTTATTTTTATTATTATTATTTTTAAAATAAAAAAGCTTAGATTCCTTTTTAATTAGAAGAAATTTTAAGAGATTTCTTAAAGACATTTTCTTCTTTTCCTGTTTTGGAAATTTCCTGGTATCTTTTCTTTCATGTGATAGTTTGGTTATAATGGTAGATACTTAAAAGATCCATTGGATGATGACTTATAACTCATGAACTTGATCAATGACAAATCATTTATCCAATATTTTAGATTCTAATTAAAAATTGACTTATAAATATTTTTTTATTACCTTAATCTTCTGATGCAAAGTTAGTTAGCAACACCTTCCATAATTCTTTAGTAGTCTTCTTTGGTGGTAGACAACATAGAACAAGTTGGATAGGACGTTGAAGATGTGTTATTTACATAAATAGTACTCACTAAGTTCTAAATCTTGTCATTTTTCTCTTTATGCCGTATGCTTATTGGAAGACAGTGCAGGATGATCTTCAGTGAGTATATGTTCTAACTTGAGCGACGTGAAGAAGAGACGAACCCACAATTACCACTGAAGGAAATTTGAGCCGTTGAACGGTGTAATTCAAATGAAGTGGAATAGCCATAGAAGGGGCTATAATGTTACTTTAAAAATATGGGAAAAGAAAAAGCATATGGAAGCAATGGAAATAAAATTTATACTATAAAAAAATTTAAGATACGTTACAACATCACTCACTATCTTTAAGACGATATTTACACCTTATTGATAATTAATTATTTTTTATTTTTTATTTTTTTGCAAAAGAGTTACATGAAATTTGTCTCTGGGATACCATAAACATCTTCTCTTGAACTAGAGAAATATGAGTTTTAGCTTGCAAAACTGAAAACTGCACTTTCAATACACTTTTGCAATATAGACTCCTAACTTCCTTGCTTTTATCAATTTATAGCTATAGATTTTCGGAAACACCTATGATATTTACTCAAAATGAAATTGCTTGTGAGAGATTTGAGAAAAGAATATAAAAGGCTAGAGAGAAAAGATTAGTGTGGTTGTTTGTGGAATTATCCAACGTTGGATTTTATAAAAACAAAATGTATACTTTGAGGCCCCTTTATTCATCGATAGCCAAGTGCCCTTCTATGGTTTGGTTTTTATATATATATATATATATATATATATATATATATTATTTTATTTTATTTTTAATTTAGTCGAAACTCTTAGCCAAAACTTGAATCCAAAGTTGCTCTATTCACCGAGAGTTGCTAAGATTCACAGCCAACAGTCATCGAGAGATGAAAAGAAACAATCAAAACTCCCTTATTTCTGGGAAAAAAAGATACACGGAATGGAAGAGGGTACTGTGCATGATGGTCTAGCAAACGTCTATTCTCCACTTTTGCCTGAACTCATGAAAAATAGATAGGTGGCTCGTTACACCTCCACATTTTAACTTTATCGGCCGGACAACAACATGCTTTATTGGAGTTCAAGTCATTAGATGGGTCACACATGTACTACAAACTGCACCATTAAAAATCAACGGTCCATATTCAGTATACACATTCGGCCCGAATTATAACTGGACTGGCACTATTTTTCGGCCATGGCATGTTCCTAATAGTACCTACTGAATGAATGGCCCCGATATCACAGAGTACATGATAGTTGGCTCACGTGCCATTGTAAATGCGGCATACAGGCCTATTAATCTAGACCATCCAAATCAAGGGCCAAAGCACATCAGTAAAATCAAATTGATCGATGTTCACCATATGATTTCACCCTTTGGATTTTGGATACGTTGTAACTGTTATTTGGCGAGAACTGATGGGGCATATTTAGGATCAATTGGTCAGGCTGTGGTCCACAAATAATTTTGGTGCTCTTGATTGACATGCATATGTGCTAGTGGTAGAGTTTTCACAAATTTGTGAGAAATGCAGATTCACATGGCATAGAAGGAAATCCAGATCATCAAAATCATGGACCTAACACAGAAATCACACTAATATATAATATGATAAGAACCATCTGATTTTCCTTTGAAATTTGGACCCTCACCAGCTTTCTGTCAGCCATCTACTCCTTGGATGGTTATGATTGCGTGATACGTTTAATTTTAGATATATGGCTAATCGAAAATGTGCCCCACCTGGTTGAGGGTGGGAGTACCCATAGGTGGTGAAATTCCATTAAGACGTGAGTGTGTGCGTGTGTTTTAAAAAATAATAATTAAACAAAAGAAAGAAAATGTGCCCCACAATTCAAATTATCTGGACAGCTATATATGCATGCCACATTTGAAAAGGATTGAGTCACCAAATGATGGTGAACTGTCGCATCTGTCTAGTCTTGTATTCTTCACATTTTTATTGTTGCGCATTTTGGCATGAAAATGAAAGAATGGGGCATTTAGCAGCCAAAAATAAAATAAAACAATAAAAATAAAGGAGAAGGAAAATATCGGTAATCCATGGGATTACCGGCTCAAGTGATCCCACAGCTACCGCGGTCCGTGGGTGAAAACTATCAAACTGCCTGCAGTGCGGGTCTCAACTGAATTAGGCCCAGTTTGGCAATTCACATTGAAGTATATGAATCATCAAGCATAGAAGGTCGTGATGAAATATTTTATCCCCACAATCAAAATGTAACAAATCTTATCATGTGAATTTTTGTGATACATAACCAATCCCTCATGATACATTTGGAAATTATCAATCTTGTGATTACATTGAATTATATGTAGGGTAGGATTGAATGACATCTCTTTCTCAAGGGCATCGACCAGGGTTCCCACTAGTTTCACTATGATTATTTCTATTAAAAATCCATGAACAATTCCAATGCCACGAGTTTACTTTTCCATTGCCATTAGTGTTTTGTCATGTTTACCAGTGATTATAAATTTCTGAAATATCACAATGTGAAAAATAATGAAGAAATATGAGATACGGCCAAGAGTGCATTGTTTAAAGTAATGACTTTTTCATAAGTTAGTTTAAACAATACTTTTCATTTTTTTAAACCTTGGCTTAATTTTTTATTTATAGTTCTTAATTATCCCTTACTATCTAGTAAGGATTAAATATGTTACGATTTTTACAAACATGTTTTGTGGTACAAAAAATTACCCACTAGCTAACATCATTAACCACAGTGTTCATTTTAGAGTTGGTTGTTGCCAAATTTATATCTTCCGTTATATTGACTTACCATTTTATTTCTTACATTTTTGTTTTATACTTTTACATTTTATTATTATTATTTTTTTAAAGTAGCTCAGAATTTTGCAGCTAGGCATAGATCTTTCTTGGATGTGTTCTCTTGAATCCTTGATTATTTAATTCGAGCTGATAATCATTCTCGAAATATAGCTTATCCGGTTCTTGCTTCACACAATTTTTGACTAGGTTAACCTTAGCGAGGATCTTTAGCTGTTGTTCTTTTTTTTCTTTCCTCTAATCATAAAACCTAGATTCCCTTTCAATTAAAAAATAAAAAATAAATACAAAAACTTCAAAGAATTCCTTAAAGACATTTTTTTTTTCACTTCTATGTTTTAGATATTTTGTAGTATGTTTCCATCCAGCTGGTAGTTTGGTTGTAATAATGAATACTTAGGAATAGTCAGGGCTAATGCTAATGGAAATGATCCATTGGATGATGACATACAACTCATGAACTTGATCAATAACAAGTCTTTTATCCAATATTTATATTCTAAAAACTAACATATAAGGAATATTTATTGCTTTAATCTTCTGGTATGGTTAGCTAGTAACACCTTACACAAATATTTAGTAGTCTTCTTTTGGTCGGAGACAACATAGAACAAGTTGGATGAGACGGTGAAGATGTAGTACTTACATAGGTAGACTCCAAGTTCTCAATCTTGTTAATTTTCTTTTTATGTCATATTCTTTTTGGAAGGCAGTGCAGGAGGAACTTTAGTGAGTATATATTTGAACTTGAGCGATGTGAGGAAGAAATGAACTCTTAATTATCAATGAAGGAAATTTGAGCCATCGAACGGTGTTATTCAAATAAAGTTGGGACGGCCTATAGAAGAGGCTAGAATATTGCCTTAAAATGGGAAGAGAAAAATCATATGAAAATAATGAAAATAAAATGCATACCAAAAAAAAAGCTTAATTAAGATACGTTACAACATCACTATCTTTAAGGTGATAATTACACCTTACTGATAATTAAATTTGTTTGCAAGAGAGTTGCAACAAATTCATCTCTAGAATACAATAAATATCTTCTCTTGAACTAGAGAAATATAAGCTTTAACTTGCAAAATCAAAAACTACACTTTTGTAATATACACACTTGACTTCCTTTCTTTTAGCAAATTGTGCAGATTTTCCAAAACACCTATGTTATTTATTCAAAATAAGATAACTTGTGAGAGATTTAAGAAAAGAATTGAGAAGGCTTGAGAGAAAATATTATGGTTGTTAGTGGAATGATCCAAAGCTGGATTTTATAGATATAAAATGTATACTTTGAGGCCTTTTCATGAATAGACAAATGCCCTTTCATGGTTTCTTTTCATTTAGTCGAAACTTTTAGCCAAAACTTGAATCCAAAGTTGCTCTATTCATGATCAAGAGTTACTGAGATTCACAGCTAACAATCATATCAAGAGATTTAAAAGAAACATTCGAAACTCCCTTATTGTTGAAAAATAAGAAAAGAAAAACTCAAAATGGAAGAGGGTGCATGATGGTCTAGCAAAAGTCTATTCTCCACTTTTTTGCCTGAACTCTCACAAAAAAAGAAAAAAGATAAGTGGTTCATTGCACGTCCACACTTCATTGGCTGGACAACGTGCCTTTATTGGAGTTCAAGTCATTAGATGGGTCACACATGTACTACAAACTGCACCATTAAAAATCAATGGTCTCCATACTCAGTGTACACATGCGGCCCCGAATTATAACTAGACTGGCACTATTTTCAGGCCATGGCACGTTCCTGATAGTACCTACTGAATGAATGGCCCTGATATCAGGGAAGACATGATAGTTGGGTTATGTGCCACTGTAAATGCCGCATACAGGCATATTAATCTAGATCATCCAAATCAAGGGCCAAAGCACACACTAAAATCAAATTGATCGAATGAAGTTGACCATCTGATTTCACCCTTTGGATTTTGGATACTTTATAACTGTTATTTGGCAAGAACCAATTGGGCATATTTAGGATTAATTGGTCAGGCTGTGGTCCACTAATAATTTTGGTGCTTTTGATTGGCATGCATATGTGCGCTATTTACTAATGGTAGAGTTTGCACAAAATTGTGAGAAATGCAGATTCACATGGCATAGAAGGAAATCCAGATCATCAAAATCATGGACCTAACACAAAAATCGCACTGATAATATGATAGCGACCATCTGATTTTCCTTTGAAATTTGGACCACTCACCAGCTTGCTGTCAGTCATCTACTTCTTGGATGGTTATGATTGCTTGATACGTTTAATTTTAGATATATGGCTAATCGAAAATGTGCCCCACCAATTCAAATTGTCTGGACAGCTATACATGCATGCCACATTTGAAAAGGATTGAATCACCAAATGATGTTGAACTGTCACAGGTGTCTAGTCCTGTATTCTTCAGATTCTTATTGTTGGGCATTTTGGCAAGAAAATGAAAGAATGAACCACTTAGTAGCCAAAAATAAAATTCAAAATAAAAATAAAAATATTGGAGAAGGAAAAATATCCGTAATCCAATCCATGGGATTACCTGTTCAGGTGATCCTACCGTCAGTAAAAATTATCAAATTGCCTGTGGTGCGGGTCTCAACTGAATTAGGCCTAGTGCTTGTATTGAGGCGAGTTCGATTTTGAAATAGGCCTGACCCGAACTTCACCCGACTCGCTACCAGCATGCCTGACCCAATTCGAGTCCAGGTCTAGCTTGAATTAATCTGGAATGAGTCCGACCTGGTCACAAGTATCAAGTCGGGTCGAGTTGGCACCGAGTCTGTTCGGGTGCAGCGGGTATCCATAAGCTGAAATCACAACTCAAAACCTAGATTCACTTGCTGGAATTGCCGCCTCTTCATCAGCTACAAGGCATCTTAGATCTGAAACGTCATATTTGAGTTTTATATATGTACAAGTTGAGTTTTAGATCGAGTCGAGTTAGTATCAAGTTGGATTTCAGGTCGAGTCGAGTTAGTGCCGAGTTGGATTTCAGGTCAAGTCGAGTCGAGTTACTGGATGACTCAAACTCAACTTGATTTGAATTCGGATTAGACGAAGTCAACTCGATTTGGATCGACTCACCTACTCGGTTCGGATCGAATCGGATCTAAATGGGTCAGACAAGTCAAGTTTGCTGAGTCAAGTTATCTCATGCCCAGCCCTAATTAGGTCTGGTTTGACATTTCACATGGAAGTATATGAATCATCAAGCATGTGGTGATTAAATATTTTATCCCCCACAATCAAAATGTAACAAAGCTTATCATGTGAATTTATGTGATACATAAACCAACACCACATGACACATTCTGAAATTATCAATCTTGTGATAATATCGAATAATATACGAAGTACGTCCGATTGGATGACTGTATCTCCTTCTCTCTTAGGGGCAGTTGGCCTCACTAGTTTTTTCACTAAGATTATTTCTAATAAGAATCCATGGACAACTCCAATACCATGAGTTTACAATAATCAAATGTATGCAATGAATGCTTTCCCATTGCCATTAGCGTTTTATCATATTCACGGATGAGTTCCACCGTCTATCGCCAATATGAGTTCCAATGTGATCCGACACTGGTTAGGCTGGTGATCTCTAGTGGGTTGCAAGGGGATTTTTAGGATGAAGTCTTTATATGCTTTTTCGGCTTATAGTTTCTGTATCCGCGGGCAACAGATTTATAACTCATCCATCTTTGTTTGGACTTTCTGTTCTTCCCACGTGGTGAAACGACCTTAATTGTGGGGTTTTGTCAGGTGGTTTTTAACAAGCTAAACATAGCCATACAAAGACAAAAATTGGAGAGTTTGAGGGACGCGGATTTCCTGCGAAAGCCTTTCGCAGGAAGTTCCTGCGTTGGAAACTTGGGTGGGACCCAACATAGTATTTTTACGAAATCCACGCCGTAAGTCTGTTTTGTGAGCATATTTTAGGACTTGACACCAAAAGTGAGAAGGATCCAACCCTCAACTGGGCCACACTAGAGGAAAAGGTGGGTAGGAAAATTTTTACCATTGAAAACTCTTTGGGGGTAGAAAGTGATGTTTACATGCCATCCATACCATTAATAACGTCATTCTTACTGGGATGAACTGAAAACACAAATATTAACCTGATTCAAAACTTCTGTGGCCCCATGAATATTTCAACTGTGTACGTTCAATACTCACATTTCAGGCGCACTTGAGTATTGGATATAGTTCATTTTTGTCCTATAATCCTAAAAATATCTCAAAAAATGGATGGACGGAGTGGATTTATCACAAACATCACGGTGGGCCCCACCTATGTTTCAAGAGCAGAAAGTTCTTCGCAGGAAAACCGCGTCCGAGTTTGAGCGAAATGAGGCCATGTTGGCGGAAGCCGATTGGCTGGTGTACCACATACCAGCGATCTAGCGAAAAGAGGCCATGTTGGAGCCGATTGGCTGGTGCACCACATACCAGCGATCTGGCTGAAGTGTTGACGTCAGCAAGTGCCGTGGGTCCCATCACGAGGTATGTATTATATCTAAAGCCTCCGTCCATTTGAAGATATTGTATTAAGGCTTTAAAAGAAAAATAAGTCATCTAAATATCAAGTGGACCACACTGAAAAAAGTAAGGGGGGATTGAATTTCTACCATTGAAACCCTTTTGGAGATAACAGATCTTTTGAATCAATATGATATTTGTTTTTCCTATTCATTTAGGTCTTTGTGGCCATATGAACAAATTAGAAGAAAATGAATGTTATTGTGGGCCTTATAAATGTTTTAATGGTGAAAATCATTAACTAACTGCTATTTGTGGTGTGGTCCAATTGAACTTTTAATATGATTCATTTTTTATCTCATGCTCTAAATTGATCCCTAAAAATGAATGAACGGTGTGGATATAATAAATACATCATTTTAGGCCCATGTAACTTTGATATCCTTTAAGCCGTTCGTACAACTCGGAGCTGGGGGCGAGCGTCAGCGGAAAACGGATTAGGTACTCCCAGCCAATGGCTGGTGGTTGGTGCTGTACAGACCCATCATGATGCATGTGTTTCATCCCCGCTGTCCATATATTGTTTTAAATCATTTTACGGTGTGATACCAAAAATGAGGGGGGCCTCGCTCTTGACTGAGTGGTAGACTCTCAAGAGTTTTAACTCCCGGTCAGGGTTCGAGTACCCATAGGTGGTCAAATTCCACTAGCATGAGTGTATTGCGTGTGTAACCGAAAAAAAAAAAAATAAAATAAAAAAAATAAAAAATGAGATATATCCCAATCTTAAATGGATCATATTAAACAATATTGAATAAACTTCAACGATTAAAATTTTTTTAGATCTATAAAAGTTTTGGATCAAGCTGTTGTTTGTTTTTTACCTTGGGTTTGCATGACCTAATCAATAGGTTGGATGTCAAATGAACAGTACAGTGAGCCTTATGATGATTTTAATGGTAGATGTTTAGTCACTATTGTTTTTCTGTGGTGTGGTCCACCTGAGATTTATATCCCTCTCATTTTTCGGATCAAGCTCTAAAATGATATGTAAAAATAGATGAACAGAATGAATGAAACACATACATCATGGTGGGGCCCACATAGCACCGACCACCAGCCGCAGGAGTAGCCACTACGTTTCCGCGTCAGCGCTCGTCTTGGCACGACACGTACCCACACCGGCCACATCGCTGGTGTGTGGTACACCAGCCAATCCGCTTCCTCAAGGGACTGTCCTACACAGGTGGTTAATAGAACCTAGGTAGAGGTAGGAGATCATCTGAATTGGACTTTTGGACACATTGAAATGATGAAGAAATAAAGTAACACGAGAAAGGATGGTCGCTAGGTGGAAGGTGTAATTTTTTATTAGAATCTTTTATTTCAAGTAATTGGTTGGTCGCACGGAAATAAGTAGTATTCGATGAAAGAAATAAAACATACGTGTATAAATTGGTCACTGAAATTCTGATAAACGAATTCAACTGTCTAATCGGTCTGATTTTCAGACTATGCCCCATTTACAATTTTGTTTGTTTGGATTAGCATGCATGTGCCATACGTAGGATGAAAGTAGTTTCAAATGGGATTATTGTTCTAGGACTTTTTAACATGAAATAAAAGGAAGGGCCATTTCTAATAAATAGTTAAAAGGAAAAAAGGACAAGAAAAACAGAAACCTGTGGCAAGGCTCTAATTAGGGAAAATGATGGAACTAACATAGATCTTTCACAAAAGAAGTGGACATTTGGTGGACTACTGGTGGCTAATTGAAGCCAGGCAGGGAAGGCTTAGCATATTGGCTGTTGTTGACCGAGATGACATCAGGTGCACCCAAAATTTGTGCAGATTAGAAGAGGGCGGTGCACCCAAAATTTGTAAGAGGCTATTTGACACAGGGATGAATTGTGATGAGGTTGATCACCGTTTTACTCAAGGATAAATACTTCGAATCTACGGAGGTTATCCTATCCAGACTCTTCACAAAGACTTCTCGAATCCACGTGGAAAGAGAGAAAATAGATATAATATTCTAAAAAATTTATAAATTGATTGATGATTGAATAAATGAGTTTACACCACTTTAAATAAGAATACTAAGCCATGAAAGAAGTTTCAGAATTAAACTACAACTAAAACTCCTACAAATCGTGACTTCTATAACCAATAAACTTATTATTTATAGATGGTTGTGATTCCTACTAGTGTACATGGTTTTCAGCCAAAAATAGTAAGCATCCTATTTTGGCCGAACCATAATGTCCCCTAACTATTTTAAGCACTTTTCACGTTGGGCGCAATAACTAAAGCCCAACGGATGAAGAGTTATGCTCAAATTAAAACTTACTATAAATAGTAAAAACGAAATTAAAATAGGAATTCGACCGTTGATATGATGATATTTTGTGAATTCAGTGTAGGTAATCTAGCATAGTAGAGTTGGGTGGCTAAAGTAGCTCGTCGTACCCCAAAATCACATATGACACTTCAAATAACTCATTCCGGTTTGCAAGTTACGTTTGTTTTAAGGTCTAGACGGTTCGGATCACTTCCACCTAAGATGGAGCCTTCTCTGATCCATCTCGGCCATGAAACTGTTTACAGCCCGCTATAAATCACTACTCTAGGGATTTGGCCATTTTTGGTTATTCGTGTAGTGTTGTATGTGTTAGAATGTTGGAAACTTATGTACAGTCATACATGTTACATACTATTAAATGGCCTTCTAAATGGATTCATGTCACCCACAATTGGTCTTCAATTCTGGAGTGCTGCCCTATGAGTGGCTCGCGCCACCCACCTCTTCTCTTGGCTGTCTCGCACCCACTATCAAACTGTTGCTTTGGTTGCTCTTTTCTTTCTTTGCATGGAGGGAATGGTATTAACTTTGATGGAATAGCATGTATGACTTGAGTCGCCACTTACCGAAATGAGCTTAGAATCTATAGTCAGCTAGAAGCCATAAAATCACTTGTGAAATGAGAGATTTAGAGATCCCTTGACTTGAATGACTGTTGTGGTTGGTCTGCAATCGGAGATTCTAAGTAAGGGCCTTGGTGACGAAAATTGAAATGGTTAAGTGTCATTTTTTACTTGCACAAAATGCGGTTTCTACTTTATAATATTCTAAATTTTTTGAGTAATGGAGGAAAATTCTAGAGATAACTACATCCAGGGTACAAGTGGACAAATACTGAAGAAAAATAAATAGATAAAAAGAAATAAAAGAAAACAGAGTATGATAAGTATGTAGTGCTAGTAAAATGTGTGGGATGTTAACGTGAACCGATGGAAATGTGAGAATAGAAATAGGAAAAATCGAGTACTCTTATGTAGAAAGAGTTAATTGAGCATCCCTTATTCTAAATCTACTATGCTGAACGGCAAACTGTGAAAACTAACAGCATATCGGCGTAGAGAAGGTCGCATAGGGGAGAAGGATTCTCCAAGCTACCAGAACCCTCCCAAACCCCCTCCAAGTTGCTGTCTTTAGCCCTTCGTAGCTGCTCCCGTCATTTTCATCTCTAATTTTCTACTTCTTGTGAGCATTTTTTCAAATGAAGGAGGTCGGCTTCAAATTTATAGACATGACCAACTTGAATTGAATTCCCACTGGTGTGTATGATGAAGAAGCTTTTGAGGGCCAGTGGGAATTGGATTCCACCTGGTCTATTGCACATACTTTGAGGCATCTCTGCCACTTCAGCATGATATAGGCCCCATCTGTTGGTCCTGATTGGTGCCACATGGCCGCTAGAAATTCAATTTCTGCCTGTCACTTTCAGCTGATTTGGATCGTCAGTTGGCATTTGATGGGTTTAAAGACCCCTTCATTACTATTCATTTCCCTTTTCGATGCTTTCTTGAATATGATCTGATGCCCTTTTTTAGAATATGTTGTGATCACGTTAAGTATTGTCTTCATTTTGGAGTAGGGTGTGCACATCTATATATTTCTATTATTATCAATGAAATAAATAAGTTACAGCAGGTGAAACTCGTAAAAAGTAGTTTAGATATAGGGTTCTACCAAAAATAAAAAATAAAAATTCTTTTAGGTTGGGTCTAGTTTAAAATGTTTAATCAACGTAGTTGGCAAGCAGGTGAAACTCTACTCAATCTCATTTGTGTGCCATGTTCAGGTTGAGCTAGCTTGAGGTGGCCACGACAATACTAATGTACACACACATTCAATCATACATTGACTAATCTACTTGTTTAAATTTCTTAATGGGCTGGGATTAGGCTAGAAAATATTTTAAATGGGTCAAGCTCTAGCACAAAAGGTAAGCCCAGGCCTAAATGTTAGGTTCATCTCTTTCGGGCCTGGACCATAGTTAGCAGTTTGGCATATGGCCAAAATATGGTAGAAATTACTAAAAATATGATTCAAAATTCTCCATGAAATTGGAGACACAAGAAATTGCCGATGGATATTTACAGGCATAATACGGTTTTAACCGAAATATTTGGGACTAAATAATGCCATCATGAGCAATATTTCCGGCAGTGCCTTTTCAAAAACGAAATTACAGTACTGTCGTTTTTTTTTTTTTCCTTTACAAAGTGGAGAAAGCCATAACTGTTGGGATAACATGGTATGTATTTAACATCCAAACCGTCCAACATGTGCACACCAATATGGTTATTAGATGAACCAAAAATATTGGGGGTCCAACCATATGCCAATCGATAAAAAATAACATACACCACTCAAAACATTCAAATTCAAATGTGGGCCATCTGATGTTTTGATTGGCCTGATTTTTGGTTCGTAATATCGTCATGATAGGATGCATATGTTAGATGGCTTGGATTTTATACACACATCACATGGGATCCACAAGTCTCGACTTTAACTATTTTTTAAAGAAAAAATTGAATGACCGCTTTTTTGCAATTTCTTTCCTTGAAAGGCACCTCCTAGTAATTTCTAATTATTGGGGCATTATTTCCTAAGAGATTTTACCCTAAAATTCCCAGTTAAATTTAAGTAGAAAAGTAGCTTTAAAAGGAAGAGTTTAAATGGTTAAATCAGGGAGGTTGGAAAGATGTTTTATATTTGAAATAATGAATATCTATACTGTATATAATGCAAGAAGTATTTGGACAATTTTGCCACTGCAATTAGTTTTCTTTTCTAGAAGGTAAACGATTTTATCTAAAATCCACCCCATTAATTAGGTGCACCACCCTATGTTTGGATGATAAAAAAAAAAAAAGATCAAGCCAATTCAACATTCGAGTAGGCCACACCATCTGAAACAGTCGAGATGGGATATTCCACCATTAAAATAGTTCAAATTGCATGTGGAATCTACCATGGTATGAATATGCCATATAATCGACTTATCTGATATTTTTCAGTAAGATTAATGGATTTCTAGAAAATCAACAATGTGTTCACTGAATTTTTTATTCATGATGAAAATATGACAACCCATTTGATGGATGGGGTGAATAGATGCGTGATTGTCTCATATAGTGATTAATTAGCACAATTCAGGCCCTGCGTTTGCCTATACAATTCAGGCTATCTCAATCTTCTATTTCTCTATTCTTTCTTGTTTTCAACTGCATTGTGGGTGCCCCCACCTGGAAAATGAAAGGGGAGAGAGAGAAGGTAGAAGGATTGGCACGCGCAATATACAAACATCAAAGGAGAGAACTACTTGGGTATTTCAACATTATACGCAACTTAAGTTAACGTCCTACTATATATAAGTGCAATAGATATATGAAGTAGATATTATAATGCCGTTATGATAGTTTCTATGACTTCTGTTGCACAAGCTCCAATATATATATAAAGTAGATATTATAATGCCATAGGCCACATGTAGAGTTATCACATCGCAATGATGAGTTGTAAGATTTAATGCAGAATAATGGATCATCTATGTATCAGTTATGGATAATGGATATCTTAAATTGAATGACTAAATCTTAAAAGTGTATTTGAAAGATACCAGATTATTTATATATGAATTAGTAAATCAATGAATTTTGACTTTTTATACATGGCCTTCCGTACTTCATACACTTTTTGAAAACCTTTTCGGAGAGACTTGAATTTTCGTGGTGTGGATTTAAAGACCAAGACACACACATATATAGAGGCATACTCGCCTACGCATGTGTGCAAGCGTACCTTTGCACACGTATCATGGGTGTTGAATCCGAACGGTCCATGAGATGCGGAATCCCATGAAATCTTAGGAGGTGAATTTTCGCACTGATCTAAGATTCAGGTGGGATATAGTAAAGAGAAATTCAAATCAAGGGAAGAAACTGTTTGCATTTTTCATTGCCCACCGAAGTTTTGGATCAAAGTAAAATTTTGTGTTAGAGGGTTTCATGAGGTTCTGCTTCATGTGGGCCGTTCAGATTTGCGAGACTCATCAGATATGATGAGTTTTCAAAAAAGTTTATATGCAGTATGTACAAAGTAGTTCGCAGGTGAGTGTTTGTGTGTGTATAGAGAGAGAGACATGCTCCCCTACGCACCTATGCATGTGCGCACCTTTGCACACGTGCCATGGGTGTCTAATCTGAACGGTCCATGAGATACGAAATCCCATGAAACCCCATGACACAAAATTTCACCCCGATCTAAAATTCTGGTGGGCCATAGCAAAGAGAAGTGCAAATCAAGGGAGGAAACTGTTTTCATTTTTCGTGGCCCATCAAAGTTTTAGATCAAATTAAAACTTGGGCCTAAGGGGTTTCACAAGGTGGTGCTTCACATGAACGGTTCAAATTTTCGATCCACATCACGTATGATGGGTTCTGTAAAGAGTTTTTACGTAGTACGTACGAACTGGTTCGCAGGTGAGCGTCTCTCTCTCTCTCTCTCTCTCTCTCTCTCTCTCTCTCTCTATATATATATATATATATATATATATATATATATATATATATATATATATATATATATATATCTTTAAAGTAACCTAATCCATCACAACTATTCTTATCTCACGAGTCACCAAACTAAATATAATCAATGTCTAATTAAAGTGCTATAGATAAGTAGAGTCATGCTCACCTGCGCACCTTTGCACACATATTATGGGTGTCTAATTTGAATGGTCCAGGTGATGCGGAATCTCATGAAACCTTATGTGACAAATTTTCACCATGATATAAAATTTTGGTAGGCCATAGCAAAGAGAAATGTAAATCAAAGGAGGAAAATGTTTTCATTTTTCATGGCCCATGAAAGTTTTAGATCAAAGTAAAACTTGGGCACGAGTAGTTTCACGAAGTGCTGCTTCACATGAATGGTTCAGATTTTGGATCCACATCACGTATGATGGGTTCTCAAAAAAGTTTGCACCAATTCCATGCGAACTGGTGCGCAGGTAAGCATTTCCCTAGATATATAACAGTCCAAGTGCACCACCCCATTACATACCTAAATTGATCATAACTGCAAGGTAGCCTACCAACATGCTCAATCTAAATATCCAATGGTCAGATCTTCCAAACCATCTATCAAGTGGGGCCTCGTAATAGAAAAGGTCTTATAAGAATCAGTAAACGTAACTTAGGAAATATTTTAATGAAAAAAAAAAAAAAAAAAAAAAGCTTCTGTTACTTAGTTAAATGGCTACTGATTGGATGAATAATTAAATTAATTGTCCGGCAAAAATGTCCGAAAGCCTCTCCCACTTTATACAGTAGATATATTGGCCAACTCTGCGACGATGTGAGCCTTACCCTGACATAGCCAGGTACATACCATTGACAGCCATGTTAAGAACGTCATACGGTTTTGCACGCTTACGCATCCCTTCGGAGGACACCCAACGGTAAGCAATTAATGTACGTTAAAATAGTTTACTGTGATAATGATTTAACATCGTCCAAGGGCTAGGACTCTAGTCCGTTCGAATCACTGGTCCCATGATGGTACACGACTCAAAATCAGTGTCAGAACGACCCTGAACATCCAACTGCCTACTATTAAATGGCTGGCTGAAAAATCAGGTGCTTAAAATGGGGAAATTCGGTGGCTAAAATCACCCGGTGATTGTAATATTTCAAATTCGATTCTTCTGCAAATTGGCGTTTGGTTTTGGAAGGTCCAGGTCACCTCACATCATATAGGACGCATTTGTGGTGGATGAGAACCTGGTCGAGCTTGGCACAGCTCGTCTTGGCTAGCAGCCACATGACTTAGTCATCTCGGAGCTTTTTGAATGCTTAGTCAGAGGATTGTGGGATGAGTGGAGAGACATAGCCCCAATGTACTACACCGAAGTGAATCTATTGAATTGAGAGTAGGGGCCTTATTGGAGATATTCCTTGTGCGCAGGTGGGTGTGAGATCAATCTTAGTCATATTATCTTTGCCGACTGGCCAGCTCAGCTCGGTTGGATCAGCGTCTTGGACTACATGGAGCCGAGTTCGAATCCGTAAGACATTTTCTCAAATACATATAATGCATCTCCAATCTCTCATGAAATGCAAAATAGTAACAATATCACACAAGTATTTCATTAAACACTCAACAAACAGCATAAAAAAAGAAGAAGATATGACCGCAGTTCTATAGTATAAAGTTTTTTCGTTTCTGTTTTTGTTTTTGTTTTTTTTTTTTTTGGTGATTTGTTTCATATCCATTCCTTCTTCACCATCATCCGATTCTACTGAAAGTGTACACATCCAAAACAACCCCTTGTTGAGTCATTTCATCAAACACTTGGCGAGCAACATCAAGATAAAAATAACTAAGTCACCGAGCCAATTCAATCCAAGTTGATTAAAGTTGAGGCTCGAGTCAAGCTCAGACAAGCTAGAACTCGGCTTGAAATTTTTTTGAGCTCCAAAAACCAGCTCAACTCAGTCTAAATTCAATTTTGAGCTGTGGTGAGTCGAGTGAGTTGACCGAGCTAACTCGACTCATGTACAACTCTGCCATACTGCCACTAATGGTGGCATTGCGTTGGGTAAGCTTGTGGGTTAACTAGAGTGAGCTGCTTTTGAGGTGGGTTCATGCCAAGTAGATGGGGAGTGGGTCAGGCTTAAGCTGAAAATGCAACTCATTTGAGTAGTGGGTTGGGTTCAATTGAACCTTACCTGACCCGACCAACCAGGGTAGGTTATCAATGGGTGAGGGAGGCCGTTCCCATCTGAACCAACTCAAAAACCACCAAAATAAAGAAGAAAAATATAGATGTTTTTTTAAAAAATATATATATTTTTTATATGCATGCAAGCATTCACCCGATTTGGTTGTGCACAGCATTTAAGTATAATATCCTATTCTTAAATTTGAGTTGGGTTGGGTGGATTGAGTTAGGTCGGTCGAACTCAGCTTATTTATGAATTGATTAAAATCACTATCAACTACTTGATGTAATTAGAACTACTGCTCAAACAATACGCCACCAAAATCAATCGCTTTTTTAATTCTAATGATACATGGAATATGTAGGGATCGTGTGTAATAAATATAAAGAAGACAATAGAGAAAAATCTAAAATCATAATTACATAAGAACACATGAATAGTTCACTGGTTGGGCTCTATTTACAAGCAATTTAGCAAAGAAAATTCACTGTAGTAAGGAGAGATTATAAATAAATAAAGAATGAAATACTTCAAGAATATAATAGAATTTCATTGAATTAAAACTTAGAAGAAAAATTCTTACCAATTACAATGCTAGTAATAAATCTTCTTATTTTAAATACCTTAAGAAAAAAATATTAAAGCACCTTTTGATAAACCTCCAAGTCTTGAACCAAGCCTTCGAGAAGAAAATTCCATTCTTGAAACCCTTATGTGCATGAAGAAACCTTCCATCTAAAATTTGTAACTTTACCTTAGTTCCTACGTAACATACTCTAAAAGCCTCATTTCACGAGGAAAATGTCAAAAATACTCTTTAAAAGGTTCACTAACATCTAGGCTTTATTTGCTTAAGTGAAACTAGGTCATATGGGCTTAAAAGTTAGCTAAACCCATAATGATTTGGGTGTCAAATTTAAACAATTTACAATTAAATGACTCGGTCAGGCTTATGGATTTCCAGTGGGTCAGAATGGCCAAAGAGGGTAATGGATCCTGCGTCAGGTTTGGGAAGACTTTTGGCTCATTTAATAAATGAGTTGGGTTTGGGTTCAACACAACCCAGCCCAAATGCGACCGATTGCCACCCGGAATTTAATCCAGTCTGTCTGCTAGATTTTCGGTTTGTACACGTGCAGCCTCTGGTTCGGTGATCCTAAGCAGCTGCCTCTTGGCCACACCATGCATGACCGTGCTCAATAAAATAAAATAAAATAAAATAAAAATCCTCAATAGTAAAATCACAACATTTCAATTGGCTGCCGGAAAATAGGCAGTTAAGATGAGAAACCCAGGAACGGTCCACATTCAACTTAAGAGATGTGGAAGATTGGTGGTTGGGATCTTCCGATCTAAAAGATTTCAGGATCATTCAATCTGTATATCCTGTCTTATTCATCTATTTAGATTGAACAAACTGACAACTTAGAATTTTCCCATCAAATGTATTTATTTATTTGTTTTGCGTGGTCCACCATATATGGTTTGAGCAGCAGACCAGTGGTCTGAATTATTCGACCATGGTCCCCACTTCTCATAACTGAAAAATTAGTTTTATACAAAGAATTGGGCTAGTTCTAGATAAATTTTTATTGTATTTGATGTTTTAAAGCTAATCAGAATTTGCGCAGATTTTTTTCGCAAAACGGTGAAATTGTGGGATTTGTTTCCGATTTAATTTTGAATTCTTTCCAAGGCTATATATATATATATGTGTGTGTGTGTGTGTGTGTGTGTGTGTGTGTAAATGGGATTGGGATGGATTCCAAGGGTCTATAAATAGTTTTATGGTTTCAAAGGGGTGTAGCAAGGGTGAGATTTGAGGTTGTTCGAATAGGGTAAGCCTTCTCTCTTTGTAATTTCTGCTTTCATAATGAATTTCTGTCGCTTCGTGCCATTGTTTTTTCTTGAAAGGGTTTTCCACATTAAATCGTTGTGTTTTCCTTTCTTTTTGCTTAGTGCTTTTGGCTTGCTATCTTAGACTTATCTCTATGTGATTCCGTCGTTTTCCCAATAAGTGGTATCAGAAAAATCGTTGGAGCGCAGGCATGAATCTGAAGGATTAGCATTAATGAGAAACACTAGGTATGACATTGAAAAGTACTCGGTAAAAATAACTTTAAGTTATGGAAGATCAAGATGATTAGTTCCTTAACCAAGTAAGGTGAGGATGGTGCTCTTGAAGAGCGAAGGCTGATTATGAGCGATGATGATTGGAATACTCTTGATAAGAAGGCCTTATCCTCGATCCATTTGTGTCTCACGGATGAGGTTCTCTATAATGTTTTAAAAGAGAAAACTACAACTGATTTATGGGCAAAGTTAAATGATATTTATGTGAAAAAATTTATTAAGAATCGCCTACACTTGAAGCTACAGTTATTCACATTCAAGATGGCAGAGGGTGGAGATGTGGAGGCCCACATCAGTTACTTCAATCAATTGATTTACAAGTTGTTGGATATGGACGAAATGGTCAAAGATGAAGATTATGCATGCATGTTGTTGAATTCTCTTCCAGCATCGTATGAGTCATTTAGGGACTCATTGAAATTCTTGAGTGTGGACATTGTTATCTCAGTCCTTCAATAGAAGACTATGAGAAGGATAAACGGTGGCGTAGGGCCATCTTCTGATGCACTATTTACGAGAGGCAGGAATATTAATCGTGGTACAATATCTTCAAGACCTAGATCTAAATCTAAGGGTAAGGGAAAAGGAAAATTGAAGTGCTAGAATTGTAAGATGACTGAACATATGAAGAAGGGTTGTACAAATCCTTAAGCAAATAAAGAAAACTCATAGGCTTCTTTTAGCGAGGCCAATGTTGTCACCTCTGATGAAGAGACAAGTGGAGGTGATGTTCTGTCAGTGTCCATGATCGAACAGTTCTACGATAATCATAGAGATGAGTGGATCCTTGACATAGAAGCATCATATCATATGACTCTTCATCAGAATTGGTTTGCCAGTTACAGAGAATGCGATGGTGGACAGGTCTTTATGGGCAAGGACAATGCCTGTAATGCTGTAGCTATTAGTATGGTGAGCATTAAGATGTTTGATGGGATGGGGTGTACCTTGACTAATGTTAGGCACGTTCTTGATATGAAAAGAGTATGATTTCTCTCAGTGCACTCGAGGCTATAGGGTGCAAGTTCACTGGTCTTAATGATATCCTTAAAGTTTCAAAAGAGGCACTTATGGACGTTATGAGAGTGCAAAGGCATGGAAACCTTTATAGGTTGATCGAGAGCACTTCACCAGGTGGAGTGGCAGCGGCTATTGCAGATTCCACATCTGCACGTATGTGGCATGCTTGTCTGGGCCACATGAGTGAGCGGGGCATAAAGGTACTATCTGATCGTTGTTTGATTCTAGTTTTTAAGAATTATGATTTACATATATGTGAGCATTGTATATATGGTAAACAATCTAGATTATCTTTTAAATCTGAAAAACATGTATGTAAGAGAGTGCTTGATTATGTGTACTATGACTTATAGGGGCCATCGCCAGAGGTTTCCTTTGGGGGGTCATTATGGTTTGTTTCATTCATTGACGACTGCTCCCGAAAAATTTGAATTTACTTCATGAAACGTAAATCTGAAATTTTCATTATATTTAAACAATAGAAGACAATGGTGAAAAAATAGTCAGGGCGGAAAATAAAGGTTTTAAGGACTAACGATGGTGGAGAATTTACTTCCATTAAGTTTAATAAATATTGCAAAGATGAAGGGATTATTAAGCATAACACAGTGTGCCACACACCCGAACAGAACGGTGTGGCTGAGCGAATGAATCGAACTCTCTTGGAGAGGGCTTGATGCATATTAAGTAATGTTGCGTTGGACAAGGACTTTTGGACAAAAGCCGTTGACACGACTTGTTATTTGTTGAATCAGTCTCTTTCTACGATAATTGAATGTAAAATTATAGAGAAAGTATGGAGTGGTCATAAGATGGACTAGTCAAATTTGTGTATATTTGATTGTGAGGTTTACTCTCATGTACCGTCAGTTGAGAAAGATACGTTAGACCATAGAGCAAAAAAGTACATCTTTGTTGGCTATGGTATTGGTGTAAAATGTTATAAGTTATTCGATAAGGTCACATGCAAGGTTATCACTTACATCAAGTTTGATGAAAACTCCCTATTCCACAAGAATGATTAAAAGGAGCAAGAGGAACCAAAAAGGTTGATTGTAGACATTCAGATTAACACAGATGATACTAAGATAGAGATAGATGCACAGACAAAGGTACATAAGAAGGTGAAGCAGCTACCAGTAAGAAGAACCCACCATGTGATCGCAGGTTACTGACAAAATAGAAGGATGACTCTAATATTACATATGCCCTCATTACAGATGAAGGAGACCCATTTACTATTCAAGAGGCTCTTAATAAGCCTGGTGCAAAAGAGGAAGGTGGCTATTGATGATAAGATAGACTCATTGCACAAAAACAACATATGGGAGCTGGTGGAGCTTCCAGTGGGCCGAAAAGTAATAGAATGCAAGTGATTATTCAAAAGGAAACAAGACATATACAAAGCGAGACTTCTAGCGAAGAGGTATGCTTAGAGAAAAGGAATCAACTTCACATACATATTCGCTCTAGTGGTTAAGCAAGTATCTATTAGATTCATGTTGGTGCTGGTTACCCAATTCGATCTTGAACTGGAACAGATGGATGTTAAGACTGCATTCCTATATGGGGAGTTGGAAGAGCAGATCTACATGAAGAAATCAGAGAGCTACGAAGTTAAAGGGGCAGAGAAAAAAGTATACAGGTTAATGAGATCTTCGTATAACTTGAAACAGTCATCTAGGCAGTGATATAAAAAATTTGATTATTTCATGATGAGTCAGAAATTTATTCGGAGCGAATACAATTAGTATGTCTATTACAAGACATTGAGTGATGACAAATTCATCATCCTACTATTGTATGTAGATGATATGTTGATCGTCAGTCATGATATGTCTGAAATCAACGTACTGAAGACTCAGTTATTAGGGACATTCGAGATGAAAGATCTAAGAGTTGTAAAAAAGGTTCTCGACATAGATATTTATAAAGATAGAAAGATGAGTAGGCTTTTTATCAAGTATGAGATGTACCAGGCAAAGCCAGTTAGCGTTCCCCACGCCGGCTCACTTCAAACTTTCCTCAGAACAATATGTCTTAAATTAAATGAGAAAAAATAGGTTATGTCTCATATGCCTTATTCAAATCTGGTTGGTAGTTTAATGTATGACATGGTTTATACATGACCAGACACTTCACAGACAGTCAATGTTGTGAGCAAATACATGTTAAACCCTGACAAACAACATTGGAGAATATTGAAATGACTACTTTGATACATTAGAGGTACAAAAGAATACGTCTTAACTTTTGAGAGGAGAAGCAAAGTTGGTAAGATATGTGGATTTAGACTACGCAGGAAGTATGGATTCTAGAAAGTCAACTTCATGATACTCGTTTGTTTTACCAGGTATAGTAATTAGTTGGATGTCGAAGCTTAAGTCTGTAGTGACTATTTCCATGACCAAAGTAGAGTATATAGTAGTGAAAGAAGGGTTTAAGGAAAAGTGTTTGGTTGAGAGGCATGATAAATTAATTGGGGCTTCAGCATAAAGCCTTGCCAGTTAATTTTGATAGCAAAAGTGCTATAAATTTGGCTAAAAATTCTTTTTATCACTCTCGTACTAAACATATTAATGTTCTTCACTAATTTATTCAACAGATGCTTAAAGAAGGAGGCATAACTCTGGAGAAGATTCACACCAGTGTAGATCCGGGAGACATGCTCACCAAGGTTATTCCTACAGAGAAGTTTTAAGTTATATACAACTTCGCTAGGCTTGACAATGACGTAAAAGGAAGACAGAGTGTGCACGATAAGCATTGATGAAGCTGTGATGCGAGGCAAAGATAAGAGAAGGGAACAAGGAGTTACAGGTTTAAAGATTGAAGACATGGTGGAGATTGTTGTATTTGATGTCTTAAATCTAATAAGATTTTGAGCAGTCTTTTTCGCAAAACTGCGAAATTACGGGATTTATTTTTGATTTTGTTTTGGATTCTTTCCAAGGCTTTATATATAGGTGTAAACGGGATTGGGATGCATTCCAAGGGTTTCTAAATAGTTCTAGGGTTTTAAAAGGGTATAGCAAGGGTGAGATTTGAGGTTGTTCGAATCGGCTAAACCTTCTCTCTTTGTAATTTCTGCTTTCATAGTGAATTTCTGTCACTTTGTGTAGTGGTTTTTTTCCAAAAGGGTGAGATTTGAGGTTTAAGGTAGAGCCCTACCCTAGGCAACCTGCGGGTAACCCGATCCTAGCAACCTGCGGGTAACCCGATCCTCTCTCATCCCCCCTCGTTGTCATATGATAGGGGGGCCCTTTCTCTCTTTTTGTTGAGGGGCCCTGCCCAAATGTGTAGTTTTCTTGTGAAGCCTTGCACTTCCCCATTGAATAGATATTTTTGTTAAAAAAAAAAAAGGTAGAGCCCTACCACAGTTAAATGTATCTTTTTTTCATCTAAAATACACATTTGTGACACCGACCCACCTTTCACACACACACACACACACACACACACACACACACACACACACACACATGTTGGGGTCCCTCCCTTATGTGGAGTTAGGACCCACATGTGTTTGGACTTAAGTAGTCTTGTTTTGACCTCATGTGCCAAGTGTGGGGGGTATTTTAGTCTTTTAGTGAAACAAACTAATAAGAGAAAAAAATGAGGAGTTTTGACCTCATTTGGAGTTTTTTACTTCCTGGAGAAAAAAGAAAAAAGAAAAGGAGAGAAGGTATATATTTTGTTTAATAGGAAGAACAAGAGCCTTGTAACGTTGAAATCTTTACATCTGCATTCATGGGGGTTCATCCACAAGGTTGGTTTCTTTGATTATCTTTTTCAAGGATTGTATTGAGGGTTTTCTACAATCCCTAAGTGGTGAGAAATTTCTTTTTTTTCATTATTGCTTGTAATTCACTTTTGGGTGATGTAGTTTGTGTATCTAAAAAAGGTATTTGGATGATTGCATTTCCATTACTTTTATTATTGTCTAAATCTGGGTGAACAGATGTGATTAGTTGCAAAAGCAAGTCCACCAATGAACCTATAAAGACGAGATGAAGAAGACAGTAGAAGTGCCGATAATGGTTCTTGACCTTTCGATGCCTAAGTCAGGCAGGTAGACTTGAGTTTAAAAAGGCTTGAGCTAGGATTTTTTGTCACTTACCCCCTTCGCTTACAACAAAAGTATTTATAGGGTTTATAAGGTAATGTCGAGGTCGCGTATCTTGTGGGATTCATCAGATACGTTGGAAGATCTTATTTGGATGTGGATCTCACTTCAAATCTATCATCGAGCCCACCTCAGTCGGTGTGATATTCGGATATATCAGATCTGATCTCTTGACTTGGGTTCAGATATTTTCCGAGATCCTCTCACCCCGCCTTACTGCTGGTCAACCTGCTCAGCTCAGGAAATGACTCTTGCAACAGAGCTGTGCCTTTAAGGATCATTGAGCTCGCCGCTGTTCGGGATCAATCTCTTCATGCTTTATGCCTTGTCAGTTTGGGAAGCTCACTATGGCGTTCATTCTATAGTTGGTTATACTTTTCTTGTAGTAAGTTAGTTCGGTTTTCCCCACAACAGTTTTATTATAATAGATTTCTGTTGGATTAAGTCCCGTGATTTTTCATCCTTGACATTAGAGGGTTTTCTATGTAAAAATATTAGTGCTTCTTGTATCTTACATGTTTGATGATTTGCTTATTTGTGTTGGAAGTCATTATCATCCATTTAATCTCTTATTTCTCATTAATTTGTACATAAAAGGGAAATGTGTGTGGTTCCCAACAACACCCACCCACACACAAAAATTATAAAATTAATAAAATTATTGCCAAAAAAAACACAATAAAAACAAAACAAAACAAAAAATAAAAAACAAAAAATAAAAATGCTAAGAGTTTGAAAATATTGCAATAATATTATCGCACTAATATCTTTTGATCAGCTCTAGACAAAAAAATCATAAGATTTTCAAAATATCAATCACATTTATCAAGTCAGTCCTATCAAATAAAATATTTTATTAGGGAATGATCCCATTCGTTGTTGTCGGAACATACGTGATTTTCCATGCAGTCGAGCTCCTGTGGGGCCCAATATGATATATGTGGATCAAAATTGTGAATAAGGTGAACTGCCTAATTTCCACCAAAATCAGGCTGATTCAAATCGTAGATGGGCCATACCCCAGGAAACACTGTAAACTTGAGCCTACGAGCTATATGTAGCCCCAGCTATGTTATCAAATGGCCTGATTATTAAAAGCTATCCCTTCGCCCTTGTGGGGAGCCACTCACGACTACAACATATCGACCCAACACGCAATCTGAAAGTTTTTTTGGGTATTGTTCCATCATTTTCCCATTTAGTGTAGTCCACCTGAGCAAATATTTGTGCTGGGCTTAGACACATCTTTAAGGCACATGGGATGAGCTTGAGCTTAGGTTTAAAAGGTTACTTGCATCGAGTTGAGCTTGCGCTACACACGACTTAGATTGTCCGATCCATGCCCATATATTAAACGACATTGAAAGAAATTTCTACCCTAGTTCCCATCTACTTCTGATCCCCTCTTACCTGAAACCCAACACTAATTCATCTACATTCCCCCTCTTATTGGCATATATAAAGTTACTCAATGCAAGTGGGCATGGCCAGCATGTAAGAATCCTATAAGGTGGGTCATATTGATCAATGGTCTGGATTGTCCTAAGTGTTGGATAGTATGATCAAGTGTACTAGTGGGCCCCACTAAGTTGTGACACATTTAGAAATTCAAGTAAGGGGCAGAGTGCTACAACTATGATACGCACATGGTGGTTTAGAGGAATTAGGATTACCAATTTGTGTGGAGCCTTGGGGAGAGGAGTTTTGATGGGTTACAAAATCCTCACGCCACTAACTTATATTAACAGGGTTGGGTCCCCAATCCAACACTATCGATAGAAGCTTGAGCCTAATTGTATCTTCTCTAAAGGGTGTTATAAGGAAAGGAAGACCTCAGCATCCCTATCTATAGCAATGGCATCCCAACCAAGTAAGCCATCTAGTCCTTTTGACTTTTCATATTTGATGCAGAGCAAGTTTAATTCCTTTTGCAATTCTGCATCAAGTCTCACACAGTAAGGCCAGGCATGAGCCATATAAAGTATCATTTGAGTTTGGGCCGAATGTTTTTAGGTTTGGCTTGGGGAACGTGAAGCATATGCTTTGGCCCAGTCCATTGACATCCCAAAGGAGGGTACACAAGGTTACAACACTGAACATCAAGATGGCCTCAACAGCTTGGCTATGTGTAAACCCACCTACTTTGAAACCTACGTAGTAATGATGCTTCCATACTGCAGAATAGGAAGTGAATGTCAGGTAAGGGTTGGCACAATGAACTATGTTTATTTCATAGTGACGACCCCATTTAATCCCTATGTGAAAATGACACTGCATTAGTAATATATAGTTTTTACATGATAATTCAACTCTGACAGAAGCATACTGTCCAATTAAATCCTACTATGTTTGTGCCTTTCAAAGCTTGATACAAGCAAGGATGTATAGGAAGTATCCAATCTAAGTCCAAGGCTCACATTGCTAAGCCTACATCGAGCGTTTACGACAACCAACCTTCTAAAAGGTATGCCCCACCATGATACCAGGATGTATACCAAGATAAATAAATAGAGAAAGCCCAAGCTAATGATGATCAGGCGGATCATACCATAGAAAACAATGTAGCAATGCCCAAACATACGCAGTTTCCGGTGCTGTGCTTTGGTACATGCTGTATAAATATGGCATTCAACCCACACAAAAGGTGTGCCATGCCAAGACGATATTGCACCCCTAAAGTTAGATCTGATCAGAAGGTTGGGCCCCACCACTTGGACTTCGGAGATATCATGGCACTTTCCCATTGTTCTCTGGTGTGTCCCACTGAATGTTGGATCAGCTTGATTTATGGTTTTTAAGCATCATGTTGGGGCATAGTTAGGGCAGTACACACCATGTGGGTTTCATAACATCCATTGCCACAATTAATAATGGTGGTCCCAGTACCATGAGAGCGACCTAAAGAAAACTAGTATTTGAAATCTTACAAATAACCAAGTAGAAAAATAATAATTTTTGGCCAATCAATCAAAACTCATGGCACACTTTCATTAAGCAGGGCCCATTAAATATACCCACCAGAGCGTGCCTACAGCATTAAGTGCAGACTTACCTTCCATTAGCAAATTGCTAACGTGATGTACTATGTGGAGTAAGAGCCTTCGATGTCACAGATGACTAGAAGAAGTCCAGAGAAAAATTAACAAAATTTCAGCATAGTTCAATCGATCAACTTTGATTGAGTCGTTCGATTAATGGAAATTTAGGTGAAAACTTGCTAGACAATTTTTGCTTTGTTCAATCGATCGAGACAATCGGTTGAAGCAAATATGATTTTATAGGTTTTAGTCTCTAGATGTTTTGTGTCATTCCAATCCATCAATCAATCGACAAAATGCATAAATTTGTATGTTTTTCAGTATTTGTTTAGAGTTTTTCTAATTGCGTCTTAGGGTTTGTTTAAGAGTATTAAATCATGGTGTGGATTTGAGAAACTTATCTTGTAGGTTTAAGAGAGTCTTATAAATTCAAGGTGTTTATCGTTCAAGGAAGATGGTGATCATCCTCACCACGCCCTTTCTTACGTCAATTTGGTATCAAAGAGAGGTTCTTACTTGGATCGATGGTTTTTAACGATAGATCGAGCAAGAATCCCATGGATGATACTCTAGAGAATTATCTTGTAATGGTGGTGCATTCGAGGCGGCGTAGTGGGAGAATTAGCAAGTCATGCAAGGTTTGCAGGCTGACCGCTTGCAAAGGCTAGGGAAACTCCGTGTTCGTGGCAATGATCCGCCTTTAAAAGGAGTTGGAATTCACAATCATGCCAATCACTGGGCGACGCCAGCGGTGAATGGAAAAATCACACCTGAGGATATGGGATCCAATGATGAAGATATCAATGACATGATCCTCCAACACCCCGGATGAGCGGCAATTGGGTAGATCGGACGGATCGACAATTCAAGATGAAAGTCAATCTTCCTAACTTTAACAATCGACTCAACATTGAAGACTTCCTCGATGGGTTTTTTTACATTGAGCACTTCTTCGATTACATGAAGATCCCTGAAGAGACAAAAGTTAAACTTATGGCATATGAGTTGAAGAGCGAAGCTTCAGCTTTGTGGGAATAACTTAAATTCACACGATCAAGACAGATGAAGGCATCAATCCGCATGTGGCAGCGGATTAAACAACTAATATGTGTGCGATTCCTCACCAACGATTATGATCAGGTAGTGTTCCAACAATACCAAAATTTTGGGTAGAGTAGTCGATCAATGAGGGATTACACTAGGAGATTATATCATTTGGTGGCATAGAAAGACTTAGTCGAGACTGAATTGCAACAAGTCGCCCGATTCAATGAAGGTTTATATGTTGCAATCCATGATCAGGTTTAGATATGACCCATTTAGACAATGAACGAAGCGATCAAGCTGACCACCCAAGCAGAAGCACATATTGAGCAATCCAACACACAGGCCTATCCTATAAATAGGGTAACCACTGCGGGTCCTACACGAGAGCACCACAACTTCCTACATCCGTGAACCGAGAGTCAGGGAGTGGACAAGTGAGACCCCAAAAAGTAGCGAATACTGCTGCTAGTCCAAGTAGGATCTCAAACCCCTACAATTAGCCAAGGCCAGTCCATTATTACTGATGTGGCCAACTGGGTCACTTATCAAACATATGTCCTCATAGACAGTGAGAGTAGCGAAAATCTCATAGACAGTGAGAGGAGCGAAAATCTCATCTCCAAAGTCATGGTGGGGAAGTTTCAGTTGAAAATAAAAATATATCATTCCCCATACACAATCGTTTGGATTAATAGCATCAGCAAGACGAAGGTAACTAAAAAATGTACTATCACTTTCTCAATTGGTAAACATTATGAGGACCAAATAATATTTAATCTAGTTGGCATGGAGGCTTGTCATATATTACTGTCGGTCATGGCAATTAGATCGTGACATCACTCATAAATGACGAGATCATGTAGACATCTTCGTCAAGGATGGTCGAAAAACTATACTCACCTCTTTGGACTCAGATGAGCAGCCGAAAGCTTCTAAAGTGAAGGGGCGGTCTCCTAGCCATACAAGACTTTGTAGAGGAATCCAGAGAAATGAGACAATTTTATGCATTAGTTGTGAAAAGGTGAAGAGGTAGAGCCCACGATTATTCTCGAAAAACTAAAACTATTGTTGTAAGAATTTAAGGTAATCTAGACTGATGACTTTCCCATTGGATTAGCCCCATGTGTGATATACAACACAATATCGACCTTGTTCTAAGGGCAAACTTACTCAATCGCCTTCATTATCGGATGAGTTCAAAAGAGTGCGATATTCTACAAGGAAAAGTGGAGGAATTAATTAGTAAGGGTCTAGTGTGAGAAAGCATGAGTCCACGTGTCATACCATCTCTATTGATACCTAAGAAGGATGGGAGTTGGCACATTTGTATCAACAACCGAGCAATAAACAAAATAACCATAAAGTACATATTTCATATACTAAGGATGAACAATATATTAGACATGCTAAAGGGGGTGAAACTATTTTTCAAATAGGATTTGAGGAGCAGTTACCATTAGATACGTATTCAGGCAGGTGATGATTGAAAAATAGCATTTAAGAACGATGAGGGTTTGTATGAATGGTTGGTCATGCCTTTTGGACTCTTGAATGTGCCTAATATGTTTATAAGGTTAATGAACTAGGTTTTGAAACAATTCATTCGGTGATTCGTGATGATTTATTTCGATGATATTTTGATATATAGTCAGAGTGAGGCAGACCATGTTAGGTATCTCAAACAGGTGCTTCAAGTGCTCACCGAGAAAAAGTTATACCTCAATCTGAAGAAGTGCATCTTTTTGATAGAGAGCCTCTTGTTTTTAAGCTTTGTTGTGATATCCACGGGTATCTATGTGGACGAAGAGAAGGTGAAAGCTATAAGAGAATGGTTAGTTCCAACAAATAGTTATAAAGTGAGAAGTTTTCACGGTTTGACAATGTTTTATCCTTAGTTTGTGAGGAACTTCAGTACCATCATGGCACCGATCACTGATTGCATGAAAAATGGACATTTTCAGTGGAATGACGAGGTTGATAGAAGTTTTGTAGAAATTAAGTAGAGATTGTCCACTACTTCGGTCCTCGTACTTCTCAGCTTTGATAAATTATTTGAAGTTGAATATGATGCTTTGTTTGTTGGCATTGGGGGTGTGTTGTCTCAAGAGGGCAGGCCAGTTACCTTCTACAATGAGAAACTTAGTGATGCTTGGAAGAAATGATCGATCTCTGAACTAGAATTGTATATAGTGGTTCATGCTTTGTGACATTTGAGGCATTATTTGATTAAGTGGGAATTTGTATTATATACAGACCATCAAGCTCTCAAGTTCATTAATAGTCATGTTAATATTAACCATATGAATGCGATATGAATTCCTTTCTTGCAGGAATTTACATTCGTGCTAAAGCATAAAGTCGGGCAATAAAATAAGGTGCTTGATGTGCTTAGCCAGCGTGTATCCTTGTT
Source organism: Magnolia kwangsiensis (assembly GCA_037074715.1). NCBI lineage: Eukaryota > Viridiplantae > Streptophyta > Magnoliopsida > Magnoliales > Magnoliaceae > Magnolia > Magnolia kwangsiensis. The sequence goes on along the minus strand of CM073583.1, from coordinate 38,332,728 downwards.
AGTCACCATGAGCAACAATTTTATTAGGTTCGAATACCTCGAGGACTTATATGTCGATGACGACAACTTCAAGGACGCATGGATTTGATGTCAATAGGGTCAGTCCAGTGATCTTCATATTCAAGATGATTTCTTTTTCAATGAAAATCGGTTGTGCATTCCACATTGTTCGTTGTGAGAATGTGTTATCCAAGAGTTACATAGAGGTGGCCTCGGCAGTCACCTAGGGTGAGACAAGATAATAGCACTCTTGGGGAAGCGTTACTATTGGTCATAGCTGAAACGGGTTATTGGAAAAGCGGTATAAAGATGTCATATGTTTTAGGCCTCTAAGGGAAAATCATAGAACAAGAGCCTATACACTCCATTGCCAGTACTTGACAGCCCTTGAAAAAATTTGTCCATGAACTTTGTGCTAGGTCTTTCGCGAACCCAACATGGAATGGACTCAATGTTTGTTATAGTTGACGGATTCTTTAAGATGGCTCATTTCATACCGTGCAAAAAGACTCTTAACACTACACATGTCACAAACATATTCTTCTGAGAGGTTGTATGACTACATGGTGTCCTAAAATCAATCGCCTCGAATAATGAAACTAAATTCCTCAGTCACTTTTAGAGGACTTTTTGGAGGCGATTTGATAGCATGTTACAATTTAATAATGATATCATCCACAGACAGATGGGCAAAATGATGAACCGTACACTTGGAAACCTTATGCGATGCATCTTTGGTGATAATCCCAAATAGTGGGATTTTTCCTTCGCTCAGATGGAATTCGCGTTTAACAATATGCAAAACCTGTTGGTGATTTTGACTTGTGGAATCACACAGATCTAGATCTAGGATAACAATTCAATGGCACCAAGTACATATAAGAGAACACACAAATTTAACATGGAAAATCCTTTCGAGAAAAAATCACGGCACAAAGTGACAGATTTCTACTATGAAAATAGAAATTACAAAGAGAGAGGACTTACTTGATTCAAACAACCTCGAATCTCACCCTTGCTACACCCTTTAATTTTCTTAGAACCCTTTTAAAAAGCCTTAGAATTATTTCTCATACCCTAGAAAAGCCCTAGGAACACCTACTTATAGTTTAGGCAACTTCCCTTCCACATCACAGTTGCAAAAGGACTCAAAATCTACAATTTGCATAAAATTGCAGAACGAATCTGTGTAACCATGACTGGTCGAATGGACTGCACGACTGGTCGAGCACCACCCATGACCCGTCGAGCATGGCCCACGACCGGTCGAGTACCTCGGACCTCAAAATTTTATGCTCGTTGGACTTTGAGTCGAGCGGCCTACGACTAGTCGAGCCGCTCCCACGACCAATCAACCTAACCCATGACTAGTCGTGAACGTTCAAATTTAAGACATCTGTAACAATCTCCACTATGTCTTCAATCTTGAACTGTGTAACTTCTTAACCTCTTCTCTTATTTCTGTATCACATCATAGTTTCTTGTGCACACTCCATCCTTCTTTTACGCCATCGCCAAGCCCAAAGAAGTTACACAGAACTTAAACTTCCCTATAGGAATGATCTAGGTGAGCACGTATGCCAGATTAAAATTTACAAGCTCAACCACCTTTACTCCTGTCTTCTCAAAAGAAAGACATCGTCTTCTTACCATCTCACCACTACTGAAAATTGCTTGCCGGGGTACTTGCTCACATCACTGATAGCCTGTGAAATAACCGGTCTAATCTAGACCATGGCATACACTGCTAACTGCATTCAAATAAGGCTCATGAGATATCTTACTTTTTCTCGTCTGTTTTGGGACATATCTTAAGGAAAACTTGAAGACTGACGCGTAGGGAATGTTCTCTGGCTTTATTTGACCCATCATATCCTTGATCAATACCTACACATAAGATATTCCTGTCGTGGTTACCAAAACCTACTCGTCCTTCAGTCTCAATGCCAAGAACCATCTTTGTAGCCCCCGATCCTTCATCCATGAAGGAATTAAACCATTACCTAGGTGACAGTCGAACCATGACCTCCTGCAAAGTCTTTTCTCAGCCCCTTTAACTTTGAACCATTCTGGTTACTCCATGTAGATCCGCTCTTCACTTTCCCTTGCAAAAGTACAGACTCCACATCTATCTTTTCAGCTCAAGATCACATTAGCCAACCAGTGCCAATCAGGGATCTAATAAACACCTGTTATACCGTCGGTGCGAATATCTTTAAGAAGTCAATCTCTTCTCTCTGAGCATAACCCTTCGTACCAACCTCGCCTTGTATCTATATTGTATCCTCCTAAAGATCCACATGCATCCAACCGTTCTCTGGTCCACTGGAAGCTCCACCCACTCCCATATATCGGTTTAGTACAACGAATCTATCACATCACTCATAGTCACCTTTCACTTCTCAGCACCAGGCTTCCTAGATTCATCTGAATAGAAGATGAATCCCCTGCGATATTAGAGTCATCCATGTACCTCGCCAATATCTTGCGATCATGCTATATGATTCTTCTCACAAATGACTCCTCCACCTGCTCTGTATCCCTGTCCGCACGTCTTAGCCTTCCTGCCCTGCTCGCGCATGTGGCCATGCCTAACATGCCATACACGTGTAGAGGTGAAATCCGCTACATCCACTGCAGTTCTACCTTTTGAAGTGCTCCTGGTCAACTTGTACATGTTACTGAGTCGTTGCACTTTCATGATTACCCGTGCCCCCTTAGATACTTTAAGAGCACTATCAATAATTATGTACTTGCATTCTTTTACCTCAAGTACACCAAGAGAAATCAGATTCCACTTCAAATCAGGAACGTGCCTCACATTTGTCAAGGTAGCTCCACCCCATCAAACATCCTGATGCGCACTGAACCAACGGCCATAACATTACAGGTAATTTCATTGCCCATAAATACCTGTCCACCATCGCACTCCCTGTAGCTGGTGAACCAACTCCGATGAGGAGCCATGTGAAAAGATGCCTCTGTGTCTAGCATCCACTCGTCCTTATGATCATCGTATGAACGTTTGAGCGAAGACATGGATAAAACATCACCATCACATCCATCTTACATGACAACGTTGTCCTTCCTGCATGAAGCCTCAGAATCTTCCCTCTTCAATTTAAAATTTTTACAATCTTTCACATATCCATCCTTCCCACGGTTCCAGAACTTTACCTTTCCTTTGCCCTTGCCCTTAGATTTGGATCTAGAATCTGAAGAACCTGTACCTTGTCCAGAATCCTACCCACTGTAAACAGTGCATCAGAAGATGTCCCCATGTCACTGTTTAACAGTCTCATAGCCTTCCCTTGAGGGGTTGAGATAACGGTGTCGACACTTAGAGTTTTATTTATGCTGCACATAGTGTCCTTGAATGACTCATAAGATACCAGAAGAGAATTCAACAACATACATGCTTGTTCTTCATCTTTCATTACTTCCTCCATATCCAGCAATTTGTAAACTAATTTATTAAAGCTGTTGATGTGAGCCTCCAGATCTCCACCCTCTGCCATCTTGATGTTGTACCATTGTCGCTTCAAGTGTAGACGATTTTCAGAGAATTTTTTCGCATAGACATCCTCTAACTTCACCCGTAACTTAGCCACAGTTTTCTCCCTCATGATGTTGTAGAGAACTCATCCGTGAGACATAAACGGATCGATAATAAAGCCTTCTTATCAAGAGCATTCCACTCGTCATCAGTCATAGTAGACTTCCACTCCTTAAGAGCACCATCTTTGTCATGCTCCAAACTTGGAAACCGGGCTCACAAAATTCTCGATTACCAAATCCGACGTCGACAGCCTCCGTAGTACCCTATTCTCAGCTCCTGGCACCCATACACCAGGTTTCGATCCTGGGATGATACAAGGAGAATTTATAATCATCAGTCTGATTCGTAACGAGAATAACCATAATTATAACCCACGAACAATAACCACAAGAACACCATTACAAAATCCACTATGATAAAAACTTTTAGTACAAGGCATATGAAAGAGGAAATACAATATACTGAAAGTAACAAAAACTCTAGAAGCTCGGCTGCACACTCCATCCGTGGCAAGACTACGGCTATGTCCTGGCGTCACCTACACGCATCAATCATGCATAAGCTTATAGAAAGCTTAAAGTATGTTGTAAGTGTGTGCACAATACGATCGTGCTTGAAATGTAAAGTCAGAGTAATGCGGAAACATACTGATGGGTATATGAATGCATTCAGCCATACCAAGGCTATGCAATGTAGAATATAAATGCTATCGGCCATATCAAGGCCATGCGATGTATAATGCAAGTCAAGCATGCCAATCCACATCCACATATCAATATAGCTCCTCACTAGAGCATCAAATCAGTACGGTTCTCAGTCTGGATAATCACTAGGGTTTAGTATACTCCAAATGGCACTGCCGCTCTCCTAACTGCACAGTCCAAGTGAGCATAAGAAATTTCACTATTCGCTTGGACAATTGTCTGCCAATATCTACCCGACACGTCGATAGCGGACCCATTCATGAGCTGGTCAGACTCAGCCTAGTGTTGCCCCCTACCCTCGAGCGAGTAAGGCCACACCCCTTTCTAACCGACCACGACACAATGGGAGACGTGGCCTCCTGGTATTTGGCCCTCGTGCACTCATATTTCCACTCGATCTCGACGTTAGAGTCATCCTCTGGTACCATCGGGTTTAGAGATTTTCACCTAGGGACATCTATGGCGCCCTGATGCTTAGCAACAATATTTTCGGTATCCAACCCAGCCATCCACGATGTGTCTGTGGAGGCTATGACCCTGATGTCGCTAGGGCATACCATATCACAACCACATAAATGTAAGTGTTTGAATCACACTACCAGTCATGCAATGATTCTGCGCGTACCACACGCTCATGTAGGGTAACTCTACCTATCAGGGGGCCTATAGTCAATCAACCCAAAGGCATATGATATGATCAGTCACTCCTCACATCAAGCATACATATGATGTATATGGTCATGAATCATGGATCTATACTAAACATGCTACATGATGATGGGTTCTACTCATAAATGAAGATGGCTTAGACGGCCTACACACTACGAGTAGGGGCCTATCAATGGGCCTTAGGGAGAGTGACAATGCGGACACTTAATTGACATCACCCTTACAATGTGGGCATCTAACCATCATTATTTTCAAGGCACTACCCATTATAAACATCATTATATACACCACGAAGGAATCATGCATTGCAATGGACCTAATTGTGCCCCATTGGGCATTAAGTGCATCAATTAGGCCACATCATATAGGCCTTATATATTCATCAAGTAGGCCGTATCATATGGGCCGCACCAACGAGCCTTACATACATTGCAATGGGTCATAACCCATAGGCCTTGCATACATCACAATGGTCTCACAATCATGGGCCTTATATATAGATATTAAGGTGGGCCTCAACAAGGGCCACCAATACATCAACATGGGCCTTAACAATAGGCCTTATACAAATCAAGGTGGCCTTAACAATGGGCCTATAAACTCCTCAAGATGGGCCTAAATACATGGGCCCATATGTATCAAAGTGGGCCTTAAAATAATCCCCAAATGGTTGTACAGTTTGGATGAAACACATGCATTATGGAGGATCCCATAGGGATGGAAAGGATGGTCGGCATAGATGAAAAAGATACCTTATAGTGGGGCCCATAGTAATGGAGAGTATGGATTACAATACATACATTAGTGGGTCCCATGTGGGGCCCCCCATAAGGTTTATTTTCCACCCAACCAGTTGATAAGGTCACATGGGTTTGGGCCCACCAAAAATGTTTATTTTCCACCTAAAACTATCCATAACGTCACATGGGTTTGGGCCCACTAAAATGTTTATTTTCCATCCAAGCCTATTCATATGGTCGCTGGACGTAGGGCCCATTATACTGTTTATATGACATCCAAACCGTTCATATGGTCACGTGGACTAGGGGCCCACCGTAATGTTTATTTGCACCCCAACCTATTGGTGAGGTCACACCCGACCTGAGGCCCACTGCAATGTTTGTTTGTTATCCAAGCCTACTGATAAGGTCACACTGACCTGGGTGGTAAAAAAAAAAACAAATATCAGTCTGATTCAAAACTTATATAGATCCCAAAAGGGGGCTCAACGGTGGGAATTCAATAACCGCTGTTTCTTATGGTGTGGGCCACCAGAGCTCTGGATCAACCTGATCTTCGAAGGGGGCCCACCTCAGGAGGTGGCCCACCTTATGGATAGTGTGAATAAAACATATACATCATGGTGGAGCCCACGGCAAGGGCCGTGGGTTTCTGTTGGACGTCCGCCCTCCGCAGATGGCAGGCGCTGCCTGCACCATCAGCAGCATTAGCGCTGCTACTTGCTTGTTTTTTTTTTTTTTATTTTTCGGTGGTTTTTCATAGGTGGGGCCCACATCAGCAAGATCCACCCCAGCAATTGGTCCCCATGGCTTAATATAAACCCATCAAGCCCAATATGCAGCGTGGTTTAACGGATAAAAGCATCAAGGTGGTTTTTAACAGTAATAATACTATTGCATAAGATATGACCCATCCGTGAATCGAATTGGCCTCAAATTTTGGCTCAACGCCTATAATGATCTGGGTAAAGGAATGGACGGCTTAGATTGAGCGCATACATCAAGGTGGGGCCTACATGGGAAGCCCTTCCTAAAATACCCTTTTTACTTCTTTTTTTTTTAAAATGTACTGGTGCTGCTAGTCCATCATCCAGAGACACTGGACGGCGTGCATAAACAAATACATTTCGGTGGGTCCCACAGGGACGTGCATCATGGTGGGTCCCACCCACATTAGCCACCTCTACTAGGGATAGATACTAAGATCTCAAGTGTTGGAACAAGTATCTCCACTTACTCTACCAATTGGGTCATGAATCTGGATGTGTTCCATGGTAGGTCCCACCATTCATGATGAATGGTATGAATGAAACACTAGATGGTGGGGCCCACTACATCAAATGGATAAAAAGAGAGAAGAAGAGAGAGAGAGAGAGACATGGTGAAGGAGGGACCTCGCCACTATGGGCCCCTCATGAGTATATTATATATATCAAAATGGATCCCACCAACAAGTGGACCCTTACAATTGAAAACAACGGTAGATCACCCACCTCTAGGCCTTCCTTCTTGCTCCCTTAGCCTCCTTAGCTCCTTGCTTACACTTTTAATGGTGGATGATGGGATCTTGATGGTGGGGATGAGAGATGGATGGTGGGCCACACTTGTTGTTGTTGCTTGGGAGAGAAGGGAGGTTAGACATGTGAAACTTTGGGTTGCTTGGGAAGATTTGAGAAATGAGAGAGGGAGTTAGGTGATGGGAATAATATGAATGGGAGGGTATGGTTTGGTTTGATTTGATTTTTTGTAAAAGAGGTATAGTTGTAGTTGAAATTTTGTAAAGGGGAATGGTGAGGTGGAGAGAGAGGTTTGACTTTTTAAAAGAAAGGGATGGGTTGTTGTGAAATAGCGGTGAAGACTGCTTGAGTTGAAGTAGGAATATGCCAATATGTCCTAGAGGGGGGGTGAATAGGATTTTTTTAAAAAAAGTTTTTATGAATTATTTAAAAATTCTTATCACACTAATCCTATCATAAAGTACGGATTAGGATTACTCAAAATTAACTCTACTAGCTTCCAAGCCTAGTAGAGGATCCAATCACAAACTATCAAAAGCAATTCATAAATAAGATTGTGATGGATATGACTGTGTGTGTGTATAAGATGTGAATTCAGGTAATCAGATATAAAGGCATGTAAGGAAATAACATAAATGAAAAACAATACCAATCTTAAACACAATAATTTTATAGTCATTTGACTACTTGTCTACTCTACTACCGGCTTCCACACTCAACCCTTAAGTGACCGGATTTCACTAAGGAGGTTTCTCATGGTTCACTTCAAACCTAAGGTTTTAAATCAGGTTCACCTTCAACCTTTACAGAGGTTTCTACTTAGTTCACCTCAAACCCTGGAGTTTTGCTGGCGCACTCCTAACCAGATGTTTATGCCCACATAGAGCAAGGGTCCACACAATGCACCCAGATGTTTATGTCCACACAGAGCAAGGGTCAACACAACGCACCTAGATGTTTATGCTCTCCACAGAGCAGGGGTCCACACAACGCATCCACGCACGTACACTCCCGTCGGAGGCCTCCTTTGAGGACTTCAAATAGTGAGCAACACTTACAACCCAATCCTAAAAAGGAATGATCATAAATGTTCTCTGGACTCTAAGTACTTACAGATAAGTTGATGAGTCCCTTTTAACTCAGTGATGAAGATCTCCTTCTTGTTGATGAAGAGTCTTCAGCTTCCTTAATCCTCAACACAAAGATGTACCTATGCTAGGTTTAGGCTGGGTCAAGGTTATGATGGAGTTCCACTCTTAGAAGATTTTTCTATAAGGAAGATAGAGTGGTTCCAATCATCTATGCATTCAAGGCATCCCAGCTTAATGATTTTCCATTAAGGTAGTAGTTGGAGGATCCTTGAATGTGGAAGTTCATTCCCCAATCCACTCTATGAAATATCAATGATGAGGGTAGATTGGAGGATGAATTTTCTGAGAGAAAGGGCTTAGGATAAAGGATATGAAGTTTAAAATACTCAAAAACACTCTCTACTTTCTCTCACGGCAATAAAGACTAATCTCTCTATATATAGGCAAAAGGTTCCAACGGATATAAACAGTCATATTTATGACAGAGTTCGATATCATCGAGCAATCGTCGATATGATCGAGCGTATACTCTCGATTATATCGATAGACTTCTCGATGATACAAACTCAAATGTTATTTTTACTTTTGGAAAACCTTTTGCCAATTGGTCGATGGGATCGATACACACATCGATAATATCGGATTTCAAACTCCGATTCCATCGATACAGGGATCGATACATCGACAGGTGAAAACAAGAGAGACAAGCCTTGAAAAATTTCAGGTTCTAAAGATATAATAGGAGAACAGTCGATGTTATCGGAATTTGTATATCGATGATATCGGAGACAGTATCGATAGGATCGATAAATCGTATAGATTTACCTATAAGCTTGCTGGACGATTTTTGTCCGGTCTCGATCCAATCGACCAGGTCTCGATATGATCGATATATGAATATGATTTATCGACTAACACCCCGATCAACATTAAAAATAATCTGAAATTTATGCTGAAAAAAATAAGTGCCCACAATCGATATGATCGACTAACTTCTGATATGATCGATATTTGAGTTCAGATTGAATCGGACAGTCATCGATATATCCAAGCTTATGTTAGTTTTCTTTAGAAAAACAGAAGCGCCGGAAAACAGTCTGTCGATATTATCGATCCTCTTTTGATAGGATCGATATTCTTATATCGATGATATCAACTCACCAGTCGATATATCGATAAATCGTCTAGATGATTGTTTAATTGTTGGACGCTTTTTGTCCGCACTCGATTGTATCGATTGGGATGCCGAGGACATCGACAGAGCTGGTCGATCATATCGAAAGGGGAATCGATATAATCAACAGTGTAAGAAAAACTTAAAGATTTTTCTATTTGATAAAAAGTTTTCTTACACAAAAATTCTAAGATGTTCTACTTATTTTTAAGAGTTTTAATCACCTGGTGTTTTGGGACATGGGATGTGAGGCTATGATTTACCTATGGTGAGCTTCCAAACATCCAGTTGAGGCAGACTCTTCACTTGATCTTCCTGTTAGGTGCTGTTGTCCGACTGACTCAACTCACAACGTAATTGACAAACCAATGCACTTAGTAGGTGCACTTTCATATTGTACTTAGGGCATGGTGTGTACTTGACATTGATTGATGGGACATATCGTAGAGATTCCTTCAAAATTCGCAACACGCGACATTTCTTTGGAATGAACGCGAACGCACATCTCCTGTCCTGAGTATCAGTTCGGTGCGTGAGTCGCAGCATTAGAACCACGGCGACGGCGCGGTCGTTAAGGTACAAGTCTCGGGTCGAGCTGACTCTAATATGCAGGACCCGGCTTAGGATCTCGCACAATTGTCGAAAACGGGTCGAAGGTTGCTGGAATTCGACCAGGAGGACCGCGAAAGCATACGAAACGGTACGATTTAGGTTACAGGTCTTACAATCTTCGCCTTGCTTGATTAAGGAACTCATCATATTGATTTTTCATAACTCAAAATTATTTTTTCCTGAGTACTTCTCAATCTCATACTTGGTGCTCGCCTACTAATCCCTCAAATTCAGATCTGTGCCCCAACGATAGCTCTGATACCACTTGTTGGGGATTTTGACCTACGGAATCATACAGATCTAGATCTAGGATAGTAATTCAATGGTACCAAGCACATATAAGAGAACACACAGATTTAACGTGAAAAATCCTTTTGGGAAAAAACCACATCATAAAGCGACAGATCTCCACTATGAAGATAGAAATTATAAAGAGAGAGGACTTACCCGATTCGAACAACCCTGAATCTCACTCTTGCTACACCCTTTAATTTTCCTTTCGCATCCTAGTTGCGAAAGGACTCAAAATCCACAATCCACACAAAATCGTGGAACAAATCTGCGTAACCATGACCGGTTGAGCTGACTGCATGACTTGTATAGCGCCACCCATGACCGGTCGAGCATGGCCCATGACCGGTCGAGCACCTCGGACCTCAAACTTTTATGCTCGCTAGACTTTGAGTCGAGTGAGCTATGACTAGTCGAACCGCTCCCACGACCGGTCAAACTTGACCCATAACCGGTCGTGAACGTTCAAATTTAAGACATCTGTAACAAAACCGTTCCACCTACAAGTCTTCATTTAAAGTTGTGTATGAACGAGTACCTAAACATACTCTTAATTTGGTTCCATTGAACAAGTTTCCAGGCTTGAGCATTGTTATAGAACATATGACGGACCAAATCATAAGTGTACACGCCGATGTTCAGTTCAAGTTGTTGTAAGTGCCCCAGTTTATCAATTAGCGGAGTTATGGGTCTTAGAGTTAGGAAAGCCTCAAGGAAGAATCAAGTATGAAGACTCAAGGATTGAAGGTGTCTAATTCACAACAAGTAGGGAAATGGAAAAGACCTCCTCAAAACCTATACTAATACCCACTAAACAAAGTAAATTTACCCCATATCTTCAAGGAAAAATTATCTTAAAGAATACTACTTAATTGAGTGGGTAGAAGTCAGTGTAAAAATAAACATATCAAAACAGACAGTTTTGATGGCATTGAGGTCACATTGAACTTCCTTCGATGATGTCGAAGACAAATCGATGGCATTGAACTCAGATCATAAACAGTCCATCAACAAAATGTCTAAATTTTGGATTTACTCGATAACATCGAAGCCACTTCTATGACATCAAACAGGAGAAATTTTCGATGGCATCGAACTTAACCTTAAAATTTTCCAACAACCTTAGGTCAAAATTTTAGAATTTCTTGATGGCATAGAGCAAGCCTTCATTAGCAGTGAATGACCTCTTCGATGACATTGAAGGTTACTCGATGACATCGAACTTAGGTGCAGAAAATGTCCAACAAGATTCAAAGTATAATTCAGAATTTCTTAATGACATCGAAGGTAGTTCGATGACATCGAAGGGACACTTTGATGCCATCGAAGACCATTCAATGACATCGAAATTAACAGATTTCAGCAATTTTTTTACCATTGCAAATCTTCTCTACATATAGGAAAGATGGGTTTCTTAGCAATTTGGTGAGTAATAGAGAGAGTCTTATATGAGTGAATACCCATAGTTATTACCCATCTTCCTAAAGTTCTCTTTTCTCGTGGAGTTCATCACTCAATTCATGTCTTAAAGACATTCCTTGAAGCATTCAAAGCTTGGATTGAATAATAAACTCCAACATTCATTAATGCTTGAACAATCATACTCGTTGGCAAATCTTTATGCTAGCTTGCATTGAATACTCAGTCATGGGAATCCTTAACTAGTTCATAAAGACTCATCAATATCAAGTTAGGATTCACCAAATCCATGACTTAAAAACCTCGGTATCTTTAACGACAGATCATCATACAGTCACGGTACAAGGGGAGTTGAAGATCCTTCATGATTTGAGAAGATCTTCATCAATGTGCTTAATGGGGTCATCCACTTTTGGGTAAGAAAGTATTTTTGAGTCTATAGTGTCTAGAAATCATTCCTTGTGTAGGATTGGGATTCAGAGTTTGAACCACCGAACTCGACATGTCCTTGTTACGCGGTCGTGCAAACAAACCCTGTTGTGTGGCCTTGCAACAAGCTAGCATCCTTCAATGCTCGAATGTTCTTCCTTCATTTCTACTGGGTTACTTCTCATAAGAGACCTGAACGTTGTGACTCTGACTTCGAGAGCTCTCGAATGCTTCTCAAACTTCTCTGGTGATGCAAATGAGAGGGGGAGGGGGTATTTATAGGCCTCCGCACATGTGAACCATCAAATCTGCACTATGGAGTGTGTTGTGCGGTTGTGAAATGTACCCCTGTTGTGCAGGTGCACAACAAGGTCCCTGACTGATGTAGGCAATCTACCCTCAAAATAACACCCTGACTACATTCCATGTGTTGGGTGGCCGTGTAACACACCTCCTTTTCACGATCATGCAACAAGACAATCTTTTGTGAAATTCTTAATTTTTTTTGCTCCAACAATTACGAATGTCTTTGCCTTCGATAAACTATGTGGCAATGACTCTGTTGATCTCGGCGAAAGAGCTGATAGACTTCAGCTTCAGGTTCCTTACCACTTCCATATAACACTGGTGTGTGTTAAGGAGAATGCCCTACACATCACCGGTTCGGAAGTTCTATGGAGCTCCATCCATACTTGGAATGACTCTAAGTGCTCTACAAGGTTGCTTGAACTCAAATAGGGTTGTATTTGGGGCATTCTGAATCTATGTGGTAGCTGGGCTTGCATGATGTTTTCAGTGAACGGCTACTCGGTCTGCTCAAGGGGGGTGTCAACAGATATCGAGGCCTTTGGTCGGTACACTTGTTGGATATTACCAAGCTACTCCTATATCTCTCTAATGTTTACCCCTAATGGACCTCTCTTTTTTTCATGCCTTTTGGGGCTTTCTTTCCCTAGCATGTCACTTCTCGTCGAGGGTATGATGCAAGTTAGATTCAGTGAGCTTTGTAGTCACCCATGTTTGGGTGGGGCGTCAAAGCTTTCTCCGGCTTGTACTCGCCCCTGATGTTATTCAGGGCATAATTGCTCAGGGTGGGACTGCTCGGTCGCTGCCTCCACTGCTTCCTATTGGTTAGCCAAGGACACTTGCTACCTCTCCAACAATCTCACGAAACGATCCACATTGTCAGCCAAGGTTTCGAATTGGTTCTTGAGGGAACCAAGCCTACCTCCTCGATTTTGCGATTTCTGGACCACAACCTGCGAGGGAAGTCGGGACTGGGGAGGTGACAATGAAGCCTACTCCTCCTTGGACGTGGCCTTGTAAGAGGACTCGACTATGGGTGGGGCCTTCCCTTTTTTCTTTGCAATCAAAGGGGGGGCTGGGAATAGTTGTAGCTACTTAAGATGGTAAGAACACAACTCATCATTCCCCAAAGATGACACCAATCTATTGTTGCCTAAATCTGGCCAACAGATGAGGTTGATGTACAGCTGAAATGGCTTATGAGCTTATTATCACCCTCTAATAGATTTACAAAAACTAAAGAAACTATGCGGGGGGGAGTGGCCGGTTACGGACCCTCTGATGCATAAGTTGGGCTTGTAGAAGATGATCTCAAGGAGGTAGATTACGGCCTAGATGCATCACCTCCTTTTTCTTCTTGGTTTAGAGTATGTGGTCATATATATAGGGCATGAGAGAAGGTTTCGGACCTCTAAATCCCTCAATACTACGTTGGAGAGCCCCTGATCTGGCAGGATTGTTATCCCAAGTATGTCAGAGTGATCTTTGGCCAAGACCAGGCCATATCCTTCTCTTTCGGATCCAGGGGATTCACCCCAGATTTCTCATACCACCTTTCTGACAATGGTCGACCTGTTCAGCTCAGGATGCTGGGGAGCTTGGGGCTCATAGTGTAACGTCCTGAAAATCGGGGGTCGAGCAGGAGCCCAACTCCCGAGTTCCAACACATCACTTATGCAACATAGATAATGATGATTGAATGTTATCTGTATTAGTGCATTAAGCGTGAATAGGATTATACCAAAACAATACATCATACTCTAGAGATATATAAATTTACGTAAGCGGAAGACTACACCAGATATGTAAGATACATAGATGTGTTACCCAATCTCCAGAGTATAATGCTATTAATGAGCTAAATAATTACATATTTGAGCAAAAGATACAAAAAGACAAAATGTACATGTCTAACTAAACATATTTCCTGTAGTCCCATCGATCAGAGCGGTTTACATAAACCCGCCTGATAACTGATGTATGAGAATTCCTCCTCATCATCGTAGAAGTCTGACTCGGCCTCATACGTCGTCCTAGCATCTGCATCTAAGACAGAGTCTGGTTGGTGTTTAAAACACTGTCCCAGAACGTGGGAGTGAGTGATCAACTCAGTAGAATCATGAAGAAAAGGTTAACATGTTATCAATTCAGTCAAGTAGTAATGATAAAGCAGTACAACACTCATGTCCTAAGAACTCTTGTTAATGCAAGTATGGTATAATGATGCATGCCCTCACCTGCACTCCCTCTTGTGACAACATCTAACGATTGTGGCATGCACCACTACCAGTAAACGTGCACTTCCTCACTAAAGCACCGTGCAATGCGAATGCATGAATTGTGTTGTTCAAGTTCTTAATTAGCCCTTTCTCATACAACAGGATTGAGAAGCTAAGGTACCTCTCTTATATCATTTGCCAAACAATGATCCATTCTAGGGTCATCAGTCCTAGTTAGTCTCATACGATGTTGCAGTTCCAGGTCACTACAGAGGGCTCGTCACCTCAATTCAGGCCTAGCTTATACTTTAGTTACTCCGGAAAGGCTCGTCGCCTCAGCGCAGTCTCAGAGTATGCTCGAGGTCACTACGAATGGCTCGTCAGCAAATCGTAGGCCGACAGCTCGAATACAATGTTCCATACCACCGTATGCGGCTCACGAATCTGTGTTGCTCACTGGACACTACAGGGAGGCTCATTGCCCCAGCGTAGGCTGACAGCACGACTACGATGTCCCAAACCACCATGCCCGGCTCATGAGTCTTAGCGGATCGAGGTACCAAGGTTAAAGGGTTTTCAATGGTAAGTTTGGTACCTTAGATTCAAGCAATAACATCCATACATGCTGAACATACATCGGGTCAATCGGGTTGCTTGACAAACTTGACTGGTACAGGCATACGTCGAGCCGATCGACATGGAGCGCGTAAGCAACTCCACGTGGCCTAACCATTACCGACAAGTAGCATACAACTCAGATTCATCAGGCGTGTCCATCATGGTCAAGAAATTTAACCACCGTTCACAGACATTTACCAATTGCCTAGACTACATCGTAGCCCCAATCACATTCCAAACAATAGTATTCAAAGATAGTAATCCAAAACAGCATGTGACAACTGAAACCAGATATAAATCTTACTTGAGCAATTCAACACACATATACTACACATATTATCAAACATAGGCATTCCATCCATTCAACACATAGTAGTAAGATAGGTTATATAAAGCATAATATAATCCTAGTTAAGGGAATTGAGAATTCTATCTCAACACCCAGAATACATGCATTCAAATAAGCATTTTCACATTCAGGCATTTTATCAAACACTTACGCTTCACATATCATATACATGTAATAAAGTAGTTATAAAAGGTGTTATAGAAAATTCCTTTTTCAAAGGGTTCACCATAAGTACAACAATCATATATTCTCAGTTGATAAACATGGCAAGCATAAATCATAATTTCATACTCATTCACACATTTTAACAAACACATGGAATGCACTATAAATTAAGATAGTTCACATACATGCATAATACACAGAAATCCTCATATCTAAGCACATGTAGTAGTAATCAAGCCAGTCATAAATCATTATTGACATTGAAAGCCTTGAAAGCCATAACCTAAACATTTATAATCCGCACCTTTTACCACTAGACTCGTAACGAACTCAATTTTCAACACTAAGTCTTCGTCTATGACACGACTGCAACCTATAGCATGAAATAAGTTAGCTATTTCAGCATTAACTCTATTTATTTCAGCACTAACTCTATTTGAATCCCTAAAAACAAATTAGGATTAGGATTCCTTACCTAAGAACGGAATCAGAATCGCCCGTATAGCGATACAGGAATGGTGGTTAAGCATGGGGAGTGGTAGGGAAGAATTATAGAAACAAACTCTAACTCTCGCACTCACTTTCTCTCTCTTTCTTTCTCTTTCTTCTCTTCTCTCCCTTCGGGTTTTCCAAATTCATATAGAATGTGAGAGAGAGGGTATAAGCCCTTTATATAGGCCCAGAACTGATGGGAATACTTAGGTTATAGCCAAACATTGACTGTTTCGGTCCAATGGAGCTGTTTTGGAGGCCCCTTTTTTGAATGCGGTCGGACTTAAGCTTCTTGACATTAGATCTAAGTCAAGTTAAGCTTTTGGACAGATCAGGTTTTCAAATCGACCGCAAGAAATCAGTTTCAGTTTAACGGTCACCGGTACTCGATCAGGGCTATAAGTAGTCTGACATGTGTTGGAAATTTTTCCTGATCTGAGGGTGTAATTGGGTCAAAATCTAACGGTCTGAATCTTTAGATTTGGTTTGCAAGCGAACCAACTCAATTTACTTAAGTTTTAGTTCATTTCATAAAGATATTCACGTTTCTTACACACTTCACTCTGGGCTTTAATTGTGCGTTTCTGGGTACTATTAGGACTTGATTTTCGAGATAGTGGTCAAGTCCAACAAGGCAGTCATAATCGTATAATTTTGTAATAATCAGACTTTCGACGTGCGGTCCAAATTTGATACGGAGTTTCATGATGCTCCCAAGAGCAACTGCGTTTTGAGATGGATCCTAAGTTTCAGAGTAATTTAACGTCAACGGTTCTACTCGTTTTGGGTCTTACATATCGTATTTAAAGTGGTTAGTGTTAATTTCACAAGTAATCTAGTTTAGCACTTAATTAATTCACGTCTAATTTCTAAAAGATTTAGTCCTTAGTGATTTCTACCTAAGGTGGTATTTGGGTGTTTGTACGGATTTTATCGGGACGTTATACATAGCCTAACCTCCTTCTCCACGGGTTCCTTTCCCATGGTGTAGACAATTTTGGAGGGGTGGATCCTCTCCTACCAAGCTCCGTCCTTTGATGGCTCAACCCGATGGTTGGTCTCTAAGTAAAAAGAATTGCTTGTCCCGTGCTGATCACCCTTCTACTCGGACCTTGGTCATCCCATCAGAGAGGGTCCTCCTCTCCTCTTAGGCATACTACTTATAGATAGCTGTTATTCTTCCTATGTGAGGGACTAGTTCAATTTTCCCCATAATATTGATCACGCGGGATCCTACCCAGGTAGACCCAATTTCCTCTTAAGTGCACTGCAACTAACTATGAAGTGGATTGCATCCTGCCCCACCCAGAGGTCCATGCAAGGGATCTGTAGGGCCCACTATGATGTATGGGTTTTTTCTTATCCACGTCGTACATCCATTTTCCACATTATTTTAGGATACGAGCCCAAAAATGAGGCGGATCCAAGGACCACACCACAAGAAGCAATGTTGATGCCTACCATTGAAACCTCCCTAGAGCACAACGTGATGATTATCTAGCATCCAATCCGTTCATAAGGTCACATAGACCTGGATGAAGGGAAAAAAACAAATTTCAGCTACAACCAAAACTACCATAATCCCTAAGAAAATTTTAACCATGGGAGTTCACTAGCCATTGTGTGGTCCACTTGTGCCTTGGATCTGCCTCATTTTTGGGCTCATACCCTCAAATGATCTGAAAAAAACTAAATAATAATAACTAAATCAACAATGCAGATAAAACCAATCCATCACGGTGGTCCCTACATATCCCATGCGTGTACCGACGTCCAAACAGGAGCAGGACGCAATCCGCTTCCAACCAAATCGCCTCCCACCTTCCCAAACATTTATCGTCTTATTTAAGAGTGGTCATTGAAATATACAATAGCAGTAAATCGACCGACTTGCAGACTTCAGTTGTAAGATGAACATTAAATGGGCATAGAATTGGGTAAACGACCTACTCATCTGACTACATTTAAGGCACCGGTAGGTTGGTAATACGCCAGGTATGTGTCAAGTTACCCGAAGTCCCGAGCCCATCTGGCTCCAGTAATCCGAACATCATGGCCACGTTGGTCTATGACAAAATAACCAGCGGATTTTATACTCAGTAACTAGGTATACTATAGCGCACTCGTAACTCAGTAAACTGTGTGGGACCCATCATGGATGTATGCGTCTTATACATGGACGCAGTTTGGGAGAAATTTCCAACTGTACGACCAGTGTATGGCCCATTCCCGAGACGAATCTCACCCCATTTTATTTTTCAAGAATACTCCCCAGGTGTACGGACGCCTTCCCAATGGTCGAAAATGCCCCTACTTTTTCCTTCGCGCGGATCGGCTGCTGCTTGAAGACGAGTGCACGCTCATCAAACTCCGAGTTACACGAACAGTTCAAAAGAGATCAACGTTACATGGGCCCTAGAGTTATGTATTCATTATATCCAAGACATTCATTCATATTTCGAGTTCATTTCGGAGCATTATCCCAAAAAAAAAAAAACAAAATCATATCCAAAGATCAACTGGACCACACCACAGAGCAGCAGAAAATTGATTTTCACTGTTGAAACTTTTGTAGGGCTCACTATAACATTTATTTTCCATCCAATCTATTCACGAGGTTACAAAGACCTGGATGAATAGGAAAAATAAATTTCGTAATGATCCAAAACTTTCGTGACCCTTGAAAGAGTTTCAACGGTAGATGTTTAAAGTAGAATAGCAATAGCATTTGCTACGGTCAGACCTTTAGCTAATGATTATAACCGTAGCCATAAATACCATAATCCGTAATAATAGAATTAATCTAGGGTAATCGCACTGAAATAACGGCCCCCCGCACCACTTGCTGGCCTGTCCGGTCCGGCCATACCGATCTGGCGGGGCCACGCCCATAGGGTGGTCCCTATAGCTACGGATAATAACCGTAGCTAAAATCTGTAGCAATAGATTTTTTTTTATTTTTTTTGTACATGGAAAACTTTATTCTACCTGTAATTTGCTCTAACACATATTTATATAAATATGTATATATAAGCATGTAAAATTTTTTTCTCTTTTTTTTCCATTTCTTTCTTTATTTATTTAACAAGAATATCTTCTAAACTAAAATTAGTTACTTGATGTACCCTATATGATTTTGGGGTAGGAGAAGCTACTTTAACCAACCAATCTGGTTATTTTTTAATATTTCATTAGCTCGATGATCGAAAATCCATTTCATTCACTTAGCGGTCAATTTCGTTCATTTCATTTGCATGCATTTCATAGTCATTTTGCTTCAATTCATGATCACTTCCATGCATTTCATGGTCATTCAAAACTAAGACCAAAACATATAGCCTACACCCAAACCTAAACCAAAACTCATTCCCGCCTATTCTGTGTTGATTCATGGTCATTTCAGCCCATTTCACAGTTATGCCCCTTCATTTCACGGTCATTTTCGCGCATTTCACGGTCCAATCGCTACACTTCACCATGAAATGCATCGAAATGACCGTGAATCAACACAGAATAGGCAGGAATGACCGTGAAATGCATAGAAATGATGGTGAAGTTAAGTGAATTGACCGCAAAGTGCTTGGAAATGGCCGTGAAGTGAAGTGAATTGACCGAGAAGTGCGTCAAATTAATCGTGAATGAACACGGAATCGCTGGGAATGACCGTGAAATACATGGAAATGACGGTGAAGTGAAGTGAAATGACCGTGAAGTGCGTGGAAATGGCCGTGAAGTGAAGTGAATTGACTGTGAAATGTGTCGAATGGACCGGGAATGAACACGGAATCGCTAGGAATGACCGTGGAATGCATGAAAATGACGGTGAAGTGAAGTGAATTGACTGTGAAGTGCATGGAAATGGCCGTGAAGTGAAGTGAATTGACTGTGAATGAACACGGAATCGCTAAGAATGACCGTGAAATGCATGGAAATGATGGTGAAGTGAAGTGAATTGACCCCGAAGTGCGTAGAAATGGCCGTGAAGTGAAGTGAATTGACCGTGAAGTGCGTCGAATTGACCGTGAATGAACACGGAATCGCTAAGAATGACCGTGAAATGCATAGAAATGATGGTGAAGTTAAGTGAATTGACCGTGAAGTGCGTCAAATTGACCGTGAAGTGCGTCAAATTGACCGTGAATGAACATGGAATCGCCGGGAATGACCGTGAAATGCATGGAAATGACAGTGAAGTAAAGTGAAATGACCGTGAAGTGCGTGGAAATGGCCGTGAAGTGAAGTTAATTGACCGTGAAGTGCATTGAATTGACCGTGAATGAACACGAAATCACCGAGAATGACCGTGAAATGCATGGAAATGGTGGTAAAGTTAAGTGAATTGACTGCGAAGTGTGTGGAAATGGCCGTGAAGTGAAATGAATTGACCGTGAAGTGCATTGAATTGATCGTGAATCAACACGGAATTGCTGGGAATGACCATGAAATGCATGGAAATGACAGTGAAGTGAAGTGAATTGACTGCGAAGTGCGTGAAAATGGTTGCGAAGTGAAGTGAATTGACCATGAAGTAGATTTTTAACCATCGACCTGATGGAATCTCGAAAATTTAATATGTTGGTTGGCTAAATTAGCTTCTCCTACCCCAAGATCATATGTGGTACGTTATGTAACTCATTCTAGTTTAGGAGATATGCTTGCTAAATAAATAAACAAAGAAATGAATTAAGAGATAGAAAAATATTTTTATATACTTATATATATCAAGAAAAATGTAAGGGAGAAAAAGTTCACCCCATTAAAAAAAATAATAACAAAAAGTAAAAAATTTGCGAGTCTGTTGTTTTTTTTTTTTTGTGGGTCTCATCATGAGGTCTGTGTTATATCCAAACCGTCCATCTATTTCGAGGGCTCATATTAAGGCTTGGGAGGAAAAATAAGATAGAACTAACTATCAAGTGGACCACACTGTAAAAGGCAGTTGGGAATTGAACGTATACCGTTGAAACCTTTTTAGGGGTCACGGAAGTTTTGGATCATTATGAAATTTGTTTTTCCTCTTCATCCAGGTCTTTTTGACCTCATGAATAGATTAGATTCAAAATAAATATTATGGTGGGCCCTACAAAAGTTTCAACAGTGAAAATCAATTTTCTGTTGCTTTTTGTGGTGTGGTCTAGTTGATCTTTGGATATAATTTTTTTTTTTAGATAATGCTCCGAAATGATCACAAAATATGGATGAACGTTGTGGATATAATAAATACATAACTGCTGGGCCATGTAACGTTGATCTCCTTTGAACCGTTCGTACAGCTGGGAGTTCGAGGAGCGTCAGCACTTGAAGGAAAAAGCAGGGGCATTTACGACCTTTTGCAAGGCGTCCGTACACCCAGGGAGTATTCTTGGAAAGTACAATGGGGTGGGCTTCATCTCGGGAATGGGCCATATACTGGTCGTAGAGTTGGAAATTTCTCGCAGTGTGGCTAGCGGTGCTGCCACCAGCCAGGTGGGTCGTTGCTACGTGGACCCTACCATGATGTATGCGTTTTATCCACGCTGTCCATCCATTTTAAAAGATAATTTAACTGTTGAAACTGAAAATGAGGTAGATCTAAGTCTCAGGTGGACCACACCATGGGAAAACAGTAGTGATTAAATGTCCACCATTAAAAACCTCCTAGGGCCCACTGTAATGGTTATTTGACATCTAACCTGTTGATTAGGTCATACATACTTGGATGAAGGGAAAATATATATATCATCTTGATCCAAAACTTTTGTGGCCCTCGAGAAGTTTTTAACGGTGAGCGTTCAATCAACATAGTGCGGTCCACTTGAGATTTAGATCATACTCATTTTTGGGCTGTAACCATAAAATGATCTGGAAGAATGGGTGGACGGCATGGATGAAACACTAGCCACCGGCTCGTGGCAGGGTGAGTACCCAATCCGTTTCCCTTACCCTATTCAAAACTCAAATGGATTGCACCACAGGAAACAATGGATAATAACGTCCCCTGTTGAAACCTTCTATGGGGCCACCGTAATGTTTATTTGCCATCCAACGGTTGACAAGGTCACAGACGTGGATGAAGGGAAAACACAAATACATCTTCAACTAAAATTTCCACGGCCTCTAATAAGTTTTAAATGGTAGACATTCAATTCACACTTTTTCCATGTGGTGTGGTCGACTCGAGGTTTGGGCATGCTTCAATTTTGGGTTCAAGCATTAAAATGAGCCGTAAAATTGATGGACCACGTGGATAAGACACGTAAATCATGGTGGTCCCGCGGAGTTACTCGAGTTACTATATGGGGGCACCCCACTTCCGGGATACTTGCAGTGCTTCCTCGTCTTAGGTAAAGGGGTTACTTCCTCTAATTATGGGGACGAAACTCTTCATTGGCCATTTCTGGCCCAAGGAGTTTGAGGGGAAATTCTTCTCATATTATCTCGAAAATCTCGTTGAAATAAAATATGTTAATATAGTTATTGTGAATTATTAAATAATTTAAATTTTTGAATATTAACATACAAACCTTTTTTCTTTTTTTTTCATCCAGACGATTTCGTGATAAAATTGTAAAATTTTTAAAATGCTGAGATTTGGAAAATCTTGCGCTACCAATGCCTCTAATGATGGGGAAATGAGTCAACCTGCGAGAAATTCACCCCAATCATGAGGTATATTATCCCTTGTTTGTCTTGAAAATTGGATAACTCAACTTTGTGTTGAAATAGAGGCTTTTGACCAATTGCGATATTGATTTTTTGATAAAATTTTCTGGACAGTTCTTTGTATTTTTAATAGGTTGAAAATGTTGGTCAATAGGTTGGTTGACTTGATAGGTTAACGTGTTGCGCAGTTTGCGCATTTTTCTGTGAATTATTTCTATTTCTATTTCTATTTTTTTGCTTAAATAAGAGGTCGTAAATGGGATTAGGGTTAAGCCAAGTTGTGTTAAAATGTTTGACATTTGAAAAATGATGGGACAAGTTGGTAGGCTGTATGGATTCAAATTACACGGCCAATGTGGATAATAAAAAGGTCAACTTCTAGTTACTCATTTATGTTAGTTGGCGGAGTGATCATTTGAATGTCAAAGCTTCAATTTGTGGTAACTCTTGTTATACAACCGAAGCTAAAGATATGGTAGTGACGTAAGTATTCAAAGAAATAATTTAGTTGAGGGAAATGATGAAATTGCAGTAGAACCGTTATTACTGGAGTATGAAGTATGTCAAACTGTCTTTTTTTTGGGGGGGGAGGGATATAGAATAATACTTTTTAAAAAATTATTTTTTAATAAAAACAAACAATGCCTAACTTTAAATGAAAGAGTAAGGCAAAGTAATTCTATGGCTTCCAAGCTAATGTCCAAATCACATACGCTTATACAAAATTTATATATAAAAAACAAGCTTATTAAGAATAGTGTATACGATAGTGTGTGAGATGTGATCTCTACTAATACTTGTACATTAACTAAATCATGTATCATAAAATTCATTTAATAACCATAGCATAATTAGAATAATGAACAAAAAAATAATCTCAAACACAATCATATATAGCGGTTCGGTTACTTGCCTACTCCACTCTTGGCAGACGCACTCTCTCTTAGAGTGTTCTAGATTTCATTATCCAATTGTTTTAAATCAGGTTAATCATAAATCTTCACAACCTACACAAGGTTACCTAAGAGATCTACACAAGGTTCCCTTAAATGCCTATACAAGGCGACGAGTCCTACACAAGGACACAACTGGAAGCATACAAAAGGCAACCCAAGCCTACACAAGAAAAATACCTACACAAGGCAACCTATGCCTACGCAAAGCAACTCATCCTACACAAGGACCATGTATTCTCCCGTCGGAGGTGTACAAAGAAGTTTTCGAGAGTTTGTCAATCAAACTCTGAATCTCAATCTTACAAAAGGAACGAGCTTTAGACTTGATGAATTCTGTATACTTACAAATAAGTGAGTGAGCCAATTTCTTGCATAATATGAAGATCTTCGATGGTGACAAAGAGTCTTCAGCTCCCTTGAACCGCAACAGCTTCTGATGTTTCGATTAGTGCTATGAGGTTGTGAAGTTTAGGGTTTTGTTCTTCTTTATTTAGATGATATGATTTAAATACATAGATAAGATTCCCATGAGCTATGCATTCAAGAGTTCCAACACTAGGATTTACCTATGATGAGGTTAGTTCGAAACTCAATGAATGTTAGAGTTCATAATTCAATCTAAGCAGTGAAAATGATGAGTTAATGCTTATGTCTAGATTGAATGATGAACTCTAATGGGAAGGAGGAAATGAAGAAGATGGTATAATCTTTTTGAAGCCACTTTTTCAAACTCTCTTAAATTCCAAGTTTCCAACTCATCTTATAAGAAGCAACACTAATGTATTTATAAAGTTGAAATACCAATGGTAAAAAAATGGGTAGAAATCAGACATTGTCGATGCCATCAAAGAGTATTCAATGTCATCGAAATTTGAATTTCGATACCATTGAACCTTCTTCAATTGTATCAACTTTCTACACTTGATTTTCAAATGGATGTAGGACATGTTCGGATCATTCTCATCGAGCATCTTTTGAGGTCATCGATGTGCACTTCAATGCCATCGAGGGATGTCTCGATGCCATCGATATTTCTTTTAAAAAATACGCAAAGGTTGTTGGATAATTTTATCTCTTAATCAATGCCATCGAACATACCTTCGACCCATCGAGAATTAAATTTTGATGGAATCAAATAGTCATTGATAAGATTGAAGAAAAGAAGATTTTCTTTGAAAACATGCTGGAAAAATTGGAATTAGTTTCAATGCGATTGATCAACCTTCGATGCCATTGATAACTTACTCTCGATGACATCGAAAAGGGTTCGATTGCATCGAGGAACACTTAGAGTATTTTGGATTTTGGAAGAGGTAAGTCCAATGTCGATGCAATCAAATGTCATTCGATGTCATTAAACAGCATTCGATGCAATCAATAATTCCAACATTTCTTTCATTTTGTTGCTGGACAATATAGACGTGTACTTGATGCAATCGAACGATGTTCGATGGCATTGAAGATGTCCTCGATTGCAGTTTGATGCACTTGAAAAGGACACGTGATTTTCCTGTTTTTGTTTCTTTTTTCCAATAATACTCAAGGTGCAATTTAACTCCAGCTTATCATAAGTTGTTTTTGAAATATATAATTTTTAAGGTAAGTTGGGTTTTTATGGGGGCATATACCTGTCAGGATTTGTTGTGGGGTGATGAGGCTATAGTTTACCTATTAAGCATGATCATGCACCTTCTTCTTTGAAGAGTCTTGGTCTTGACGTCTTCATCTTAGGGCTTACCTGACTGACAGACTCAACACTCACGTATATTGACAAACACTTTCAAATGATATATCAGTTAAGGCTTTAATAAGAGGTCGTTCTAGTTAATTGTAGCAGTGAAAGTGAGATCAATTCAGCAAAGAACTCGGTTTATCATTCTAGATCACTAAACATATTGATGTGTGTCATCATTTTATCTGACATGTGTTAGAAGAAGGCAACGTGACTCTCGAGAAGATACATATAAGTGTGAATCCGACGGATATGCTTACGAATATAGTTCTTCTAGAGAAGTTCAAGTTTTATGCAACTTTTCTAAGTCTGACAAAGACTGAGTGAAGACAGAGTGTGCATGAGAAGTAATGATTATGGAAAAGTAATGAAGATGAAATAAAGATGGATGTTCAAACATGATATGTTGCAACATGAAGATTATAGTCATTGTGGAGATTGTTGATAATCTGATCCTTCAAATCTATGTTGAAACAGGGGATTTCAACCGGTCAACAGTCTGATCAACTGATCAAAGGATATCAAATTAAATTGATTTTTTGGTAAAATTATCTAGACAATTTTTGGCGTTTTCAATGGGTCAAAAATATTGGTCAACAAGTCGACATGACCGGTCGACGTGTTAAGCAGTCTGCACATTTTTTCACAAATTATTTCTATTTTCATTTTTTGCTCAAATAAGAGGGTGTAAAGTATAATAGGGTTAAGGCAATGTTGGAGAGGGTTTTTTAGAGAGGAAAAGCTTGGAGTTTTCTCCTGGGTATTTGTTCGGTAAAATTTCACCTCTTGTAACTTGATTTTTTATAATACATTCTCTCTTTGTTATGGTTTTTTTCCGGCAGTTTTTCCCCGTAAATTTGAATTGTTATTTGCTGAATTTATTCACGCCGTCGAAGTTACTTTATTTGATCCCACTCTCCATGCTTTCACGAGTCCCAACAATTTAGCAATGATCTAAAAAATATATGTATATATATAGAAAAAAAGGTTGATTTAGCATTTAGGTGGGCTGGTAAAAAACGGTTGATTCGGCGATCAAGTCAGCCGCCCCTAAAATTATACCTGAAATCTCTAAATTCATGCAACGGCCCAGCTGAGTTTTGAAATAATGTTGGTGGTTTTTTTTGTTTTTTTTAAACATAAATCTCTAATCCTGATGAAATACCCGAGATAAATGGACTCCATGGCAAATAAACAACGTGGGAGAGCCCTGCACAAAACTAATGGTGAGCGTCCATGCCAACTGTATCCTACGGTGTGGCCCACTTGAGTTTTCGATTATCATGATGTTTGGGTTCTATATCTAAAATGGAGTGGCATACTTGTTCATGGATGGACACGTACGAATTATAAACTCACACAGCTAGTGGTGGTGTTGCTAGCTGGTGGTATGTGAGCCTGGCGATGATATATATGTCCTTTATCCATGCCATACATTCATTTTGAATAATTATTTTAGACATGATCTCAAAAACGAGTCAAATAGAAATATAAGTATACCACATCACAGGAAACAGTCTAAATTAAAAGTCAACCATTAAAAACGTCCTAGGCCGCTGCAATATTTATTTGTAACTCTAACCTGTGAATTAAGTTACATGGACCTCTAGGTAAAATACAAATATCAGCTTAATCCAAAAACTTTTATTGCCTCAGAATCTACCTAAAATGAGATGAAAAATAATGGACAGAGACATACGTCCTGGTGGGCTCCACGTAGTATCCTCAGTATGCAATTCGCGTCCATGATGGATGGGGAAAATCTTACGTAACCACCCACATGGCTCTCGTTGAGGGAAACGGATCGGCTACTCCCCTAACACCATCCCCGCGGCTGATGGTCGCTGATATGTGGGCCACACCATGATGTATGTGTTTCATCCATTAGTTCATCCATTTTTACCAATCATTTTAGGGCTTGATACAAAAAATAAGAGGGATATAAATCTCAGGTGGCCCACACCACAGGAAAACAATAGTGATTGGATATCCACCATTAAAATCCTCCTAAGGCCCACTGTATTGTTTATTTGACATCCAATCCGTTGATTAGGTCATTCAGGCCTGGATGAAAGGAAAAAACAAAATCAGCTTGATCCAAAACTTTTATAGCCCCAAAAAGTTTATAATGGTCGACGCTCATTTAACATTGTTCCGTATAATGTGGTCCACTTGAGATTGGGATATACCTCATTTTTTATTTCATATCATAAAATGATTTGAAAAAAATAGATGGATGACATGGATGAAACACATACATCATGGTAGAGCCCACAGAGCACCACATAGCACTGACCACCAGCCCTATGGCTGCTTGTTGGTGCTCAGTGGGCCCCACTATGATGCATGTGTTTTATCGGTTCTGTTCATTCATTTTTACAGTACATTTTAGGCCTTCATACAAAAAATGAGAGTGAGTGATATAAATCTCATGTGGACCACACCACAAGAAAAAATAATGATTCGATATCCATCATTAAAATCGTCCCAAGGACTATCGGACTGTTTATTTGACATTCAACCTGTTTATTAGGTCAAACGGACCCAGATTAAGGGGAAAAAACCAAATATGAACTTGTTCCAACACTTTTATGGCTTTCAAAAAAATTGTAATGGTCG
Source organism: Magnolia kwangsiensis (assembly GCA_037074715.1). NCBI lineage: Eukaryota > Viridiplantae > Streptophyta > Magnoliopsida > Magnoliales > Magnoliaceae > Magnolia > Magnolia kwangsiensis. The sequence goes on along the minus strand of CM073583.1, from coordinate 38,304,425 downwards.
ACATTCATTCAACACTGTTTCCTATAACGTGGTCTACTTGAGATTAGTTCTCTTATTATAAAATGATCTACAAAAATAGATGGACGGCATAGATGAAACACGTACATCATGGTGGGGCTCACAAAGCACCGACCATCAGCCATTGGCCGGCTGCGAAGTACCATTCCGTTTCCAGGGTAACCTAGCATGACGTAGGGAGATGAATGCTGACAGCGGTTCAAATTTACTATCAGGCCTGGCCATACCTCTATGCACATTCGCTGTTGGGTTTTGTTAGAACATTGATCACCGAGGCATGGATATAGCCCGGGGGTTGTTTTCGACCATAGGATCCTATCTCAGATGCAATCTGTTCTAACGGTTTCCAGGGACTCTCCCATGCCCAATGTGGCATACCAGAGAAAGATCCAAGCCTCTCAGAGTGCTTATCTCCGTGTACGAATTCACTCGCTTGTCTGTTGAAATTGGACAGTTGTTGTTTATATTTCAATTTTAGCCATATTTTAGGTGAGGCATTTAGTAGCGGCAGAGCACCGGGGCTGATGCACGGGAAAACAGATGCCGTACATTAACTCAAAATAAAGGGGAGCGGATGGGCTGGCGTACTGCACGCCAGGTATGGAGCTGGTGGTTTAGATACGTGTCGTGCAAAGACGAGGGCCGACGCTTTTCGAGCTCCGAGTCCGAGTTGTACTAACGGGTCAAAGGAAAACAAAGTTACGTGGCCTCACGGTGATGTATTTATTATATTATACTGTTCTTCTATTTTTCGAGGTCATTTTAGGGCATTAGACAAAAATGAATAATATTGAAATCTCAAATAAAATTTAGTAGGGCTCACCAAAACATTTATTTTCCATCCAATCTGTTAATAAGGGCACAAATGCATGGATAAATTAAAAAAAATTTCATATTGATTGTAAACTTTTGTGACCCACAAAAGGGTTTCAATGGTAAACATTCAATCCTTCGCTGCCCTTTGCAGTGTAGACTAATAGATGAAAAGAAATTTCCAACTGTATGACCAATATATGGCCCATTCCCGAGACGAAGCCCACCCCATTTTACTTTTCAAGAATACTCTCCAGCTATACGGACGCGTTCCCAAAGGTTGAAAATGCCCCTACTTTTTCCTTTAATCGGACCGGCCGCTGCTCGAGGACGAGCGCTGACGCTCATCAAACACCGAGTTATACGAACGGATTAAAAGAGATCAACGTTACATGGGCCCCACAGTTATGTATTTATTATATCCATAACGTTCATCCATATTTTGAGATTATTTTGGAGCATTATCCTAAAAAAAAAAATCATATCCAAAGATCAACTGGACCACACCACAAAGAGCAGTAGAAAATTGATTTTCACAATTGAAACTTTTGTAGGGCCCACCATAACATTTATTTTCCATCCAATCTATTCATGACGTCACAAAGACTTGGATGAATAGGAAAAACAAATTTCGTAATGATCCAAAACTTCCGTGACCCCTGAAAGGGTTTCAACGATAAACGTTCAAAGTGTTGAGGGTCAAATATTGCATATTAGACCCCAGTTATTGCCTGAATTTACGGACTTTGTGCTGTCTAATGGCCTGTTTTTATCGTGATTATGTTGCAAGGCGTTTTTAGGAGCATGGATTGAAAAAGGTGTTAAAAGCATGAATTTAACAATCCAAAGTCATCAAAGGAAGGGACGGACTTTGGAGGACCAAGATTGACGAATTTACACGGTCAGAAATCCGAGAAAACAAAGAAACTAAAGCTCAGGTGGCCTGAAAGTCAGCCAGAATGCAAGATCATAGAATTTCCACCATCAGATCAGCTCCAAACTTCATACATGAGATTAGGGACATAAACGAACCGTACACGTCAAATTTCAGCTATTGAAGATCTCTAGAAGTGGGCCAAGGGACTGATCAGCCCCTTAATTCATTAAGTGGGGCCCACCTGATATCTGGAACTGCATCAAAATTTTTATCAACGGTCAAAATAATATGAGAAATAGTATGGACGATGTAGATTTCTGGTAAACATTATGGTGGGCCCTGTGTATTAGATGTGTGCACATTGCACACATGCACGTACGACGTGCACCAAAACTGACGCAGGCGGGTCCAAAAACAGTGAATGCTGTTTTCCGTCAGCAACGTGTAACGGACGCTGTCCGTTTTTACGGTTGATTGTGGGCCCCACCCTTCGTATGTATGTATGATCTGCACCATCTACCGTGTAGACAGCCATGAGCACTACAAAACCGTGTTTACACTTTTTATCCACGCAAGCACATGTGTGAGATACAGGGGCCACAGAAGGGCTGCCCTGTAGCGTTCAAATCTGGTCTTTTAGTGATTTCTTCTCTGGGACATGCCAATGGACATTCAAAATCACTCATTCTTGACTAAAATTTCGTCCTGAATCCAATGGATGGGGTGGATTTTCCAGAAAATGCTTCTGTGGGGCCCATCGATCACAACAGCGAAATGGCGTGAAAGGTTTCGCACATCTGCGAAAACCGACCTTACCACTCATTCTTGACTAAAATTTCGTCCTGAATCCAATGGACAGGGTGAATTTTTCAGAAAATGCTTTTGTGGGGCCCACCGATCACAACAGCGAAATGGTGCGAAAGGTTTCGCACATCCGCAAAAACCGACCTTTCCAGGCGGTTGTGGCCCACCATCTTTGATCATATGACAGATCTGAACCGTCTATCATGTAGAGGACCCAAGAAAGTCCTAAGGGATGGTATTTCTTTGAAATTTGAGCGAGGAAAGTGACGATTTTTGAGGCACTGAACTTGGCTGCGAAAAGACTTTCGCTACGCATGCGATAGCTTTTCAAATCCGATTCAAGTCCGATTTTCACCACTCCAGCAGCTATATAAGGAGGTTTTGGATGTGGGGAGCATTCATTCAGACCTTGGGAGGAAGATCCAAGCTTGGACGGGAGGTGCAACAGAGAGAGAGAGAGGAGAAGTTGAAGTTTTTTTCTATTCCTCATTTCTTTTCTTTTTTTGTTTATTTTATAAATCCTGAGGATATTAGTCACATCATGTCTGGCTAAACCTCTTAGTTAGGGCTAAGAGGTGAATCTTGTAGTGTAATGGGAGAGCTCTATGCTTGTGCCTTTTATCTAGATTGACTGATGTTGATTATAGTTTAATTAAGAGAATATTTCTAGTCTTTAATGGTCTGTTGTGACTGAAATTACAATGGGTCTGAGATGGCTTTGAATATTTCCTTTTCCTTTTAATGTTTATGACGTCAGGAAGCCCTATTGTTTACCATCGTCTCTTGGGCATCGTCGGATGTCGGTACCCTTTCTGACCTTCATAACAGGTTGATTGGTTGGTAATTAGTTTAATTCTGTTGTTTGCTTTGTCTCCTGGGCATGGTTTGGTGAAGGAATCCATTCTAATTCATATACTTTTCATCTCTTTAAAAACTAGATCAACGGCAGTTCGGTAAATTTCATAATTCTTGAAGTAGGCATAAGATCTCCCTGATCTTTATAAGTGGATCCTCTGAATCCCTAGTTAGCCTTCTCTGATATCTCCTTAGTTTTAGATTAATTAACCTACAATTATTTCACAATTTCTAGTTGATTTAGATTTCATCATATTCTAGTTCTAGTTCTAGTTAGTTTTAGATAACGTACAAGTTCAGTCCCTTGGGATTCGACCTCGGTCTTACCGAGTTAATACTACATCACAACCCTGCACTTGGGGAGTGAACACAAAGCAGAATGACAATGTCATTTGCTACGGTCAGACTTATAGCTACGGATTATAACCGTAGCTATAGATACCATAATTCGTAGCAATAGGATCTGTCCGGGGTGGGCGCGTCGAACCAGCTGCCCCCGTGTCACTTGCTAGCTTATCCGGCGCAGCCATGCTGATCTAGCGGGGCCACGCCCATAGGGTGGTTCCTATGGCTATGGATAATAACCGTAGCTAAAATCCGTAGCAATAAACTCTTTATTTTTTCTGTGGGTTTTTTTTTTTTTTTTTTTTTGTACATGGAGAACTTTATTCTACCTATAATTTTCTCTAACACATATGTATATAAATATGTATACATAAGCATATAAAATTTTTTTCTCTTTTTTTTCCATTTCTTTCTTTATTCATTTAACAAGAATATCTTCTAAACTAAAATTAGTTACTTGATGTACCCTATATGATTTTGGGGTAGGAGAAGCTAATTTAACCAACCAATTTGGTTATTTTTTAAGATTTTATCAGCTCGATGATCGAAAATTCATTTCATTCACTTAGCGGTCAATTTCGTTCATTTCCGGTCATTTCGCTTCAATTCATGATCATTTCCATGCATTTCACTGTCATCCGAAACATTTCGTGTTGATTTACGGTCATTTCGAGGCATTTCACTATCAAACTCCTTCAATTCACATTCATTTGCATTCATGGTCATTTCGCTTCAATTCATGATCACTTCCATGCATTTCATGGTCATCCGAAACATTTTCGTGTTGATTCATGGTCATTTTGAGGCATTTCACAGTCAAACTCCTTCACTTCACGGTCATTTACATGTATTTCACAGTCATTTCGCTTTAATTCATGATCACTTCCATGCATTTCACGGTCATCCGAAACAATTCCATGTTGATTCACAGCCATTTCGAGGCATTTCACAGTCAAACTCCTTCACTTCAAGGTCATTTGCATGCATTTCACAGTCAATTCGCTTCAATTCATGATCACTTCCATGCATTTCACGGTCATCTGAAACAATTTCGTGTTGATTCACGGTCATTTCGAGGCATTTCACAGTCAAACTCCTTCACTTCACGGTCATTTGCATGCATTTCACGGTCATTTCACTTCAATTCATGATCACTTCCATGCATTTCACGGTCATCCAAAACATTATCGTGTTGATTCACGGTCATTTCGAGGCATTTCACGGTCAAACTCCTTCACTTCACGGTCATTTGCATGCATTTCACGGTCAATTCGCTTCAATTCATGATCATTTCCATGCATTTCATGGTCATCCAAAACAATTTCGTGTTGATTCACGGTCATTTCGAGGCATTTCACGGTCAAATTCCTTCACTTTACGGTCATTTGCATGCATTTCATAGTCATTTCACTTCAATTCATGATCACTTCCATGCATTTCAGGGTCATCCGAAACAATTCCGTGTTGATTCACGGTTATTTCGAGGCATTTCACGGTCTAACTCCTTCACTTTACGGTCATTTGCATGCATTTCACGGTCATCCGAAGCAATTCCGTGTTGATTCACAGTCATTTCGAGGCATTTCACGGTCAAACTCCTTCACTTCACGGTCATTTGCATGCTTTTCACGGTCATTTCTCGCTTCAATTCATGATCACTTCCATGCATTTCACGGTCATTCCAAACATTTTCGTGTTGATTCATGGTCATTTCAAGGCATTTCACGGTCAAACTCCTTCACTTCACGGTCATTTGCATGCATTTCACGGTCATTTCCGCGCATTTTGCGGTCCAATCGCTTCACTTCGTGGTCATTTCCATGCATTTCACGGTCATTCCCGACAATTTCTTATTGATTCACGGTCATTTCCCTAAACCTTAACCTACACCCTAACCTAAACCTATACTTATAACCTAAACCTATTGTCAAATCCCAAAACTTATAACTTAAACCTAAATCTAAACCTTAACGTAAACCTATAACCTATAGCAAATGACCTTAACCTACACCCTAACCTTAACCTATAACCTATAACCTAAACCTATTCTCAAATCCCAAAGGTTATAGGTTTTGGTTTAGGTTATAGGTTATAGGTTTAGGTTTAGGTTTTTGGATTTAAGAATGGGTTCGGGTTTAGGCTATAGGTTTTGGTTTTAGTTTAGGTTATAGGTTTTGGTTTAGGTTATAGGTTTTGGGATTTGAGAATGGGTTCGGGTTTAGGCTATAGGTTTTGGTTTTGGTTTAGGTTATAGGTTTTGGTTTAGGTTATAGCTTTTGGGATTTGAGAACGGTTCGGGTTTAGGTTATAAGTATAAGTTTAAGTTAGGTTATAGGTTAAGGTTTAGGGATTTAAGTTTAGGTTTAGGCTAAGGTTTAGGTTTAGGGAATTGAGTTTAGGTTATAGGTTTAGGGAAAGGTTAGGTTTAAGTTATAGGTTTTGAGATTTGAGAATAGTTTTAGGTTATAAGTATAAGTTTAGGTTAGGTTATATGTTAAGGTTTAGGGATTTGAGTTTAGGTTATAGGATTAGGTTTAGGTTTAGGTTTAGGGATTTGAGCTTAGGTTATAGGCTTAAGTTTAGGTTTTAGGTTTTACGTTTAGGTTTAGGTTTGGGTTTGGGTTTTGGAATTTGAGAATGGGTTCAGGTTTAGGTTATAGGTTTTGGTTTCAGTTTAGGTTATAGGTTTTGGGATTTGATACTGGGTTCGGGTTTAGGTTATAGGTTTTGGTTTCGGTTTAGGTTATAGGTTTTGGGATTTGATAATGGGTTCGGGTTTAGGTTATAGGTTTTAGTTTTAGTTTAGGTTATATGTTTTGATTTAGGTTATAGGTTAATGGTTTAGGTTTAGGTTATAGGTTTTTGGATTTGAGAATGGGTTTGGGTTTAGGCTATAGGTTTTGGTTTTGGTTTTGGTTATACGTTTTGGGATTTGATAATGGGTTAGGGTTTAGGTTATAGGTTTTGGTTTTGGTTTAGGTTATAGGTTATAGGTTTAGGTTTAGGTTAAGGTTTTGCATACATTTCATGGTCAATTCGCTTTACTTCACGGTCATTTCCATGCATTTCACGGTCATTCCCGCCTATTCTGTGTTGATTCACGGTCATTTCTACGCATTTCACGGCTATGCCCCTTCATTTCACGGTCATTTCCGCGCATTTCACGGTCCAATCACTACACTTCACCGTGAAATGCATTGAAATAACCGTGAATCAACACGGAATAGGCGGGAATGACCGTGAAATGCATGGAAATGACCGTGAAGTGAAGCGAATTGACCGTGAAATGCATGAAAATTACTGTGAAGTGAGGGAATTGACCGTGAAGTGAAGCGAATTGACTGTGAAATGCATAAAAATTATCAAGAAGTGAAGGGAATTGACCGTGAAATGCATGGAAATGACCGAGAATAAAAACAGAATCACCGAGATTGACCGTGAAATGCATGAAAATGACTGTGAAGTGAAGCAAATTGACCGTGAAATGCATGGAAATGACCATAAAGTGAAGGGAATTGACCGTGAAATGCATGGAAATGACCGTGAATCAAAACGAAATCACTGGGATTGACCGTGAAATGCATGGAATTGATCGCGAAGTAAATGAAATGAGCGAAATTGACCGCAAACTGATTGAAATTGACCATGAAGTGAATGAAATGGATTTTCAAGCATCGACCTGGTGGAATCTTAAAAAATAACCAGGTTGGTTGGCTAAACCTTAACCTAAACCTATAACCTATAACCTAAACCAAAACCAAAACCTATAACCTAAACTCGAATCCATTCTCAAATCCTAAAACCTATAACCTAAACCTAAACCAAAACCTTAACCTAAACCTATAACCTATAACCTAAACCAAAACCTATAACCTAAACTTAAACCTTAACCTAAACCAATACCTTTAACCTAAACCAGAACCAAAACCTATAACCTAAACCTGAACCCATTCTCAAATCTCAAACCTATAACCTAAACCTAAACCTATAACCTATAACCTAAACCAAAACCAAAACCTATAACTTAAACCCGAACCCATTCTCAAATCCCAAAACATATAACCAAAACCTTAACCTAAACCTATAACCTATAACCAAAACCAAAACCTATAACCTAAACCAAAACCAAAACCTATAACCTAAACCCGAACTCATTCTCAAATCCCAAAACTTATAACCTAAACCAAAACCTATAACCTAAACTAAAACCAAAATCTATAGCCTAAACCCGAACCCATTCTCAAATCCAAAAACCTATAACCTAAACCTAAACCGTTAACCTATAACCTAAACTGAAACCAAAACTTAAAACCTAAACCCGAACACAGTCTCAAATCCTAAAACCTAAACCTAAACCTTAACCTATAACTAAAACCAAAACCAAAACCTAATACCTAAACCCGAACCCATTCTCAAATCCCAAAACCTATAACTTAAACTAAAACTTATAACCTAAACTAAAACCAAAATCTATAGCCTAAGTGTAACACCCTGAAATTTGGGGATCGAGTATAACTCAACTCCCGAGTTTCGGAATATCACTTATGACAAATATGCTAATGATTCAATGTTGTCTGAGTTAGTGCATTAACATGAATGAGATTATACCAAAACTGCAATTCATACTCCAGATCCAGTGATAAAACGCAAGCGGAAGACTGAAGGATATATATATATATATATATATATATATATATATATATATATATATATATATATATATCACTGTATGTAAAACAAAACAATCTCAATCTGTCTCCAAAGTATGAATACATTCCTGAGTCACATATACATATACAAACCAAAAATCAAATGTCATATGGTCCAACTAGCAAGTCCCGCCGATCCAAGCCACCTACGTGAAGCCGTCGAAAAACTGCATATACGAGAACTTGTCCTGGTCCTCGTCGTAGTCCGGTTCCACATCCTGAATCGCCTTGCTACCTGCATCTAAGATAGTTTCTGGTGGATGTTGCAAACACCGTCCCGTAATGTGGGAGTGAGTAATCAACTCACTGGAATCATAGAGTAAAGGTTAGCATGTTATCAAATTAATCACGCGATAATAGTAATGCAAACAATCAGACATTCTTAGATACTATTGTTAATGCAAGCATGAAATGACATGATGGATGTCCTCACCGACATACTCCCTCATGCGACACCATCTTACGTCCGTGGCATGCTTTCTTTCCTCAGTACTCCACATCTTCCAGGCACGTGCAGTACGATATGGATATGATTACCGAGTTGTTATTAGTCCTTTTCATACAGCAATATTGGAAAACTAAGGTACTTTACTTATATCAATCCCAACACAGATCCTGTCTAGGGTCGTCACTCTTAGTAATCTCATACGATGTTATATTTCTAGGTCGCTGCAAGGGCTGTCAGGGCTGTTGCTCGCACTCGTTGCACCGCTCCCCCATTACCTTATCAATACAGGCCTAGTTGTACTCTTATTGCTACGGAAGGGTCGTCACCTCACGTAGACTCAGAATACGCTCGAGGTCACTATAAAGGGCTCGTCACCAATCAGAGTAGGCCGACAGCTTGAATGTAGTATCCCATACCACCACAATCAGCTCACGAGTCTGAGGTGCTCATTGGTTACTACGGGGAGGTTTGTGGCCCCAGCTTAGGCCGACAGCTCGACCACGGTATCCCATACCACCATGCCTGGCTCATGAGTCTTAATGGATCTAGGTACCATGGTTATCAGGATTTTCACTGGTAAGTTCAGTACCTTAGGTTCAAACAGTTATGACCAATACAAGGTGAACATACAATGGTCAGTTGGGTTACTTGACGAGCTCGACTAGTACGAGCGCACCTCAAGCTGAACGACATGAAGTGTATAAAACACCTCGTGTGGCCTAACCACTGCTATCAACCCAAAGCACGACTCGCGTTCATCGACATGTCCTTCGTGGTAAATAAAGGCCAGCCACGAATTCCAATCTATTACCGATTGCCTGGACCAGAGTATAGCCCCAAGTACTTGTAATCTACATCAGTGATCATATGAGAGTAACATAAATGAAATACAAGCAATCAAGGCATGTTAACAATATGTTATAACATACAACATACGCAAATCAACCAAACACATGTATTCCACATACATAAGGAAATCAATTTCATATAACACACATGGAGGAAATCATATATATCATCATATTAGTTGAGAATCCAATCTCAAACTAATCTACAACAACATTTACTCAATACATACTAATACAAACATTTATACAAACACTTAGTATACACACATTTATCTACATAGCATATGTCGACCAAAATGTGCATTAGGGCGAATCTCTTCGCCAAACAGATCATACACGCATAACTAGTATAATAACACGACAATTACTCATGGAAATCATATTGGCAAAATACGGACGTATACAGTATTTTCTACAAATACCTAAAATATCCTAAATCTCATATTCTCCGTACGTAATCGAAATGGAAAACAAACAGCATGTTTTACATGTCAAACAGCATTCTTGTCGATAATCTACTATTAAACGGCATTGAAAGCTTTGAAAACAGTTAACCTAAGAATATACAATCCTCACCTTTCGCCGTAGAAGCGTGTCGAATCGAATAGAAACTCTACGCTTCATCAACGCCTGTATGACGACCTATATCACAAGATGAGTCAGCTACTTCGCTACTTGTATCTATGGAATCCATAAAATAGGTTGAAGTTAGGGTTTTCTTATCTAGAATAAAGTCAGAATCACCGAAAAAGTGATTTGACTGTGATGGCTAAGCACGTGTGGTAGAAGGATCGAATGGCAGGAAGTTTCCCTCACAATTCTCTCACAATCTCTCTCTTTCTCTCCCTTCTCTTTCTAGGATTTCTTACAAATTCGTAGGTGAGAGATATGAGAGGGTTTAAGGTCTTTATATAGGCTAAAAAGTTACCCATTTAGACTTCAAACCAAGGTATACTTAGGTTATAACCAAATTGGGTCTTTTCCGGTCCAAAAGGACACTTCTGGAGGTCCCCTGACCGCATGCGGTCGGACTTAAGCTCATGGATGCCGGATGTTGATCACATTAAGTTTTCAATTCGACCAGACTTCCAGATCGCACGTGGCGGACCGGTTTCAATTTAACGGTTACCGAACCTAAATCAGGACTACATGAAAGAGTAATTTTTCCTGATCCGAGGGTGAAATTTGACTGAATTCTGACGGTCAGAATGCTTAAAAATAACGCGCAACGACACGTGCCGGATTTGAATTATTTTTTCTAAATCTTTTTCCTTTTCTCACTCTCTTCACTCCGAACTCAGTAAAATGGTGTCGGTACATCAGTTGGGCTTGATTTTCGAAACGATTGTCAAGTCCAACCAAACGGTCATAATGGTCTAAAATTGTAAATATCGAACTTTCGACGCGTGGTCTAAATCCAATACAAAGTTTCAAAGGATTCCCGAGAGCAAACGGGTTTAGAGTTTGATCATAGGTTTCAGGGTAATATAGCGTCATTGATTCTACAAGTTTTGGGTCTTGTAGAACTTATTTAAAGCGATCAGGGATAATTTCACAGCTAATCTAACATAGCGCTAGTTGTCTTACGCTTAATTTCTAAAGGAATTAATCCTAAGTGATTTCTGCCTGAGGTGGTACTCAGATCTCTGTATGGATTTTTCCGAGATGTTACAATCTATCCCCCTTAACAAAAAATTTTATCCTCAAAATTTATACCTTTTTGTACTCCTCGAGAAACTATGGGTAGTTCTTTCTAATTTCGGCTTTTGTCTCCCATGTAGCCTCCTCTTCAGTATGATACGTCCACAATACTTTCACAAGGGGGATGACCTTGCTATGCAGTACCTGCTCCTTCCTATCTACTATACGCGTTGGTCGCAGTATATATGTAACATCCTCACCTAACTACACCTGCTCCCATGTAATGATATGGAAAGGATCAGGAACGTATATCTTCAACATAGAAACATGAAATACGTTGTGTACGCTCGCGAGAGGCGTAGGCAAAGCCAGGCGATAAGCCACTACACCCACATGGTCAAGAATCTGGACCGGACCAATAAATCGCGGTGCTAGTTTTCCCTTCTTCCCGAACTGAAGAACTCGCTTCATAGGAGAAACTCACAAGAATACGTGATCTCTAACCGCGAACACTAGCGGGCGCCGTCTCGTATCGGCATAACTCTTCTGTCTGCTCTGCGCTGTAAGAAGTCGGCGCCTGATGATGTCAATCTTCTCCGAGGTCGCCTGTACTATCTCTAGGCCAATCAATCTAAGCTCACTGACCTCTGCCCAGCAATGCGGTGCTCGGTAAGGTCGTCCATACAAGGCCTCATAAGGTGCCATACCGATACTCGCCTGGAAACTGTTGTTGTACATGAACTCCGCATATGGAAGACAATCATCCCAACTGTCTTTGAAATCCAACATGCAAGCCCGCAGCATGTCCTCTAGAATCTGGTTCACCTGCTCTGTCTGTCCGTCCGTCCGTCTATCTGTGGGTGGAAGGCAGTACTGAACTTCAACTTCACACCCATAGCCTCCTGAATGTGAGTCCAGAAAATAGAAGTAAAGCCCGTGTCTCTGTCCGACACAATCTCTAAGGAAACTCCATGCAGACGCACTATCTCTCTGATATAAAGCCTGACTAACTCGTCTACAGAGTTCGTAACTCTGATCGGTAGGAAGTGCGCCGATTTCGTCAAACGGTCGTCGATCACCCAAATAGATCATGTCCCTTCCTCATCTTCGGCAATCCCGAAATGAAGTCCATAGAGATAAAGTCCCACTTCCACTCAGCGATGGCATAGGCTGAAGGAGACTAGGAGGTCAGCGATGCTCTGCCTTCACCTGCTGGTAAGTGAGACAACAGGACACGAAATCTGCAATGTGAGTCTTCATACCATCCCACCAATAGGTCCTCTTCACGTCACGATACATTTTGGTGCTGCTCGGATGCATCACAAGTCTAGAACTGTGTGCAGCCTCGAGAATCTCTCTTCTCAAGTCAGGGACATCTGGAACACATAGGCGGTTAAGGTAACGTAAGCCTCCATCTGTCCTGACTCGCCACTCGGCGTTTACATCGTCACTTTCATGCTCTCGAAGCTCAGTTAGACGCTCGTCATCCCTCTGCGCCGCGATGACCCTGTCATCGATAAAAGATCACACCTGAACATGTGCAATGACCTCGAATGGCTCCTCCATAGTGAGTTTCTGCTCAAAGTCTCACAAGAACTCAACCATGTCCCACATGGCAACCATCAACGGAGCCGCAAACTCTATCACCTTCTTGCCGCTCAACGCGTCAGCTACAAGGTTCGGCTTGCCAGGATGGTAGGAAACCTCAAACTTAAAGTCTTTCAAGGTCTCCATCCATCGCGCTGCCTCATATTCAGGTCCCGCTGTGTGAATATGTACTTGAGGCTCTTGTGGTCACAAAAGAGCTCGAACTCCTCTCCATAGAGGTAATGTCTCCAGAGCTTCAATGCGAAGATGACAACAGCCAATTCAAGGTGGTGCATAGGGTAATTCTCCTCGTGCTTCCTCAATTATCTTGAGACATACGAAATCACCCTGTCCTTCTGCACAAGGACATAACCCAGACCAATGTTAGACGCGTCGGTGTATATCGTGTACTTAACCCCTTGCTTTGGCAATACTAGCACAGGGGTGGACGTCAATCTGTCCTTTAACTCCTGAAAAGCTGCCTCCGCCTTTTCATTCCTGGCGAACTTCAAATCCTTCCGTGTCAACTGAGATAGAGGTCTGGCGATCTTCGAGAAATCTAGAATGAAACGTCAATAGTAGCCTGCCAAACCTATAAAACTCCTCACCTCAGTGACTGAACCAGGCTGCTCCCAGCCCTGAACTGCGGCTACCTTCGCGAGGTCTACCGATATGCCACATGTCCCAGGAACTTGACTTCTTGCAAGACCAGTATTTTAGTCCGTACTGTTCCGCAGACTTCCGTGGTCTTACCGGTCGAATTTCGGCAACCTTCATCCCTTAACCAATATTTATGCGCGACCCTGATTCATATGCCGTCAACCTGTATCAACTCAACCCAAGACCATTACCATAACGGCCGCGCCATCACTGCGGTTCCAATGCCACAACTTGCGCACTGAGGCGATATCCTGGTCAAGAGATGTGGGCCAACGTTCAGTGCGAGGAAAACGCCGCGTGTTGTGAAACCCAAGAGAATCTCTATGATGTGTCACATTAATCCCATCAATTAATCAATCTCATCACATCACATGTCAAGTACACATCATCTTTCACCCATATCCAAGCAACCACAAAAGTCTAAAAGTTTCTTACATGCCCATGCTTTTCTTACACAAAATACCTCAAAAGCCAAGAAATCCTTACACAAGCCATACCTTTCTTACACAAATGCCACCAAAGTCAAAAAGGGTCTGTTACACCCATCACTCACCACATCCATCACCTATCACTCTCTCTCTCTCTCTCTCCCCCTTTACAAGTCTCTCTTTCTCATTTTCAAAACTCAAAAATCCAAGCAAGAAAAATCCCATGTATGAGAAATTCTCTAAGCATTCCCAAGCTCCAAGTATGGCCCACTTTCCTATCCCATCATCTCCCATCCTAGCCATCCATTCCTCATCTCATCCCTTGAAGTCGAAGCTAAGGTGCTAAGGAACCCATAGGAGCAAGAAGATCCGATGGTGGGTGTTATTTAATACTAATTTTTCATGTTTTTGAGATGGGCCAAGTGAGGCCAACCGATCAATGGTTTGGATCTCACTTGGGACCCTAAGTTGTGGCTGATGGCCCACTTTGATCATCATGATCATCCATGATGGGGCCATTCTCCATGGACCCCATCATGATATTTATTTCATTATATTTAAAGGTCATTTAGACCATCCATATTGGTGAAGAAAGGATCTCCACCGTTGAATTCGATTTTGTTAGTTCCATGTGTAAGGGACCCATTTTATTGTATGATCTCCTACAAGAGAGGGCTCATAGTGGCGGAGCCCTCCATCACACGCGTGTCCCACTCTCTATCTCTCTCTCTCCCTTTTTATTTCATTTATTTTTATTTTTATTTTATTTTATGGGATTATAATGGGGTTGTATGGCCTATTTGTATGGACCCCACCATGAGACTTTTATTTTACCCAAATCATCAAATGTGGCCCACCTTGTGTGCGATGTACCCACACTATTTTCCATAAGGTGGCCCACCTAATCAGGGCCCACCTCAATGTATTTTTTAACCGTCCAACGTCTGAGACGTTGGACGTCTCTGTCAAAAAAAAATAGAAAGCTTGTTTTCTTTTAAGCTTTTGGGTGACCCACTCACTTAGGCCCCACCTTGATGAATGTATTCAATCCACGCCGTCTATTCCGTTTCCAAGTTCATTTTAGGTGTTGAGCCAAAGAATGAGGTCAATCCGATGATCAGGCGGGCCATACCATAGAAAATGGTATTTTTTACCCTTCAAAGGCTATTAGGGCCCATCTTATTGTTTCTACACGCCAAATAAAGGTCAAAAATTATACTTGTTGAGTCTGACTAGCTCGAGAAATGGGTCCGCTATCGACGAGTCGAGCCCGATATTGACAGACGGATAATGAGGTCTCTTCCACTTACCTTATTGCGCGCGATGTGGCGGTGATCTGGTTTAGAGTATACTAGACCCCGGTGATATCCCAGAGTTGAACTGTATTGACATGTGGACTTAGATGAGGATTATATGCTTGACTTGCATCTTGCATCGCATAGCCTTGGTACGGTTCATGATATCATGGATCCATCTGCATATTCCGCATTACTTTGATATTGCATGATCATATTACTACCTTGCACACACACTTTCACCACCCTCTAAGCTTTCTATAAGCTTATGCACGACCGTTGCGTGTAGGTGACGTTGGGGCACAGCAGCGCTGAGACAGGAGCACTTGTAGATCAGTTTGGAGTTTTTTGTTCCTTACCATTGTATTTCCCTTTATGCTCATTGTACTTGTAAAGTTTTTTATTATAGTGGAAATGTAATGGAGTTCTTGGCTATTGTTTGTGGGTTATGCCTTTAGTTATGCTTATTACGAATCAAACTGACGTTGAAAATCCTCCTTGTAACATCCCAGGATCGGAACCTAGCGAATGGGCGCTATGAGCCGAGAATGGGGTTCTACGGAGGCTGTCGGCACCGGATTCGGCGATCAAGAATTTTGTAAGCCCGGTTTCTGAGTTTGGGGCGTGATAGAAGTTGGTATCAGAGCATAACTTAGGAATAATCGAGAACAACATTACATATTTGCTATGAGTCTAGAATGGCTAAGTCCCGAAGTTCGGATAGCTTGGCGATCTTTCCTTACGGACCCTTAATGTGCGTGCCTTCGAGAGTTTTGAAGTTAATAGGCGCCTTCGCTCTTTCCTGTAGGACATGGCGCGTGGGAGAGTGACCCGATCAACTCCTTCACCACCACCTGAGGATCCCGCTCCATCACCTGCGGCTCCCGCATTACCACTTACGATGTCCGTTCCACCACCAGAGATTCCTACTGCCCATCCTGAGTATGCTGCTCCTCCATTAGAGACCGGTGCGGACCCGACCATATCCGTGAGTGCCTCAAGTTGCAGCAGATGTTACAGGCTGTGACGGCTACACTTCAAGGTCAGGACAGGCAGCCAGTCATTTCACCAGCACAGGCAGATTAGGATCGTGCTAGTGCCCTCCTTCGTGAGTTTCGACGGCTCGATCCCTCGTGTTTCTAGGGTGAGCCAGACCCGACTATAGCTCAGAGATGACGTGCTGATGTGGAGAAGATATTCGAGACGATGGGATGTACGACAGAGTGGCGAGTTCGACTAGCCGTATTTCTTCTTCATGGTGAGGCTGAGCACTGGTGGGCATCAGTCTCTCGAGCAGTAGGTGCCGACTTTGTATGGACATGGGAGGATTTTGTGGATCGGTTCGATCGACAGTACTTCCCTGATCACATCTGACGACAGCGAGCGTTGGAGTTCTAGGCCCTGGTGTGGGGTGATATGACAGTGGCTCAGTATACAGCTCGCTTTGTAGCACTGTCCAGATTTGCACCATATCTACTTGATGACGAGGAGCGGAGAGCCCGTCGATTCGAGGACGACCTATATTACGGTCTTCGTAGCCGTGTTATTGGGCATGAGCTTCTGACTTTTGAGGAAGTGGTGCGGAAGACCCAAATTTTTTAGGCTGAGTGGACCGGTTCTCAGTCTGATCGCGGTCAGAGGAGAGACCGGAAGAGGAAGGCTCCTTCCAGTGATTCCCAGCAGCGATGACCACAGCAGTAGAGGTGTACAGGTCGACCAGCCTTCCGTGCACCACCAGCACCAGCAGCACCTCTGCCACTACCTCCGAGACAGTTCACCGACACTTGTTTTAGGTGCGGTGCGACGGGAAACCATTCATGGGAGTGTCTCAGCCCCCAGCAGCAGCAGAGAGGTCCACAGAAGCAGAGGGCTACACAGAAGCCTCCACCACAGCCGTAGCAGAGACCCCCAAAGCAGCAGGGACAACAGCCCCTACCACCAAGACCACCTCAGTAGCAGCATCAGCCTCCGAGACCGCAGCAGCATAGGCAGCAGTTTCGACCACCTCAGCAACCCCAACAGCAGCAGCAGCATGCACAGAGGGGACAGGCACCTCCCCAGCCGGCTCAGGCTAGGTTCTATGCGGCTCAGCAGGATCTGCAGTCATCTGGAGGAGTCGTTGAGGGTATACTTCCAGTTTCTGAATGCATTGTACGTGTGTTGTTTGATTCCGATGCATCGCATTTTTTTGTGGCTGAGAGCTTCTGCTTATCGACTAGCTTACCTTTGGAGTCTTCTGGTGAGAGCCTATCAGTATCAACTCCCTTGGAGATGACTGCAGTGTTAGGCCGATTTTGTTCATCTTGCCCCGTTCTAGTTGGGGATACCTTTTTGCCTGCCGATCTGTTTGTATTGTCGATATCCGAGTTTGATGTAATCCTGGGCATGGATTGGCTCGCTGAGTACTATGCCATATTGGACTACGCTTCGAGAATAGTCACGTTTTGTATACCCGGCGTGCCGTAGTTCTAGTTCGTTATAGAGCCTAGAAGAGAGCGGTTGTCTTGTTTGATGTCATGTGTCATAGAGGAGCCTATAGCTATGAGCATCAACCAGTTACCCGTAGTTTGTGATTTTCCTGATGTATTTCAGGAGATTCCGGGATTACCGCCTCGTCGACTCACCGAGTTTCAGATTGATCTTGTGCCCGTTACCGCGCTTATTTCGAAGGCCCCGTATCGTATGACACCGTTGGAGCTGTGAGAACTGCAGAAGCAGTTGGACAAGTTGCTCGAGTTGGACTTTATCCGTCTGAGCAGTTCACCGTGGGGAGCGCCGGTACTCTTCGTGAAGAAGAAGGATGGCTCGTTGAGGCTATGCATTGACTACCGCGAGCTCGATAAAGTCACGATCAAGAATAAGTACCCGCTCTCAAGGATTGATGATTTGTTCGATCAGCTGCAGGGTGCACAGTTCTTTTCGAAGATCGACCTGTGTTCCAGTTATCATCGGATTCGGGTCCGAGGTGAGGACATTCCGAAGACAGCATTCAGGACGCGTTACGGTCATTTTGAGTTTCTGGTCATGTCCTTTAGACTGACCAATGCACCGGCGGTCTTCATGCAGTTGATGAACGAGGTCTTCCACCCATATCTAGATCAGTTTGTTGTAGTCTTCATCGATGACATTCTGATCTATTCGAGGACTCGTGAGGAGCACGAGTAGCACTTGGAGATTACTTTGCAGACCACACCAGCTGTATGCGAAGCTAGAGAAGTGCGAGTTCTGGCAGGAGGAGGTGAAGTTTCTCGGTTACGTAGTGATGAGAGAGAGTGTCGCAGTGGACCCCTCGAAGGTCGAGGCAGTGCATCAGTGGGGCCAGCCCACGACTGCGATAGAGATTCGTAGTTTCCTTAGTTTAGCGGGCTATTACCGACGTTTTATTGAGGGCTTCTCTCGTATTGCAGCCCCGTTGACCAGGTTGACTCGGAAGGGCCTAGAGTTTATTTGGAGAGACACCTGCGAACGAGCATTTACGGAATTGAAGGACTGTCTGACGTTCGCTTCTGTCCTCACTCTTCTCTTTGGGAGTGACGGTTTTATTGTATTCACTGATGCCTCGTATATTGGTTTGGGTGCTGTCCTGATGCAACACGGGAGACCAGTGGCCTTTGCGTCTTGTCAGCTCAAGGTCCATGAGTTGAATTATCCCACGCATGGTTTAGAGCTTGCCGCAGTTGTCTTTGCATTAAAGGTGTAGAGGCACTATCTTTATGGGGTCAGGTTTGAGCTCTTCTCCGATCACAAGAGCTTGAAGTACCTCTTCTCGCTGTCTGAGTTGAATATGAGACAGAGGCGCTGGATGGAACTCCTGAAAGACTATGATTTCGATCTCCAGTACCACCCGGGTAAGGTGAACGTGGTAGTTGATGCCCTCAACCGTCAGCCACGAGGCCTAGTAGCACATATGATGATTTAGGAGTGGCGGATGCTTGAGGATATCACAGTGTATGATTTTGAGTTTGGCCTGCGGTCTTCCATCGTACAGTTATCGAGCTTGTCGATTCAACCCTCTCTTGTCGTTAGGGTGATCGAGGCTCAGCAGGCTGATGAGTCGTTGCAGAGATATATGGCTTAGGCTACATCTGAGAGTCAGGCAGATTGACAGATTGGTACAGATGGTGGAATTCGCTTAAGAGGCCGATTATGTGTCCCGGATATTCCAGAGTTGCGCAGAGATCTTATGACCGAGGCACATCGATCGCGATTTTCGATCCACCCTGGCTCGACGAAGATGTACCGTGACATGAGGCGACAGTATTTTTGGGCGGGGATGAAGCGCCAGATAGCCAGTTTTGTGGCCGAGTGTGACACTTGCCAGCATGTCAAGGCCGATCATCAGAGACCTCCTGGTCTATTGCAACCGTTGAGCGTCCCGATGTGGAAGTGAGAGCACGTGTTGACTGATTTCATTATGGGTTTACCGAGGACTTAGCAAGGTCATGACGCCATTTGGGTTGTTGTGGATCGTCTGACGAAGTCGGCACATTTCCTTGCGATGTGTGCGACTTGGTCTATGGACCGGCTTGCAAGATTATTCACCGAGGAGATTATGAGACTGCATGGCGTTCCAATCTCGATCGTTTCTGATCGAGACTCGAGGTTCACGTCTCAGTTTTGGGGGAGCTTTCAGCAAGCGATGGGGACTGATTTGTAGCTCAGCACCGCGTACCATCCGCAAACCAATGGCCAGACCGAGAGGGTCAACCAAATCCTCGAGGATATGCTTCGGGCCTATGCGATTGATTTCGGGGGTAGCTGGGATGAGCATCTGTGATTAGCTGAGTTCACGTACAACAACAATTATCAGGCGACCATCGGCATGACTCCTTTTGAGGCATCATATGACAGACCATGTAGATCACCGAGTTACTGGACCGAGGTTGGAGTGCATCGTCTCCTAGGTCCCGAGCTTGTACAAGAGACGTTAGAGGCTATTGCCATCATCAGGCAGGGGATGCGCACAGCTCAGAGCTTACAAAAGAGTTTTACTTATCGTCGGTGTCATCCCTTGAAGTTTGACGTAGGGGACTATGTGTATCTCAAGGTCTCGCCTATGAAGGGCGTAGTTCGATTTGGAGTGAAATGCAAGCTTGCTCCGAGATTTATAGGACCTTTTGAGATCGCTGGGCGTGTTGGCGCCGTGGCCTATAGGCTTGCCTTGTCATCTCAGTTGTCTAGCGCCCACAATATTTTCCACATCTCCATATTGAGAAAGTGTGGATCAGACATTATTCCCGTTATTAATTGGCATCCGTTGAAGGTTCGTGAGGATGCTTCTTACATTGAGCAGTCAGTCCGTATCCTTGATAGGAGGGAGCAGGTCCTCAGAACTAACGTCATTCCGTTAGTAAAGGTTCAGTGGGGTCACCATTCTTTAGAGGAGGCTTCTTGGGAGCGTGAGGTCGAGATTCGAGAGCGTTATCCTCATCTCTTTGATGGTTGATCATGTGATGTATCTTGTATGATTATCTCTGGTTTTATATAGTGATGTCGTGTCTCTTCTTCTTCATGAGTTATGCCTAGTTGCGATGATTGTGTAAATTTTGAGGATGAAATTTTTATTAGGAGGGGAGAGCTGTAAGACCCGTATTTTAGTCCGTACTGTTCCGTAGACTTCCGCGGTCTTACCGGTCAAATTTCGGCAACCTTCGACTATTAACCGATATTTATGCGCGACCCTGATTCATATGCCGTCAACTTGTATCGACTCAACCCAAAACCATTACCATAGCGACCACGCCATCGTTGCGGTTCCGATGCCACGACATGCACGCCGAGGCGATACCCTAGTCAAGAGATGTGGGCTAACGTTCGGTGGGAGGAAAATGCCGCGCATTGCGAAACCCAAGAGAATCTCTACAAGGTGTCACATCAATCTCATTAATCAATCAATCTCATCACATCACATGTCAAGTACATATCAAGTACACATCACCTTTCACCCATATCCAAGTAACCACAAAAGTCTAAAAGTTTTTTACATGCCTATGCTTTTCTTAAACAAAATGCCTCAAAAGTCAAGAAATCCTTACACAAGCCATACCTTTCTTACACAAATGCCACCAAAGTCAAAAAGGATCTGTTACACCCATCACTCACCACATCCATCACCTATCACTCTCTCTCTCTCTCTCTCTCTCTCTCTCTCTCTCTCTCTCTCTCTCTCTCTCTCTCTCTCTCTCTCTCTCTCTCTCTCTCCCTTTACAAGTCTCTCTTTCTCATTTTCAAAACTCAAAAATCCAAGCAAGAAAAATCCCACGTATGAGAAATTCTCCAAGCATTCCCAAGCTTCAAGTGTGGACCACTTTCCTACCCCATCATCTCCCATCCTAGCCATCCATTCCTCATCTCATCCATTGAAGTCGAAGTTAAGGTGCTAAGGAACCCATAGGAGCAAGAAGATCGGACGGTGGGTGCTAGTTAATACTAGTTTTTCGTGTTTTTGAGATGGGCCCAGTGAGGCCAACCGATCAATGGTTTGGATCTCACTTGGGACCCTAAGTTGTGGCCGATGGCCCACTTTGATCATCATGATCATCCATGATGGGGCCATTCTCCATGGACCCCATCATGATGTTTATTTCATTATATTTAAAGGTCATTTAGACCGTCCACATTGGTGGAGAAAGGATCTCCACCGTTGAATTCGATTTTGTTAGTTCCATGTGTAAGGGACCCATTTTATTGTATGATCTCCTACAAGAGAGGGCTTATAGTGGCGGAACCCTCCATCACATGCGTGTCCCACTCTCCATCTCTCTTTCCCTTTTTATTTCATTTATTTTTATTTTTATTTTATTTTATGGGATTATAATGGGGTTGTGTGGCCTATTTGTATGGATCCCACCATGAGGCTTTTATTTTACCCAAATCATCAAATGTGGCCCACCTTGTGTGCGATGTACCCACACTATTTTCCATAAGGTGGCCCACCTAATCAGGGCCCACCTCAATGTATTTTTTAAAACATCCCACCGTCCAGTGTCTGATAAAGCTTGTTTTCTTTTAAGCTTTTGGGTGACCCACTCACTTAGGCCCCACCTTGATGAATGTATTCAATCCACGCCGTCTATTCCGTTTCCAAGTTCATTTTAGGCGTTGAGCCAAAGAATGAGGTCAATCCGATGATCAGGCGGGCCATACCATAGAAAATGGTATTTCTTACCCTTCAAAGGCTATTAGGGCCTATCTTATTGTTTCTACACGCCAAATAAAGGCCAAAAATTGTACTTGCACTGCATGTTTAGGCCCTAGAATCTATTGGGCGGAGTGGATTTTCAAGGAGTGGGCCCCACATGTATTTTTTTCAAGAGAATAAAAAAAAAGGAAAAAGAGGCAGCTCCTGCTGCCACTGACGCAGCAGCAGGGCTGCAACGGTTGACGGGCGGGCGTCCCAGTAAGAAACCCACGGCCCAGCCGTGGGCCTCACCGTGATGTTTATTTGTCATCCAACCTGTCCACGAGGTGGGCCATCCCCAGCAGTGGGCCCCCTTCAAGTTTCAGCTCGATCCAATACTCAGGTGGCCCACGCGGCTGAAATCAGTGGGATTGAACCTCTGAGATTGAAAACCTTCTGTGGGCCACAGAAGTTCTGGAACAAGATGAAACTTGTGTTTTCTATTCATCCAGGTCTGAGTGACCTCATGAACGGTTCGGATGAAAAGTAAACTTTACAGTGGGCCCCACATGGGACCCACAGTGATGTATGTGTTCTACGCCCACCGTCCAGGCAGACGGGGTACCCACCCGTGATATATGTGTTCTACGTCCACCGTCCAGCGGACGGTGGAGCCCACTGGGTATGTGTATACGTGTGCGTGTGTGTGGGTGTGTGTGTACGTGTGGGGCCTCCCTTGATGCATGTGCATGTCCAGGCCGTCCAGGGCCTGGACGTTGCATTTTATTGATGTAATATTAATATAGTATATTATATTATATTAATGTATGATATAATATTATATATTATATTATAATATTATCTAATATCATAAAGTAGTTAAGAAGGGTGGGCCCTACCTGGGACCCACCTCTGCTGTAGTAAAAGCTGCACTGGCAGCAATTATATATTTTTAATATATTATATTATTTATTCTGTATATATATATGAGAGTGTGGGCCCTTCATTTATTACCCACCTCTCTCTTTGAAAGCTTAAAAGCTGAACAACAGCAGCTAGTTTTATAAATATATTATATATTTAGCAGTCATATTATGTGTTATATCCATGCCGTTCAACCATTTGTGAGATTACTGTACGGCACAGGAAAAGAATGAGCCAGATCCATAGTCTAAGTGGACCCCACCTTGGCATGTTTCGAGGTCCATCTTAATGTATTTGTGGTAGGTCATTGGGGGCCCACTTTGATGTGAATCTAAGGCCCATGGAATTAGGCCCATTTGATGTAATTTAAGGTCATGGGAGTGGACCCATTTGATGTATTTTAAAGCCCATGGGAGTAGGCCCATTTGATATGTATAAGGCCCATGGGTCGAGAACCATTTGATGCATTCTAAGGCCCACGGGTTATGACCCATTGTAATGCACTTAAGGCCCATTGGAGCGGCCCAGTGGTGTGGCCCACCTGATGAATATAAGGCCCATTGAATGTGGCTCATTTGATATTTAAGGCTCAATGGGATGTACCTAAGGTCCATTGCAATGTGTGACCCCAACACGGATTATGTAATGATTGTGCCTTGGGAGCAATGTTGGTTTGACGTCCACATTGCGAGTGTAATGCTGGTTGGATGTCCACATTACGACTCTCCTTAGGGCCCATTATTAGGCTCGTACTTATTGTGTATATGCCGTCTAGGCCCATCTGCATTGTAAAGATAGTTCATCTCATTATAACATGTTTAGTATAGTTCCATGACTCATGATCAAACACATCATACGTATGCTTGATATGAGAAGTGACTGATCATAGCATATGCCTTCGGGCAGGTTGTTTATGGGACCCCGATTAGGCGGTGTTGCCCTGCATGAGCGCACGATACGTGCAGGATTTGCTGCATGATTGGATAGTATGATTCATGCATTTCGCATTGTGTGACATGGTTGTTGTACGCCTTAGCGACATCGGGGCCGTAGCCTCCACAGACAGATCATGTTTGGCAGGATTGGATACCGAAAATCTCATTGTACATGGGGTGCTATAGATATCCCTGGGTGAAAGTCCCTAAACCCTTATGGTACCAAGAGGTTGCTCCAACGTCTACACCGAGTGGGTAGATGAGCGTTGAGTGCCGAATACCAAATGGTTGCACTATCCACTGTGTCGTGGTCGGTTGGAAGGGGGTGTGGCCTTACCCGCCCAAGTGTAGGGGGCAATGCTAGGCTGAGTCTGACCAGCTCGAGGAATGGGTCCGCTATCGACGAGTCGAGCCCGATATTGGCAGACGGATAGTGAGGTCTCTTCCACTTACCTTATTACGCCCGATGTGACGACAATCTGGTTTAGAGTGTACTAGACCCCGGTGATATCCCAGAGTTGAGCTGTATTGACATGTGGACTTAGATGAGGATTGTATGCTTGACTTGCATCTTGCATCGCATAGTCTTGGTACGACTCATGATATCATGGATCCATCTACATATTCCGCATTACTCTAATATTGCATGATCATATTACTACCTTGCGCACACACTTTCACCACCCTCTAAGCTTTCTATAAGCTTATGCATGACTGTTGCATGCAAGTGACGTTGGGGCGCAGCAGCGCTGAGACAGAAGCACTTGCAGATTAGTTTGGAGTTTTTTGTTCCTTACCATTGTATTTTTCTTTATGTTTATTGTACTTATAAAGTTTTTGATCATAGTGGAAATGTAATGGAGTTCTTGGTTATTGTTTGTGGGTTATACCTTTGGTTATGCTTATTACGAATCAAACTGACGTTGAAAATCCTCCTCGTAGCATCCCAGGATCGGAACCTGGCGAATGGGCGATATGAGCCTAGAATGGAGTTCTACGGAGGCTGTCGGCGTCGGATTCGACGATCGAGAATTTTGTGAGCTCGGTTTCTGAGTTTGGGGCGTGACACTTCTTCCTTCCAGAAGTCACACTTACCGAACTGAGCAAATATCTGATGCCGTCTAAGAGCATCCAGGACTGAGCGCAAGTGCTCCTCATGCTCCTCTCGACTCCTGGAGTATATCAAGATGTCATCAATGAATACGATGACGAATCGATAGAGGAATGGCCGAAGTACCCTGTTCATCAGGTCTATGAACACAACTGTTGCGTTCGTAAGACCGAACGACATCACGAGAAACTCATAATGGCCAAAGCTGGTCCTGAAAGCTGTCTTCTACACGTCCTCATCCCTGACGCGTACCTGGTGATACCCTGACTGAAGTTCAATCTTCGAGAAGTACTGTGCCCCTCTCAACTGATCAAACAAGTCATCTATCCTGGGCAAGGGGTACTTGTTCTTTACCGTCACCTGATTCAGCCTGCGATAATCAATACACAATTGCAGAGTAGCATTCTTCTTCTTTACAAACAACACTAGCGCTCCCCAAGGAGACACGTTAGGCATATGAAACCCTTCTCTAGCAGCTCATCAATCTGCCTCCTCAGTTCCTCCATCTCACATGGAGGCATACGATACGTCGGTAACGAAATGGGTGTCGCACCGGGCGTTAGATCGATAGTAAAATCAACCTCACGCCAAGGAGGTAGCCCCGGAATCGACCTGAATACATCATCAAAATCTCGTACTACCGGGATGTCCCTCATCCTCTGATCATCATCATAATCCAACAGAGCAGTGCAACAACTCAGTCGAGATGGATGACTGACCTGAACCTGAAACGTGAAAGCTGTGCCCTCAGGTCCATAGGCTGTCACCAACCTAGTCCCGCAGTCGATCTCGGATCGCATCTTAGTGAGCCAATCCATACCAAGTATGACGTCGTAGTGGAACAGGGAGACAACCAACAGGTCAACAGTCACTATCCTACTACCCAAGTCTATCAAACAACCCTCACAGACTCTAGTAATGTTGGAAAAATCTCCTGTAGCCGTAATGAGAGTCGTCCCCTTCGCGGGAGCTGTAGTCAAACCCAGTCTCTTGACTGCCGTGCATGAAATGAGGGAAGTAGTGGACCCAGTGTCCACCAGTAGGAAAACAGAAATACCTGCAATCTGCGCCGTAATCTCGAAAGCCATGGGACTACCATCTGATACCTCGGATGCCTCAGCTGTGAGCGCATGCACCCGAGCCTGCTGTGGACGGTTCGGCCGCTGTACCATGGGCTGTTGAGGCAGCCGGAACCGTGGTACTGGAGGTCTGAAAGAAGGATGCGCAGGAGCTGATCGTAACGGTGGAGTAGATAATGCTTGTGGGCGAGGACGGTCGATCTTCTGCGGTGGCAAAAACCCGCTATCTCTCATCCGAGCAAAACAGCTCTCTGCAGTGTGACCAGGTCTCCCACAGTAAGCACAAGTCACATCCGGGCGCCTCATCGAAAGTACTAGCACTGTAGCCCTAGGAGGAGGGTCGATGCGAGGCCTCTTGTCAAGAAATGACCTGTCTTGCGTATCTGGTCGTGGCCTAGCAATCACAGGGCCACGAGAACGTGCCAGTCGATCGACATCCTGCTCTACCCTCATGGACATATGTATCAGCTCTGCATAAGAGGGTATGCTGACATAACACATCCTCGACCGAATGTTAGGTCGTAAGCCCTCAGAAAAATGTCATATGCGCATCTGCTCGTCAGCAAGTATCGTAGGGACAAATTTGCCCAACTCTGTGAATCGATGCTCATACTCTGTGACTGACATGCCTCCCTGCCTGAGGCGCAGAAACTCGTTCTCCCTCTCGTGTTGGTAGGTCTGTGGATAGTATTTCTCATGGAATCGGAACTCGAATGCTGCCCAAGTCCAGACGTAGCCAACCATAACTGTTCGCAACATGCTATCCCACCACAAACTGGCCTCTCACTCGAACATGAAAGTGGCCAACTCAACTTGCTTAGACTCCGAGCAGTGCAGCATCCTTAATATCTTCGAGACATGGTCGAGCCAATACTCGGCCTCCTCGGGTCTGTGAGAACCCGTAAAAGTAGGAGGCCACAAGTGCTGAAATCGCTCAAGTAGGCCTCTAGTATCAGCAGCACTCCCCGTAGGGTAGACAGATGGTGCAGGATGATCCATACCCTCATCCTGAGTCGAAGTCCCAGCATCCTCATCTGGATGCACAGGTGGCATAGGTGGAGTCACACTCCCACCCTGAGCTAAGGCCCCTGCAATAGTAGTCAGAAGCTGCTGATGCTGCTGGTGTATCATAGTCATCAACTGCTCAAACCTATCGGGAGGTGGAGCAGGCTGAGGCATATACTGTGTCGAGGAAGACGCACGATACTACTCGCGAACTGGTGGTGTGAAAGGTGGTGGTCCAACTGTAGGACCTGCAGAAGGCTAAGACTCAGGTGTAGTCTCACGAATCAAGCCTATAGCAGGGTCCATATGATCATCACTTTGGAGAGGAACCCGATCCATCGGCTCATCCAGCGTGAGACGTGCTGTACTCCGAGTTACCTTAGGTGGCATTCCCTATATTCAAAATAGGGTGCAACCCAGTCGGTTTCAACAATAGCACATGTACACCACCACACAATCATTCACATAACGAGCTGAAGAAACTCCATGCATTTCATTTAATCAAAATTTGTCACAATACAAGAGATACATCTTTACATGCATCATGACAAGAAACACATGGAAAACTAAGTTAGCCAAAGCTACAACTGCAACATAAACCAACTACTAAGCCTTCTCAGGCTCACACATAACAAACCAAACAACCTATATACGACCTACAAATAGCTGATATCTATTCAGTCATCCGAGTCTGGCGAAGGAGGAGGGGCACCCTTATCCTGCAGACAACACAGGATGGCCTTCAAGGTGCGAGTCACTTTGCCAAACTTCTGCTTCATGATGGCCTTGGTGTCCTCAAGCTCTTGTTTTACCTCGGCCATGAGTTCTTAGACTTCCCGTCGCAAAGCAACCTGACTTTCCTCAAGTCGGGCTACGTGAGCATCCCTAGTAGCACGAGTCGCAGGAGGAGGGCTCTCATCAGTATCCCGAGCCTCCTCTTCTTCTTCTTCCTGACTTTCTTCCTCTATTTCTGCTCCATCCTTTCTTTACTTTCATCCTCCTTGCTATCATATTCACCCTCACTGTCATCATCAAGCTGGGCCTCACGCTGCTAAGGCCCTATCTTTATTTGATTCATGGTAGCCTCATCGATGAAATGAATCGGCACAGGTAACTCCGGCCCAAGTCTGTAAGCCAACTCAAGCGCAATCCTGCATATGAGCCGACCAAAGGGAAGTGATTCAGACGTCCTTCTCGATTTCGCTACGAGGATGATCTGTCGCAGCACAAACGTGGGCATGCACACATTCTCTCCCTGGCCCACTTGATATAGGAAATCAACCATGAGACGCATACATTCACTACAGTTAGTCGACCTGGGATACACATTGAACGTGCAAATGTGGTGCAATAATTAAAAATCATCCGACATGTGGGTTGCTAGGAGGCTCTTGTTACACTGCCATGCAACTAAACCATCACATAGAAACCTGGTGCGGCGATCTCGCTCACGAACACTCCTCAGGTTCTTAGCACTTGGATGCACCTAGCCAAGAGGCACGTTCAGAAGTCGAGCTTTCAACAGAAGATTGATCGTAGCTTCCCGATCTTTGCCAAAGGGGATCCTGAACTGCAGTGGCTCCAACGTAGAGTCTCGAATATGAGCATAAAAGGCATGAACAGTGCTCATGTTCGCATGAGACTGGCCTTCAAAGAGCGAACCCCACCTGGCAGCCTCGATGCGCTCAAACAACAAAAACTTACCAAAGAGTCGCCCATTCACATGCGCCTCAAAAAGAATCTTGCGATCCGTATACGCGCTATGGGCCAAGTCTGCCAACAGTGCTCTTCCTATTTAAGCGTCGGGATCCAAATCTCGCTTCGTATGTAACTCTCTCCCAACACTTGGACTAGCGGCGACGCTTGAACTAGCGGCGCCACCTCTTGGCTTCCTTGAACGTGAAGGGCGACTAGGCTCAACTTCATCAGCGGCGGTCTTCCTCTTTCCCATGAGAGAGAGAATGGTGGAAAGGGAGAAAAAAGTTAAAATAGCCTCTAGAAAGGCTATGAAAAATGGAGAAAAAGGGGAGAAATGGCTGACCTAGTGGGCTGCCACGAATCTAGGTCCTATAGAGGAGTGAAACAGGCCCCAAAAGGCTGGGATTGCAAAGGGAAAAGGGTGAGATGGGTTGGGTTAGTAGCTCACACGATTTGAGCTTCAAATGGAGGTTGGGAGAGCTCCAAATGAATGAAAATGGAGAGAGAGGGGAGTGTGTATGGTTGTGAACGATGGAGCGGCCTCGGTTGAGGCAGAAAATGGGAATGAGAGTGATTTGAAAAGGGGTTTGAGAGGGAAATCAGCAAAAATGGGAGGAAGAGAGAGCTTGGGAGTGGTTTTGTGAAGGAGGTAGGGGTTTGGGGCACTTTTAACGGACGGTCAATACCTAGGGGGCCTTCCCTAACCCCCAAAGTACATCAGCCCGATGGCCCGCCCGAGTGGGGCCCATTGTACGGTGAGGCCTCGCCGAACCGGCGAGGTCCTCGCTGACCATCTTGGTTTTTAGTGATGCCCCACCCTTTGGGCAAGGTCCCCCTACCCTAAAGGCCCCAAATGTATGTGGGTCCCACCTTAGATCATTCTGGATTAGCGTGGGTAGGCCCACGACTCCGTTTCAAACCATTTCGAGTCATTTCGGGTACTAACAACTGTATATTCGTATTTAGTGACTTCTAACAGCTGGGATTGGGTCAAGAGAGGTCTAGACCCATCCACACACAAACTAGAAGTGGTCCGGGGTCGTTTCATGTGACCATGGATGCACACGGACTCGATCAAAATGATCGATTTGCATGAACTTTGCCAATTGGCAAGACTGGGACCCTATGAGTGTTTCTATGTTTTTCTCGCACCCACGTAAGTCAAAAGGACGACAGTGTACGTCGCGTGTACATAACCCAGGTCCGGTTTAATCCAAATCATGCTCTGATACAACTTGTAATACCCTGAAATTCGGGGAACGAGTATAACTCAACTCTCGAGTTTCAGAACATCACTTATGCAACAAATATGCTGATGATTTAATGTTGTCTGAGTTAGTGCATTAACATGAATGAGATTATACCAAAACTGCAATTCATACTCCAGATCCAGTGATAAAACGCAAGCGGAAGACTGAAGAATATATATATATATATATATATATATATATATATATATATATATATATATATATATATATATATATATATATATATATATATATCACTGTATGTCAAACAAAAAAATCTCAATCTGTCTCCAAAGTATGAATACATCCCTGAGTCACATATATATATACAAACCAAAAATCAAATGTCATATGATCCAACTAGCAAGTCCCGCCGATCCAGGACACCTACGCGAAGCCGTCGAAAAACTGCATATACGAGAACTCGTCCTGGTCCTCGTCATAGTCCGGCTCCACATCCTAAATTGCCTCGCTACCTGCATCTAAGACTGTGTCTGGTGGGTGTTGCAAATACCGTCCCATAACGTGGGAGTGAGTGATCAACTCAGTGGAATCATAGAGCAAAAGTTAGCATGTTATCAAATCAATCACGCGATAATAGTAATGCAAACAATCAGACATTTCTAGATACTGTTGTTAATGCATGCATGAAATGACATGATGGATTCCCTCACCGACCTACTCCCTCATGCGACACTATCTTACGTCCGCGGTATGCTTTCTTCCCTTAGTGCTCCACATCTTTCAGGCATATGCAGTGCGATATGGATATGATTACCGAGTTGTTATTAGTCCTTTTCATACAGTAATATTGGAAAACTAAGGTACTTTACTTATATCAATCCCAACATAGATCCTGTCTAGGGTCGTCACTCCTAGTAATCTCATACGATGTTATATTTCTAGGTCGCTGCAAGGGCTGCCAGGGCTGTTGCTCGCACTCGTTGCACCGCTCCCCCATCACCTTATCAATACAGGCCTAGTTGTACTCTTGTTGCTACGGAAGGGTCGTCGCCTCACGTAGACTCAGAATATGCTCGAGGTCACTATAAAGGGCTCGTCACCAATCAGAGTAGGCTGACAGCTCGAATGTAGTGTCCCATACCACTACAATCGGCTCACGAGTCTGAGGTGCTCACTGGTCACTACGGGGAGGTTTGTGGCCCCAGCGTAAGCCGACAGCTCGACCACGGTGTCCCATACCACCATGCCCGGCTCATGAGTCTTAATGGATCTAGGTACCATGGTTATCAGGATTTTCACTAGTAAGTTCAGTACCCTAGGTTCAAGTAGTTATGACCAATACAAGGTGAACATACAATGGTCAGTCGGGTTACTTGACGAGCTCGACTAGTACGAGCGCACCTCAAGCTGAACGACATGAAGTGCATAAAACACCTCGTGTGGCCTAACCACTACCGTCAACCCAAAGCACGACTCGCGTTCATCGACACGTCCTTCATGGTAAATAGAGGCCAGCCACGAATTTCAATCTGTTACCGACTGCCTGGACTAGAGTATAGCCCCAAGCACTTGTAATCTACATCAGTGATCATATGAGAGTAACATAAATGAAATACAAGCAATCAAGGCATGTTAACAACATGTTATAACATACAACGTAAGCAAATCAACCAAACACATGTATTCCACATACATAAGGAAATCAATTTCATATAACACACATGGAGGAAATCATATATATCATCATATTAGTTGAGAATCCAATCTCAAACTAATCTACAATAACATTTACTCAATACATACTAATACAAACACTTAGTGTACACACATTTGTCTACACAGCGTATGTCGACCAAAATGTGCATTAAGGCGAATCTCTTCCCCAAACAGATCATACACGCATAACTAGTATAATAACACGACAATTACTCATGGCAATCATATCGGCAAAATACGGACGTATACAGTATTTTCTACAAATACCTAAAATACCCTAAATCTCATATTCTCCGTACGCAATCGAAATAGAAAACAGACAGCATGTTCTACATGTCAAACAACATTCTTGTCAATAATCTACTATTAAACGACATTGAAAGCTTTGAAAACAGTTAACCTAGGCATCTACAATCCTCACCTTTTTCCGTAGAAGCGTGTCGAATCGAATAGAAACTCTACGCTTCGTCAACGCCTGTATGACGACCTATATCACAAGATGAATGAGCTACTTCGCTACTTGTATCTATGGAATCCCTAAAACAGGTTGAAGTTAGGGTTTTCTTACCTACAATGAAGTCAGAATCACCGAAAAAGTGATTTGACTGCGATGGCTAAGCATGTGTGGTAGAAGGATCGAATGACAGGAAGTTTCCCTCACAATTCTCTCACAATCTCTCTCTTTTTATCCCTTCTCTTTCTAGGGTTTCTTACAAATTCGTAGGTGAGAGATATGAGAGGGTTTAAGGTCCTTATATAGGCTAAAAAGTTACCCATTTAGACTTCAAACCAAGGTATACTTGGGTTATAACCAAATCGGATCTTTTCCGGTCCAAAAGGACACTTCTGGAGGTCCCCTAACCGAATGCGGTCAGACCTAAGCTCATGGATGCCGGATGTTGATCACATTAAGTTTTCAATTCGACCGGACTTCCAGATCGCACGTGGAGGACCGGTTTCAATTCAACGGTTACCGAACCTAAATCAGGACTACAAGTTTCATGACATGAAAGAGTAATTTTTCCTGATCCGAGGGTGAAATTTGGCTGAATTCTGACGGTCACAATGCTTAAAAATAACGCGCAACGACACGTGCCGAATTTGAATTCTTTTTTCTAAATCTTTTTCCTTTTCTCACTCTCTTCACTCCGAACTCAGTAAAATGGTGTCGGTATATCAGTTGGGCTTGATTTTCGAAACGATTGTCAAGTCCAACCAAGCAGTCATAATGGTCTAAGATTGTAGATATCGGACTTTCGACGCGCGGTCTAAATCTAATACAAACTTTTAAAGGGTTCCTGAGAGCAAACGGGTTTAGAGTTTGATCCTAGGTTTCAGGGTATTAAAGCGTCATTGATTCTACAAGTTTTCAGTCTTGTAGAACGTATTTAAAGCGATCAGCGATAATTTCACAGCTAATCTAACATAGCACTAGTTGACTTATGCTTAATTTCTAAAGGAATTAATCCTAAGTGATTTCTGCCTGAGGTGGTACTCGGATCTCTGTACGAATTTTTCCAAGACGTTACACTAAACCCGAACCCATTCTCAAAATCCAAACCTATAACCTAAACCCGAACCCATTCTAAAATCCCAAAACCTATAACCTAAACCAAAACCTATAACCTAAACTAAAACCAAAACTTATAGCCTAAACCCGAACCCATTCTCAAATCCAAAAACCTATAACCTAAACTTAAACCTTAACCTAAACCGTTAACCTATAACCTAAACCGACACTAAAACTTATAACCTAAACCCTAACCCATTCTCAAATCCTAAAACCAAAACCTAAACCTATAACCTATAACCTAAACCTAAACCTATAACCTAAACCAAAATCAAAACCTATAACCTAAACCCGAACCCATTCTCTAATCCCAAAACCTATAACCTAAACTAAAACCTATAACCTAAACTAAAACCAAAACCTATAGCCTAAACCCGAACCCATTCTCAAAACCAAAACCTATAACCTAAACTCAAACCCATTCTGAAATCCCAAAACCTATAACCTAAACTAAAACCAAAACTGTAACGCCCGTGAAAAATCCATACTTGGGCTCGAGTACCAACTCGACCCGAAATTGCGTAGAATTCATTCCTTTAGAAAATATGACTAGGTTAGCTAGTGCAACGTTAGAATAGCTGGGAAATGGTCCCTGATCACTTTAAATACGTTCTACGAGGCCCGAAGCGAGTGGAACCAAGGGTGCTATAATGCTCTAAAGCCTCGGATCAAACTCTAAACCGGTTTGTTCTCTGGACCACTTTGAATCTTTGTATTGGATCTAGACCGCACGTTGAAAGTCCGATACCTCCTATCTTAGACCGTTAGGACCGTCTAGCTGGGCTTGACACTCATTCCAAAAATCAAGTCAAACCGATGATCACAGGCTATTTCATTGAGCCCGGACCGAAGAGAGTGTGAATAGGGACATAGTTGGAATTTCAAATTCAAATCTGGCACACAAATTTGACGCATCAGTATTAAGCATTCTGACCGTCAGAATACAGCCAAATTACACCCTTGGATCAGGAAAAATATCTATTATATACCACGAGACTTATAGGCCTGATCTTGGTGCGGTGACCGTTAAACTGAAACTGGGCCGCCACGTGCGATCTGGGAACCCAACCGGTCTGAAAACTGGATGCGTGCTAGATCCAGTATACACGAGCTTAAGTCCGACCGCATTTGGCCAGGGGACCTCCAGAAATGCTCTTTTGGACCGAAACGGCCCCGATTTGGTTAGGCACCAAGTAAACATTGTTCCCAAGCCCATTTTGGGAATGTTTTAGGCTATAAAAGGGGTTGAAACCCTCACTCCTCTCTCCCATCCAAATTTGAGAGAAGCCCTAGCTTGGGAGAGAGAAAAGAGTGAGAGATTGTGAGAGAGTGGGAGAGTTCTTCCTGCCACTTGTGCTACGTGTTGCACGTGCTTAAGCAACACTCCTCTACCGCTTTCCCGGCGATTCCACCGCAATCCTAGGTAAGTAAAAACCCTAAATAGATGTTGATTTGAGTTTTCCTTGTTTCCATAGCGATGTAGCTTATGGATCTTATGTATTAGGCTCCTTACTCGCCGTAGACGAACCATATACACTCCGCTTCAATTCCCGAGTCTACAAGACACTAGGTGAGGATTTTAGACGCTTTGATTGACGGTTCCCAATGCTTTCAATGTCGTTTAATAGTAGATTCTTGACGGCATCGCCGTTTGACATGTACAAAATGCTCTCCGTTTCCCGTTTCGTAAGCTAACGAAGAATATGAGATTTAGGGCATTTTAGTCATTTGTAGGAAGTACTGTTTACATTCATATTTTGCTGATGTGATTGACATGGTTTGTTGTCGCATTAGGAAGTTAGGAATGCGTGCATAATTAGTTTGGCGAAGAGATTCGCCTAGTTGCGCACTTTGGGTCGACATGCTATATGTAGACTTAAGTGTGTAGTGTATGTGTTTGTATAAATGCTTGTATTAGTATGTATTGAATTAAATGATGTTATCTGATAGTTTGTGATTGATTTTTCAATTATTATGCCAACTTAAATGATGTTCTACATGTTGACAAAATGCATGATTTCATTACATGCATGGAATGTATGTGCTTGAGGATTTGCTTAAGTTGAATATGCATGGGAAGTATGCCTTGAAGATTTGCTTAAGTTGAATGTTATAACATGTGCTAACATGCTCACATGATGTATTTCAATTCCAATACCTTTTATAGTAATTCCATAGATGTGTGGGACTTGACTTAGTCCAGGCAGTCGGTAACCGAGCGAATTCGTGGCTGACTGGTCATAGCCACGAACGACGCGTCGATAAATGTGATTCGTGTTGAGAGTTGGCGGCAGTGGTTAGGCCACGCGAAGTGTTTTACGCACTTCATGTCGTTCAATTCGAGATGCGATCGCGCTAGTCGAGCCCGTCAAGTAACCCGACTGGCCGATGTTTGTTCACCTTGTATGTATCATAACTGCTTGAGCCTAGGGTACTGAACTTACCATTGTAAACCCTATTAACCTTGGTACCTTGATCCACGAAGACTCATGAGCCGGGCATGGTGGTATGGGACACCGTGGTCGAGCTGTCGGCCTACGCTGGGGCCACAAACCTCCCCGTAGTGACCAATGAGCACCTTGACTCGTGAGCAGATTATGGTGGTATGGGACACTATATTCTAGCTGTCGGCCTACACTGATCAGGCGACGAGCCCTTTGTAGTGACCGCGAGCGTATTCTGAGTTCACGGGAGGCGACGACCCTTCCGTGCAGTAGAGTACAGTAGGCCTGTATTGATAAGGTGATGGGGGAGCGGTGCAACGAGTGCGAGCAACAGCCCTGGCAGCCCTTGCAGTGACCTACGAAATGTACATCGTATGAGATTACTAGGAGTGACGACCCTAGACAGGATCCGTGTTGGGATTGATACAAGGGAGGTACCTTAGTTTCCCAATCCTGCTGTTTGAATGGACTAATAACAACTTGGTAATCATATCACCATAGCATTGCATGTGCCTGGAAGATGTGGAGCACTCTAGGGAGTGTGGCATGCCACGGTCGTAAGATGTTGCCGTATGAGGGTGATCGTCGGTGAGGGCATACATCACGTCATATCATCTTGCATTAACAACAGTATTAGGACTTGTCTGATTTACTGCTTTACTATTATCACGTGATTGAATTGTGAACATGCTAATCTTTGCTCTATGATTCCACTGAGTTGATCACTCATTCCCACGTTACGGGATGGTGTTTGCAACACCCACCAGACCCTGTTGTAGTTGCAGGTGACGACGAGATCCAGGAGGTGGAGTCGGAGATTGACGAGGACCAGGATGAGTTCTCGTATATGCAGTATCACGACGGCTTCCCGTAGGTGACCTGGATCGAGGGGGACTTCAGTGGGACTATTTTGAACTTATTCTTTTGTTTATTTACATGTATATGAGACTCAGAGATGTAGTCATACTTTGGAGACAGTTGAGATTACTTTGTTTCTTCCATAAGTGATATATATATTGTTTAGTCTTCCGCTTGCTTTTATCACTGGATCTGAAGTATGAATTGCAGTTTTGGTATACTTTTACTCATGTGAATGCTTTAAATCAGACAACATCGAATCATAACCATTTTTGTTGCATAAGTGACGGTCTGGAACTCGGGAGTTGAGTTTATACACGACCCCCGATTTTCAGGGTGTTACAAGTTGGTATCAGAGCATGAATGAGAGTATACTGGGCCTGGGTTATGGTCTTGCGACGTACGTTGTCGCTTCCTTTGACATAGGTGGGTGCGAGAAGGGTCTAGAAACACTTCTAGGATCACAGATTTGCCGATAGGCGAAGTCTATAAGGATCGATCGCAAGATCGAGTCTGTAACGTATCTCGGGTCGCGTAAAGCGACCCGAATCACTTCTAAGCTGTAGGAAGTTGGGTGGAGACGTCCTATGAGCGGTTTTAAACCGCAAAAGTGAATCTTTGGGCCGTGGGATGACCACGACTCCAGTAATCAATCGCCAGGGCTTAAAAACCCCGTTTTGCCAAAAATTCTCAAAATTCCTTCTCTAAACACTTCAACCTTCAGTTCTTTCTTATCCATTTCATGTTAGGCATCAAACCTAATGTGAAAATAATACAAATTAGTACATTCACCAAATTTTACAGTGAATAGTAAAATTTCATGAAAAATGGCCATAAGGCCATTCTAACTTCACTTTATTTAGCAAATAAGGAGCTAGCAAGATGTACTGGCTCCTTCTACCCCAAATTCATATGCTGCATCATATGGTTTGATATTCGGGATTGTGATGTGAACCCGGAAATCCCCGAACACATTTTTGGGCTCATAGAGACCAAAATACAATGAACCTAGGGGTGGGACCTAACTTTTTGGGGCCCTGGGACCATGGGGGACCAGACCCATGGGGTCCCACCGGTCAACTTACAAGTTGACCGGCGATGCCATCGCCGGCCGGGCGATGCATCGCCGGCCGGCGAGCTCCGGGGGTGCTGTCCTTCGGGCGCACTCCCTTAAACAGGGTCCACATCACCCCTAGCTACCTCCCATCCCACGAAAACCCCTAAAACACCCCTCTCCTTCACAAACAGCCCCCTTGCATACCCTAGATTTGATTTTCAGCACTCCATTCCAAACCCCGGCGACCCAAACCCCTCCTAAACCCTTCCTTGGCCAAAACCGACCACCACCCATCAATTATTGGGTGTTGGCAGCCCCTTTCCTTGAAGATTTCTCCATTTGGAGCTCCAAAATCCCCCAAATAGTGCTGAAATCGTGAGCAGCTCCATTCCATCTTTTTGTTCTTATTTTTCCCTGAAAGTACAGCCTTGGGAAGCTTGAAGCATCCCTCTACGACGCCTAGATTTCCTTTTGTAAGATTGGGCAGCCATTTCTCCGCATTTTCGGCGTTTTCCATGGCCTTCGTGGAAGCCATTTTGGGTCTCTTGTCGCTCTCATCCATCATATCTTTGATGGGTAAGAGGAAAACTGCGTCAGACGAGGCTGGGCCGAGCCGCCCTGCTCGATCGAGAAGACCGCGGGGTGGTGCCGCAAGTTCAAGCACCGCCGCAGGTCCAGCTGCAGTCCTGGAGTGCCGTACAAAGCGGGATTTGGATCCCCATGCACATCTTGGACGAACCATCCTATCAGAGATGCCTCATGGTGAATACACTGATCGTAGAGTGTTATTTGAGGCGGACGTAGATGGGCGATTGTTCGGCGAGTATCTGTTGTTCGAACGCATTGAAGCTGCGCACTGGGGACCGATCTTTGAAGCTCGCGCTCGTGCTAATG
Organism: Magnolia kwangsiensis; assembly: GCA_037074715.1. Taxonomy (NCBI): domain Eukaryota; kingdom Viridiplantae; phylum Streptophyta; class Magnoliopsida; order Magnoliales; family Magnoliaceae; genus Magnolia; species Magnolia kwangsiensis. The sequence goes on along the minus strand of CM073583.1, from coordinate 38,265,472 downwards.
TGAGCACCGTTCGTGCCTTCTATGCTAGCATCCAGAGTCCTACCTTAGAGCCCTTACAGTTCAAAATCCCTTTTGGTAGAGATCGGATGGCTACGATCGACGTCCGGTTGGTTGCGCGACTTCTCAACGTGCCACTAGGTGATGTGCATCCAAGTGAGAAGAGTTTGAGGACTAGACGTGAACGAGATCGCCGCACCAGGTTTCTGTGCGGTAAGTTGGTTCCATGGCAGCCTAATAATAGCCTCAAGGCGACGTACATGTCTGAGGATTTGCGTCTGCTGCATCACATCTGCACGTTCAATGTTTATCCTAGGTCGACGAACCGCATTGAATGTACACGTCTTATGGTCGATTTCTTATTTCTGGTGGCCCAGGGAGAGAACGTATGTATGGCCACTTTCATCTTACGGCAGATAGTTCTCATAGCCAGGTCGAGGAGAACATCTGAATCCCTTCCCTTTGGCCGACTCATTTGCAAGATTGCGCTTGAGTTTGCCTATAGACTTGGACCCGAATTGCCGGTATCGATTCACACCATCGATGAGTCGACAATGGTTAAGATGAAGATTGGGTCGCAATATCGTGAAAATCAACTTAAAAGGGATAGTGGGGACGACTTTGATAAAGAGGAAGATCAAAGCGAAGAAGAACCTAGTGCAGAGGTTCAGGAAGAGACTCAGGAAGAAGCAGAAGAGGAGGCTCAGGATACTGATGAGAGCCCTCCTCCTTCTGTGCAGACTACTATCGACGACCGCATTGCTCGGATGGAGGAGAGTCAGACCGCGTTGCGAAGGGAAGTCCAAGAACTTCGAGCGGAAGTCGCTGATGCCAAGGCTGTTACAAAGAAGAAGTTTGGTAAGGTGACTCGCACCTTGAAGGCAATCCTGTGTTGCTTACAGGATAAGGGTGCTCCTCCTCCGTCACCAGATTTCGACTAGCGATGCGATCTTTGATGTTGATTATTAGTAGTTAGCTATTTCCTGTTTTATGTGTGTAAAGCCTATTAGGGCTAGTGCTTTGCTTATGTCGCTGTTGCTTAACTGTCTTAATTTCCATGTCATTCTAGTCATGATGCTTGTAAGGATATATCCCTTGTATTGTGACAATTTTGATTAATTGAAATGCATGGAATGCCTTTGACTCTTTAGTGAATGATTGTGGTGTATTTGAGCAATTGAGACTGACAAGGTTGCGCCCTATTTTGAATATAGGGAATGCCACCTAAGACTACGAGGAGCGCGGTTCGGCTTTCATTGTCAGAGCAGATGGATCAGGCTCCCTCTCAGTCTGGCACTCGTCCGGACCCTGCTGTGAGCTCGATTCCTGAGACGGTTCGGTCGTCTCAGCCTGCTGTTGGTCCTACAGATGGACCACCGCCATTTACACCATCAGTTAGAGAGCCACAGCGCGCATCTACTTCCGCACCTCATCCGCCACAGCCTGCTCCACCACCTGATAGATTCAAGCAGATGATGGCTATGATGCTACAGCAGCAGCAGCTATTGACTACTATAGTCAGGACTTTAGCCCAGGGTGGGGGTGCGACGGCATCTACTCCGCCTGCACCACCTGCGCATCCAGCTGAGGATGCCTATGCTTACGCCCAGGGATGAGGACATAGCACATCCTGCACAGCCTGCTTTCCCTGCGGGGAATCCTGCAGACACACGGGGCCTTCTGGAGCGATTTCAGCGCTTGCGGCCTCCTACTTTCACGGGTTCTCACAGACCCGAGGAGGCTGAGTTTTGGCTCGACCGAGTGTCGAAGATTCTGCGCATGTTGCACTGTACTGAGGCAGAGCAGGTAGAGCTGGCTACCTTCCAGTTTGAGAGAGAGGCCAGTATGTGGTGGGATAGTATATTGCGGACTGTTACCGCAGATTTCGTATGGACATGGGCAGCATTCGAGTTTCGCTTCCATGAGAAGTATTATCCTCAGACCTACATGCACGAGAGGGAGAATGAGTTTCTCCGTCTCAGGCAGGCAGCGATGACGGTTACCGAGTATGAGCATCGGTTCACAGAGTTGGGCAGGTACGTCCCGACGATTCTAGCTGATGAGCAGATGCGCATACGGCGCTTTTTGGAGGGCTTGCGACCGGATATTCGGTCGAAGATGTGCTGTATCAGTTTCCCCTCCTATGCGGAGTTGGTTCACATGTCCATGCGGGTAGAGCAGGACGTGGATCGACTTGCGCGATCACGAGGCCCGACTACTTCTAGGCCGCGACCGGATTTGACAGACAGGCCCTCCGCGGGCAAGAGGCCTCGCATTGATCCTCCTACCAGGACCACGGCGCCAGTAGGACCGTTTCGGCGTCCTGATTTATCATGCACATACTGTGGGAGGACGGGTCACCTAGCGCAGAGTTGCTTTTCGAGGATGCGGGACAGTGGGTTCTCGCCGCCGCAGAAGATTGATCGTGTACGTCCACAGGCGATATCAGCACCGCCTATACGGTCAGCTCCTGCGCATTCCTCTTTCAGACCCACAGTATCGCAGATTCGATAGCCCCCACGACCCTTGATACAGCGGCCGAACCGGCCACAGCAGGCTCGAGTTCATGCACTGACCGCTGAGGCAGCTACGACGCCGACTTTCCAGCATTCAGCCTTCGAGGTCACGGGCCATATCGGAGGTACTCCCGTTCTTGTCATGGTGGACACTGGTTCCACGATTTCTTTGATATCGGGTGCCGTAGTCAGACGTCTTGGGTTGCAGACTATCACTATGGATAGCGTGCGAGTCCTTGCAGCTCATGGAGATTATTCGGATGTCACCCAGATGTGTGAGGGTTGTTTAGTTGATCTGGGAGGCAGGACGATGACTCTTGATCTGGTCGTCGATCCCTCGCTCGTTTATCTCGACGTCATTCTTGGCATGGACTGGTTGACTGCAGCGAGAGCCGAGATTGACTGCGAGGCTCGTGTGGTGACGGTGTACGAGCCTGAGGGCACGCCTTTCACATTTCCAGTGCGGGTAAATCTTCCTTTCCGCATTCTTAGCTACGCCACTCTATTGCGCGACGCTGGTGCCCAGGTACTTGAGCAGACGCCAGTTGTTTCTGAGTTCGGGGATCTGTTCAGGAAGATCCCTGGTTTGCCGCCCCGACGTGAGATCGATTTCACTATCGATCTGATTCCTGGTTCTACACCCGTCTCACTGCCGACGTATCGCATGGCACCATGTGAGATGGAGGAGTTGAGGATGCAGATTGATGGCCTGCTAGAGCTTGGCTTTATACGGCCTAGCGTGTCTCCTTGGGGAGCACCGGTCTTGTTCGTGAAGAAGAAGGATGGTTCACTGCGATTGTGTATTGATTATCGCAGGCTGAACCAACTCACAGTGAAGAACAAGTACCCTTTGCCCAGGATCGATGACTTGTTTGATCAGTTGAGAGGAGCGCAGTACTTCTCGAAGATTGATCTTCAGTCAGGATATCATCAGCTGCGCGTCAGAGATGAGGACGTGCAGAAGACAGCATTCAGGACCAGTTTTGGTCATTACGAGTTCCTTATGATGTCGTTCGGTCTCACGAACGCACCGGCCGTGTTCATGGATCTGATGAACCGGGTATTGCGGCCTTTCCTCTATCGATTCGTCGTTGTCTTCATCGACGACATTTTGGTATACTCTAGGAGTCGAGAGGAGCATGAGGAGCACTTGCGTTTGGTCCTTGATACGCTCAGACAGCATCAGTTGTTCGCACAGTATAAGAAGTGCGACTTCTGGAAGCAGGAGGTGAAGTTTCTGGGACACGTGGTGTCCAAGGATGGCATGGCAGTTGACCTGTCTAAGGTAGCTGCGGTGCAGGACTGGGAGCAGCCTGGTTCTGTCACTGAGGTGAGGAGTTTCTTGGGTCTCGCTGGCTACTATCGGCGCTTCATTCAGGATTTCTCGAAGATCGCGAGACCCTTATCTCAGTTGACACGGAAGGACGTGAAGTTCGCCTGGAATGATAAGGCGGAGTCAGCTTTTCAGGAGCTGAAGGACAGACTTACGTCCGCCCCTGTGCTAGTATTGCCAGAGCAAGGGGTTAAATACACTATATACACTGACGCGTCTAGCGTTGGTTTGGGTTGTGTCCTTATGCAGAGGGACAGGGTAATTTCGTATGCCTCGAGACAATTAAGGAAGCACGAGGAGAATTACCCTACACACGACCTGAAGTTGGCAGCCGTTATATTCGCACTGAGACTCTGGAGACATTACCTCTACGGAGAGGAGTTCGAGCTCTTTTGCGACCACAAGAGCCTCAAGTACATATTCACGCAGCGGGACTTGAATATGAGGCAGCGGCGATGGATGGAGACGCTGAAGGACTTCAAGTTTGAAGTCTCTTACCATCCTGGGAAGGCGAACCTTGTGGCTGATGCGTTGAGCCGCAAGAAGGCGATAGAGTTTGCGGCTCCGCTGATGGTTGCCGAGTGGGATATGGTTGAGTTTTTGCGAGACTTTGAGCAGAAACTCACCGTAGAGGAGCCATTTGAGTTCATCGCACATGTTCAGGTGCGATCCCAGATCGATGACCGTGTCATCGAGGCGCAGAGGGACGACGCGCATCTTACTGAGCTTCGAGAGCAGGCCAGTGATGATGCTGACGCCGACTGGCCAGTTGGCATGGATGGGGGCTTACGTTACCGTGGCCGCCTATGCGTTCCTGATGTCCCTGACTTGAGACGAGAGATTCTCGAGGCTGCGCATTCTACTAGACTCGCGATGCATCCTGGCAGCACGAAGATGTATCGTGACGTGAAGAGGACGTACTGGTGGGAAGGTATGAAGACCCACATTGCTGAGTTCGTGTCCCGTTGTCTCACTTGTCAGCAGGTGAAGGCAGAGCATCGCCGACCACCTGGACTTTTGCAGCCTATGCCGATTGCAGAGTGGAAGTGGGATTTCATTTCCATGGACTTCATTTCTGGGTTGCCGAAGACGAGGAAGGGGCACGATTCCATTTGGGTGATCGTCGACCGATTGACGAAGTCGGCGCACTTCCTACCGATCAGAGTTACGAACTCTGCAGACGAGCTGGCTAGATTGTATATTAGAGAGATCGTGCGTCTGCATGGAGTTCCGTTGGAGATCGTGTCGGACAGAAACACACGGTTCACTTCTATTTTCTGGACTCGCATTCAGGAGGCTATGGGTGTGAAGTTGAAGTTCAGTACTGCCTTCCACCCACAGACGGACGGACAGACGGAGCGAGTGAACCAGATCCTGGAGGACATGTTGCGAGCTTGTGCATTGGACTTCAAGGACAGTTGGGATGACTGTCTTGCATATGCGGAGTTGGCGTACAACAATAGCTTCCAGGCGAGTATCGGCATGGCACCTTATGAGGCGCTGTATGGGCGACCTTGTCGCGCACCGCATTGCTGGTTAGAGGTCGGTGAGCGCAGCTTGATTGGCCCAGAGTTGGTGCAGGCGACGTCAGAGAAGATTGATATTATTCGACGTCGGCTTCTTACAGCGCAGAGCAGACAGAAGAGCTACGCCGATACGAGACGGAGACCACTAGAGTTCACAGTCGGGGATCATGTGTTTTTGCGAGTTTCCCCTATGAAGGGAGTCCTTCGGTTCGGGAAGAAGGGGAAGCTGGCACCGCGATTCATTGGTCCATTTCAGATCCTCGATCGTGTGGGAGCAGTGGCTTACCGATTGGCTTTACCCACGCCCCTCGCGAGCGTCCACAACGTATTTCATGTTTCTATGCTGAAGAAGTACGTTGCTGATCCTTCTCATATCATCAGATGGGAGCAGGTGCAGTTAGGAGAGGATGTTACTTATATCCTGCGACCGACACGCATCTTAGACCGGAAGGAGCAGGTACTGCGTAGCAAGGTGATTCCCCTTGTGAAGGTACTATGGACGCATCATACTGAGGAGGAGGCTACTTGGGAGACAGAAGCCGAGATCAGAAAGAACTACCCACAGCTTCTCGAGGAGTACGAAAAGGTACAAAATTTCGAGGACGAAATTATTTGTTAAGGGGGGTAGATTGTAACGCCCGTGAAAAATCCATACTTGGGCTCGAGTACCAACTCGACCCGAAATTGCGTAGAATTCATTCCTTTAGAAAATATGACTAGGTTAGCTAGTGCAACGTTAGAATAGCTGGGAAATGGTCCCTGATCACTTTAAATACGTTCTACGAGGCCCGAAGAGAGTGGAACCAAGGGTGCTATAATGCTCTAAAGCCTCGGATCAAACTCTAAACCGGTTTGTTCTCTGGACCACTTTGAATCTTTGTATTGGATCTAGACCGCACGTTGAAAGTCCGATACCTCCTATCTTAGACCGTTAGGACCGTCTAGCTGGGCTTGACACTCATTCCAAAAATCAAGTCAAACCGATGATCACAGGCTATTTCATTGAGCCCGGACCGAAGAGAGTGTGAATAGGGACATAGTTGGAATTTCAAATTCAAATCTGGCACACAAATTTGACGCATCAGTATTAAGCATTCTGACCGTCAGAATACAGCCAAATTACACCCTTGGATCAGGAAAAATATCTATTATATACCACGAGACTTATAGGCCTGATCTTGGTGCGGTGACCGTTAAACTGAAACTGGGCCGCCACGTGCGATCTGGGAACCCAACCGGTCTGAAAACTGGATGCGTGCTAGATCCAGTATACACGAGCTTAAGTCCGACCGCATTTGGCCAGGGGACCTCCAGAAATGCTCTTTTGGACCGAAACGGCCCCGATTTGGTTAGGCACCAAGTAAACATTGTTCCCAAGCCCATTTTGGGAATGTTTTAGGCTATAAAAGGGGTTGAAACCCTCACTCCTCTCTCCCATCCAAATTTGAGAGAAGCCCTAGCTTGGGAGAGAGAAAAGAGTGAGAGATTGTGAGAGAGTGGGAGAGTTCTTCCTGCCACTTGTGCTACGTGTTGCACGTGCTTAAGCAACACTCCTCTACCGCTTTCCCGGCGATTCCACCGCAATCCTAGGTAAGTAAAAACCCTAAATAGATGTTGATTTGAGTTTTCCTTGTTTCCATAGCGATGTAGCTTATGGATCTTATGTATTAGGCTCCTTACTCGCCGTAGACGAACCATATACACTCCGCTTCAATTCCCGAGTCTACAAGACACTAGGTGAGGATTTTAGACGCTTTGATTGACGGTTCCCAATGCTTTCAATGTCGTTTAATAGTAGATTCTTGACGGCATCGCCGTTTGACATGTACAAAATGCTCTCCGTTTCCCGTTTCGTAAGCTAACGAAGAATATGAGATTTAGGGCATTTTAGTCATTTGTAGGAAGTACTGTTTACATTCATATTTTGCTGATGTGATTGACATGGTTTGTTGTCGCATTAGGAAGTTAGGAATGCGTGCATAATTAGTTTGGCGAAGAGATTCGCCTAGTTGCGCACTTTGGGTCGACATGCTATATGTAGACTTAAGTGTGTAGTGTATGTGTTTGTATAAATGCTTGTATTAGTATGTATTGAATTAAATGATGTTATCTGATAGTTTGTGATTGATTTTTCAATTATTATGCCAACTTAAATGATGTTCTACATGTTGACAAAATGCATGATTTCATTACATGCATGGAATGTATGTGCTTGAGGATTTGCTTAAGTTGAATATGCATGGGAAGTATGCCTTGAAGATTTGCTTAAGTTGAATGTTATAACATGTGCTAACATGCTCACATGATGTATTTCAATTCCAATACCTTTTATAGTAATTCCATAGATGTGTGGGACTTGACTTAGTCCAGGCAGTCGGTAACCGAGCGAATTCGTGGCTGACTGGTCATAGCCACGAACGACGCGTCGATAAATGTGATTCGTGTTGAGAGTTGGCGGCAGTGGTTAGGCCACGCGAAGTGTTTTACGCACTTCATGTCGTTCAATTCGAGATGCGATCGCGCTAGTCGAGCCCGTCAAGTAACCCGACTGGCCGATGTTTGTTCACCTTGTATGTATCATAACTGCTTGAGCCTAGGGTACTGAACTTACCATTGTAAACCCTATTAACCTTGGTACCTTGATCCACGAAGACTCATGAGCCGGGCATGGTGGTATGGGACACCGTGGTCGAGCTGTCGGCCTACGCTGGGGCCACAAACCTCCCCGTAGTGACCAATGAGCACCTTGACTCGTGAGCAGATTATGGTGGTATGGGACACTATATTCTAGCTGTCGGCCTACACTGATCAGGCGACGAGCCCTTTGTAGTGACCGCGAGCGTATTCTGAGTTCACGGGAGGCGACGACCCTTCCGTGCAGTAGAGTACAGTAGGCCTGTATTGATAAGGTGATGGGGGAGCGGTGCAACGAGTGCGAGCAACAGCCCTGGCAGCCCTTGCAGTGACCTACGAAATGTACATCGTATGAGATTACTAGGAGTGACGACCCTAGACAGGATCCGTGTTGGGATTGATACAAGGGAGGTACCTTAGTTTCCCAATCCTGCTGTTTGAATGGACTAATAACAACTTGGTAATCATATCACCATAGCATTGCATGTGCCTGGAAGATGTGGAGCACTCTAGGGAGTGTGGCATGCCGCGGTCGTAAGATGTTGCCGTATGAGGATGATCGTCGGTGAGGGCATACATCACGTCATATCATCTTGCATTAACAACAGTATTAGGACTTGTCTGATTTACTGCTTTACTATTATCACGTGATTGAATTGTGAACATGCTAATCTTTGCTCTATGATTCCACTGAGTTGATCACTCATTCCCACGTTACGGGATGGTGTTTGCAACACCCACCAGACCCTGTTGTAGTTGCAGGTGACGACGAGATCCAGGAGGTGGAGCCGGAGATTGACGAGGACCAGGATGAGTTCTCGTATATGCAGTATCACGACGGCTTCCCGTAGGTGACCTGGATCGAGGGGGACTTCAGTGAGACTATTTTGAACTTATTCTTTTGTTTATTTACATGTATATGAGACTCAGAGATGTAGTCATACTTTGGAGACAGTTGAGATTACTTTATTTTTTCCATACAGTGATATATATATTGTTTAGTCTTCCGCTTGCTTTTATCACTGGATCTGAAGTATGAATTGCAGTTTTGGTATACTTTTACTCATGTGAATGCTTTAAATCAGACAACATCGAATCATAACCATTTTTGTTGCATAAGTGACGGTCTGGAACTCGGGAGTTGAGTTTATACACGACCCCCGATTTTCAGGGTGTTACAAAAACCTATAGCCTAAACTCGAACCCATTCTCAAAACCAAAACCTATAACCTAAACCCTAACCCATTCTCAAATCCTAAAACCTATAACCTAAACCAAAACCTATAACCTAAACTAAAACCAAAACCCATAGCCTAAACCCGAAACCTTTCTCAAAACCAAAACCTATAACCTAAACCCGAACCCATTCTCAAATCCCAAAACCTAGAACCTAAACCAAAACCTATAACCTAAACTAAAACCAAAACCTATAGCCTAAACCCAAACCCATTCTCAAAACCAAAACCTATAACCTAAACCCGAACCCATTCTCAAATCCCAAAACCTATAACCTAAACCAAAACCTGTAACCTATAGCCTAAACCCGAACCTATTCTCAAATCCAAAAACCTATAACCTAAACCTAAACCTTAACCTAAACCGTTAACCTATAACTTAAACCGAAACTAAAACTTATAACCTAAACCCGAACCCATTCTCAAATCCCAAAACCTAAACCATGAAATGAACACGGAATCGCTAGGAATGATCGTGAAATGCATGGAAATGACGGTGAAGTGAAGTGAAATGACCACGAAGTGCGTGGAAATGGCCATGAAGTGAAGTGAATTGACCGTGAAGTGCGTCGAATTGACCATGAATGAACACGGAATCGCAAGGAATGACCGTAAAATACATAGAAATGATGGTGAAGTTAAGTGAATTGACCGCAAAGTGCTTGGAAATGGTCGTGAAGTGAAGTGAATTGACCGTGAAGTGTGTCAAATTGATCGTGAATGAACACGGAATCACCGGGAATGACCGTGAAATGCATGGAAATGACGGTGAAGTGAAGCGAAATGACCGCGAATTGCATGAAAATGGCCGTAAAGTGAAATGAATTGACCGTGAAGTGCCTCGAATTAACCGTGAATGAACACGGAATCGCTAGGAATGACCATGAAATGCATGGAAATGACGGTGAAGTGAAGTGAAATGACCACGAAGTGCGTGGAAATGGCCGTGAAGTGAAGTGCGTCGAATTGACCGTGAATGAATACGGAATCGATAGGAATGACCCTGAAATGCATAGAAATGACGGTGAAGTGAAGTGAATTGACCTCGAAGTGCATGGAAATGGCCATGAAGTGAAGTGAATTGACCGTGAAGTGCGTCGAATTGATCGTGAATGAACATGGAATCGCTAGGAATGACCGTGAATTGCATGGAAATGACGGTGAAGTGAAGTGAAATGACCGCGAAGTGCGTGAAAATGGCCGTGAATTGACCGTGAAGTGCGTTGAATTGACCATGAATGAACACGAAATCGCTAGGAATGACTGTGAAATGCATGAAAATGACGGTGAAGTGAAGTGAAATGACCACGAAGTGCGTGGAAATGGCCGTGAAGTGAAGTGAATTGGCCGTGAATTGCGTCGAATTGACCGTGAATGAACACGGAATCGCAGGGAATGACCGTGAAATGCATAGAAATGATGGTGCAGTTAAGTGAATTGACTGCGAAGTGCTTGGAAATGGCCGTGAAGTGAAGTGAATTGACCGTGAAGTGTGTCAAATTGATCGTGAATCAAAACAGAATCGTTGAGAATGACCGTGAAATGCATGGAAATGACGGTGAAGTGAAGTGAAATGACCGCGAAGTGCGTGGAAATGGCCGTGAAGTGAAATGAATTGACCATGAAGTGCGTCGAATTGACGGTGAATGAACACGGAATCGCTAGGAATGACCGTGAAATGTATGGAAATGACAGTGAAGTGAAGTGAATTGACCGTGAAGTGCATGGAAATGGCCGTAAAGTGAAGTGAATTGGTCGTGAAGTGAAGTGAATTGGCCGTGAAGTGCATTAAATTGACCGTGAATGAACACAGAATCGCTAGGAATGACCGTGAAATGCATGAAAATGACCGCGAAGTGCATTGAAATGGCCGCGAAGTGCATGGAAATGGCCGTGAAGTGAAGTGAATTGACCGTGAAGTGCGTCGAATTGACCATGAATGAACACGAAATCGCTAAGAATGATCGTGAAATGCATGGAAATGACGGTGAAGTGAAGTGAAAGGACTGCAAAGTGAATTGAATTGACCGTGAAGTGCATCGAATTGACCGTGAATGAACACGAAATCACTAGGAATGACCGTGAAATGCATGAAAATGACGGTGAAGTGAAGTGAATTGACCGCGAAGTGCGTGGAAATGGCCTTGAAGTGAAGTGAATTTACCATGAAGTGCGTCGAATTGACCGTGAATGAACACGAAATCGCTAGGAATGACCATGAAAATGACGGTGAAGTGAAGTGAAATGACCGCGAAGTGCGTGGAAATGGCCGTGAAGTGAAGTGAATTGACTGTGAAGTGCGTCGAATTGACCGTGAAGTGCGTGGAAATGGCCGTGAAGTGAAGTGAATTGACCATGAAGTGCGTCGAATTGACCGTGAATGAACACAGAATCCCTAGGAATGACCGTGAAATGCATGGAAAGGACGGTGAAGTGAAGTGAAATGACCGCGAAGTGCATGGAAATGGCCGTGAAGTGAAGTGAATTGACCGTGAAGTGCGTCGAATTGACCGTGAATGAACACGGAATCACTAGGAATGACCGTGAAATGCATGGAAATGATGGTGAAGTGAAGTGAAATGACCGCGAAGTGTGTGGACCGTGAAGTGAAGTGAATTGACTATGAAGTGCGTCGAATTGACCATGAATGAACACAGAATCGCTAGGAATGACTGTGAAATGCATGGAAATGACAGTGAAGTGAAGTGAATTGACCGCGAAGTGCATGGAAATGGCCGTGAAGTGAAGTGAAGTGAATTGACCGTGAAGTGCATCGAATTGTCCGTGAATGAACACGGAATCGCTAGGAATGACCGTGAAATGCATGGAAATGACGGTGAAGTGAAGTGAAATGACTGCGAAGTGCATGGAAATGGCCATGAAGTGAAGTGAATTGACCATGAAGTGCGTCGAATTGACCATGAATGAACACGGAATCGCTAGGAATGATCGTGAAATGCATGGAAATGAAGGTGAAGTGAAGTGAAATGACCGCGAAGTGCGTGGAAATGATCGTGAAGTGAAGTGAATTGACCATGAAGTGTGTCGAATTGACCGTGAATGAACACGGAATCGCTAGGAACGACCGTGAAATGCATGAAAATGACGGTGAAGTGAAGCGAATTGACCGCGAAGTGCATGAAAATGGCCATGAAGTGAAGTGAATTGACCGTGAAGTGCATTGAATTGACCGTGAATGACACAGAATCGCTACGAATGACCGTGAAATGCATGGAAATGACGGTGAAGTGAAGTGAAATGACCGCGAAGTGCGTGGAAGTGGCCGTGAAGTGAAGTGAATTGACCGTGAAGTGCATCGAATTGACCGTGAATCAACACGGAATTGCTGAGAATGACCGTGAAATGCATGGAAATGATGGTAAAGTGAAGTGAATTGACCGCGAAGTGCGTGAAAATGGCCATGAAGTGAAGTGAATTGACCGTGAAGTGTATTTTTAACCATCGACCTGATGGAATCTCAAAAAATTACCATGCTAGTTGGCTAAATTAGCTTCTCCTACCCGAAAATCATATATGATATGTTATGTAACTCATTCTAGTTTAGGAGATATGCTTGTTAAATAAATAGACAAAGAAATGAATTAAGAGATAGAAAAATATTTTTATATACTTATATATACATATTTACATAATTATGTATTTAAGAAAAATGTAAGGGAGAAAAAGTTCTCCCCATTAATTTTCTTTTTTTAAAAAAAAAAACTACAAAAAAAAAAGAACCTATTGCTTCGGATTTTAGCTACGGTTATTATCCGTAGCCATAGGGACCACCCTATGGGCATGGCACCGCCAGATCGGCGTGGCCGCGCTGGACAGGCCAACAAGTGGCACGAGAGGCCGCTAGTTTGGCACGCCCACTCCGGATGGACGTTATTACTACGGATTATAGTATTTATGGCTACGGTTATAATCTTTAGCTATAGATCTGACCGTAGCAAATGGCATTGCCATTCTGCTTTAAACGTCCACCGTTGAACCCTTTCAAGGGTCATGGAAGTTTTGGATCATTACGAAAAAAATTTTTCCTATTCATCCAAGTCTTTGTGACCTTATAAATAGATTGGATGGAAAATAAATGTTATGGTGGGCCCTACAAAAGTTTCAATCGTGAAAATCAATTTTCTACTGCTCTGTGATGTAGTCCTCTTGATCTTTGGATATGTTTTTTTTTTTTTTTAGAGGGGGGAGGGGGTTTAATGCTCAGAAATGATCTCAAAATATGGATGAACGTTATGGATATAATAAATAAATAACTGATGGGCCCACGTGGCGTTGATCTCCTTTGAACCGTTCGTACAACTGGGAGTCCGAGAAGCGTCAACGCTTCGAGGAAAAGGCAGGCGCATTTTTCGACCTTTTGCAAGGCGACCGTACACGGGGGAATATTATTGGAAAGTAAATGGGGTGGGCTTCCTCTCGGGAATGGGCCATACAGTGGCCTTACAGTTGAAAATTTCTCATAGATGAATGTACCGGATATAACACATGCCTCGTGATGGGACCGATGAAACTTGCTTACGCCAATACATCATCTATATAGCAGGTGCGTGTACACCAGCCAATCCGCTTTTATTTGCCATCCAGCGTGTTGATACGGTCATAAGCACATGGTTAAATTGAAAAAACAAATATCAAACTTAGTAATCTCCAAGAATTTTTAAACGGTATGAATATAATCCCCACCTTGTGGTCCATTTAAGCATTTGATATTCTTTATTTCACCTTAATAATTTAAAATGATATGTAAAAATGGATGGACAGCGTGATAAAATGAAAACATCAGCGCGGACCATCAATATCCATTAGAGCCTCCACCTGTCCCCAGCTCTGGACTGGCGGGGGAAGTACCTAATCCGCGCCCAGTTGTTAATACGTCATTACCTAAATATCAGATTCGACAGTCCGTCCAAACCGGACGCGGATTAGCTACTGACAGGTTGCGCAGCGGGACTCGCTACTCAAGTGACGTCACCAAGTTATGTGAGCCCCACCACTATATATGTTTTGTATCCACGCAGTACATTCAATTGGGGGCCGTTTGGACGGGCGTACTAAGGTGGAGTCGGTGGTAGTAGTTGGGATTGCACAGATTTTGATGCTATTTAAAGCAGGACAGTGGATTGCCTGCTGTCTAGTTGGCGTGGCCGATCTAGCGGACGCACCGTGTGCATGTTTGGACGGTCCACACAATCCAGCACAAACAGATTTGGTGGATGTTTGGCCGGGCATTGATTGCATGCAAACGGGCGCAATCTAATGGCTGGAGTGTTTGGTCGGTGTATAAAAAATAACCGAGAACCACTGTCATTGGAAAAGTGGTGCATTCGATGGGATTGGGTACTCCACGTAAATAAGATGTCTATGTCTCATCCAAGCTGTTCATATATATATATATATATATATATATATATATATATATATATATATATAGAGAGAGAGAGAGAGAGAGACCGTCAATATATATAGAGACTAAACCAGCGTCTCACCCAGGCCGTCCATATATATAGAGACCAATCAGACGGACCGTACAGACATCTCGTCAACACTTTCGAGTCCACTTTATCGCTGCCCATCTACAAAATGGGAACGGATTGACTAGTCTCCTTGACACCAGCCATTGGCTAGCGGTAGATGCTCCGTGGGCCCCACCACGATGTATGTGTTTCATCCATTCCGTCCATCCAGTTTTTAACCATCCCAGGGCTTTATACAAAAAATCATAGGGATATAAAGCACACGTTGGGCCACACCACAGGACAAATAATGAATGGATATCCTAAATTGAAATCCTCCTAAGGCCCACTGTACTATTTATTTGACATCCAATCTATTGATAATTAATGGTCAAAATTCATTCAACACAGTTTCTTATTTGATGGTCCACTTGAGATTGAGATATAATTCATTTTTTTAGCACATCATAAAATGATATATAAAAATAGATGGATGGCAAGGATGATACACATACATCATGGTGGGCCCCACAGAGCACTGACCACCAGGCAATGGCTGGTGTCAGGGGGAGTAGCCAATCGGTTCCCCTACAAAATGGATCTGAAATATTCAAATTAATCGTTGTCTACAAAAGCCATGGGGAATGGCACATGTAGTATCATTATGGTGGGGCCCATTGTATAAATGCCGGAGTGTGTGTAAGGCGTATCTCAGTACTCAAAACGATTTCAAGCAACTCCTGAGGGACCGTCCATCTCCAAATTAAAAGTACATATGTCACCAGATATCAATACCACAAAGGAATTCCAACAACACCCCACAAGCAGCCCATAATATGCTAAACCATCACATGGGGTAGTCCACAAAAATCATAAACATGAGTTAAAGAAATAATCAAAGTTACAACTAGAGAACTTAAAATTTAATTATAATAAGCAATGCAAAAAATAAAACCAGCAACCCCACGAAAATGGCAATGACTTTCTCGCTATCCGATCGATCAAGATCATCAGTCGATGTCGCCCTCTCCACCACCTCCTGTGTCATCTGGGTGGACTGATGGGTAAACCCAATTGTAGCGTGCTGGATCTCGATCTCAGCAAATGCAGCGGTTACCTGTAAACACGAAGACTCCGGTAGTGGTCTAGATGGCTCATGTGCCTTACGGAAAAAATCGTCCCAGCATGCTACGGCCTCCTTCCAGTTCCGAAAAGCGAGGTGCCTGCCGCCACTATATCCCTCAACTTTTGCCCGCGCTTGATCCCAAGTGTTATAGATCCCTGGGCATCGGCCGACAAGGACAACGTAAAACTTTTCTTTACCCATCTGCAATGGCATGCATTGATTATTTAGATGATATATCAAAGAATGAACATCGATAGTTGAAAGGAACCTTACGAATCCTATTGTCTGAATATCAAAGTCGTATGTACGTACCCTTCCTGCATTATGTGAACTGACTAATCCAATCTAAGTTACTGTGCATAATGCCCAGTTGTGAGTAGATATACCGAATTATAAGACTAACATATTAGGACATAAAGTAGCAGTCATATTGGTATACATTAGGCATACCATTTCATCACACAAAAATCCAAAATATTAAAAGAAAAAAAAACGGTCAAGATATGGAAACAAACAGGCCCGACAGATATAAGTTATTACATGCTCATCAAAAAAATCAGTATAACAAACAAGATGACCACACCCTGTTAGACAGAACTAGCACTGGCATCACTGAAGTAATCATAGAGTTTTTCCTTTAACCACTCCACTCGGCGCTCGGGTCGAAAACTAACAAAGAACGACGCCAAATCCTTGTCCTTAGTCAGGATCTCACCAACTTTGACAAATTCTTTGGTAGTTAGGCCTTTCACCTCCTCGAGCACATCGAGTACTTTGTTAGTACGATTAACATGTTCACCAAGCTCGAATTTCATCATTGACTCAGCAACTATATTCAATGAGGCCCCAAGTACATCACATGGATGAGGCGGGCACGATCGTTTCCTTGTTGCTATCCCTCCGCGAGTATCCTCGGAATCAGGAGTGCGACTGGGAGTGTCATGAGACCTGTGATGTCCCATCACAGGACTGTCTGATGGTAATGGAATAGTCCCTGTAGAGTCTGTGACGTAATCCTCTGATAGATTTATCGTATCATCCATATCGTCATCAACAGAATTGCATGCTTCATTAAGGTCTCGCTGCAGACGAGAAGAAGATGCTGACGCTATCACGCCCCAAACCTGAAAATTAGATTCACATGAATCCTGATTGCCGAATCCGGTGCCGATAGCCTCCGTAGTGCCCCATTCTCAGCTCCTGATAATCAAATGTCAGATTTCGATCTTGGGATCTTACAAGGAGGATTTTCAGAATAATTTTTTTTTTTGTAATGGAGCATAAGAACAAGCATAACCAAGTCACAAAACAACATCACCACATATCCACTATATCAAAAACTTTAAGTACAATGCGGAAAGGGAAATACAAGGTGATCAAAAAGCTCCAAAAGGTCCTGATACGCACTCCTGCCTCAGTGCTGCTGTTGTCCAACGCTACCTGCACGCAACTATCGTGCATAAGCTTACAAAAGCTTAGAGGGTGGTGTAAGTGTGTGCGCAAGGCAAACGCCAAGTGTACAATATCAGAGTAATGCGGAAGTATGCGGTAAGTCCATGAATAAAATCAGTCATACCAAGGCTATGTAATGCAAGGCATGAATGCTATCGGCCATACCAAGGCCATGCGATGCGAGATATGAATGTCATCGGCCACACCGATGCAATGCAAGGCCTATATAGCCGAATGTCATATGCGAAATGCAATCCAAGCAAGTCGGTACTCATCAAGTACACATATAAGTACAGTTCCTCTTTAGATATCACCGGGGTCTAATACACTTCGCAGTGACTGCCACCTCCCTAGCTGCACAGTCAAGCAAGTGGAATAGACCTCACTATTCACCTGACCAGTAGTCTGCCAATACCTACCCGGTTCGTCGATAGCGGACTCATTTGTGAGCTGGTCAAACTCAGCCTAGCTTATAGCCCCTCACTCAGGCAGATAAGGCTACACCCCCTTCCAACTAACCACGACATAGTGGGAGACGCGGCCTACTGGTATTCGGCACTCGGGCGCTCGTGTATCCACTCGGTCTAAACGTTGGAGCATCTCCTGGTACCAAAAAGGTTCTAGGACTTTCACCCAAGGACATCCTAAGTGCCCACAGTGCTAGAACCAAGTATTTTTGGTATCCGATACGGCCATCCATGATGTACTTGTGGAGCCACGGCCCTGATGTCGCTAGGGCGAGTAGTGATCAAGTCACAAATATGTGAGATGCATGAATCACACGTCAAATCATGCAGAAATCCAGCGCGTACTGCGCGATCATGTAGGGCACTCTATCTCATAACGAGTCCCGTAAATGGTCTACCCAACGGCGTATGCTATGATCAGTCACTACTCATATCAAGCATACATATGATACGTATGGACATGAGTCGTGGGATTATACTAAGCATGTTATAAAGCGATAAATAACAACGAGTATGGTCCTATCAATGGGCCCTAACGAGAGTTACAATGCGGGCGGACATTTAACCAACATTGTAAGTACAATGTGGACGTCAAACCAACATTGTTCCCTAGGCACGGCCCGCCATAAATATCATTACATGAACCATGGGAATTCATACATTACAATGAACTCTAAGGACATCCCGTTGGGCCTCGACCCATGGGCCTTAGATACATTAAATGGGTCGTATCACATGGGCCTTAGATACATTAAATGGGCCGTATCACATAGGCCTTACATTCATCAAATGGGCTGCATTAATGGGCCTCACCAATGAGCCTTATGTACATTGCAATGGTCCATGACCCATGGTCCTTAAAATACATCAAAGGGGGCCTATAGTCTTATCAAATGGGCCTAATCCCATAGGCCTTATACATACCAAATGGGCTTAATCCCATAAGCTTTATACATGCCAAATGGGCTTAATCCCATGGGCATTATATATGTCAAATGGGCTTAATTATTTGGGCCTTAGATATATACTAAGGTAGGCCTCAATGAATGGCCACAGTTACATCAATATGGGCCCTATACACATGCCAAGGTGGGCCCACTTGAACCATAGATTTGACTCATTTTTACCTCAAGACAGAAAATGATTTTTCACAAAATAAATGGACGGTTTGGATGCAACACATGCACCATGGTGGGGTCCACATGAGTTGAGGATTTGGCTCATTCTTTAGCTCATAAAATGAGCTTTCAAATTTGGATGGATGGTTTGGATGCACACCTGCATCATAGTGGGTCCCACCAGTCGTCCAACAGCCCAAAAATGGCTGGACGGCATGGTAAAATACATACATCACGCTGGGCTCCATCGTCCAAGCAAACGGTGGAATAAAACAAACATCACAGTGGACGTCACCGTCTGTGGACGGTGTGCATAAAGCACATACATCACTATGGGTCCCATGTGGGGCCCACCATGACATTAACTTTCCATCTAGCCTGTTGATAAGGCCACAAAGACCTGGATGAACGAAAATACAAATTTCAGCTTTGGTCCAAAAGTCCTGTGGGTCCCAAAAGTTTTCAAAGGTAGACATTCAGTCACACTATTTCAAATGGTGTGGGCCACCTGAGCATTGGATATACCCCATTTTTGGAGGGGGCCCACCTGAGGAGGGGACCCACCAGATCAATGGGTTGGATGGCTGATAAACATCAAGGTGGGCCTCAGTCCGCCCGCCCGCCAGCCGCTGGCGCGGCCAGCGTCCCTGACATAACAGCTTTGCTGCTTGTTTTATTTTTATTTTTATTTTTTGAAAACTCATTTTCCTGAGGTTTTTCATATGCGGAGTCCACTCCAAGTGAATCCATTCCATTCATTGTATTCTACGGCCCATAACAAGCATATCAAGACCAATATCGGCCCCTTTTTGGTGTAAAAAAATCTGGGAAGGTTTCAATGGTAATGGTAATGTTTTTAAACCATAGCCCACTATATACTCAGATCATCCTCATTTTTCGGTTCAACGCCTAAAATGAGTCAGGGAAGAGGATGGACGGTTTGGATTGGATACATGTATCAAGGTGGGTCCTGTACAAATGGCCCACCTTAATTTCTTTAACCAAGGCAATATATGTGCCTTCACATTCACATCCAGGGACCATGTCTCTGGACTCTTTTTTTTTATTTGGCTTGCACGTATGTTAAGGTGGGTCCTTCATAGGTGGGCCACCACATGGTGAGGTGGTGTGGTTACAATACATATGTAAAGTGGACCCCACCTTTAGATAGTTTGGATCCAATACATGTTCTATTGTGGGGTCCATCTAAGTGGGCCATAAGGCCATTACATCACACAAAAATAAATAAATACATGAAAAGAGAGGGAGAGAGAGATAGAGTGGGACACGCATGATGGAGGGACCCCGGCACTATGTGTAAGACCTGTATCTTAGTCCGTACCGTTTCGTAGACTTCCGCGGTCTTTCCGGTTGAATTTCGGCAACCTTCGACCCTTAACCGATATTTACGCGCGACCCTTATTCATATGCCGTCAACCCGAGTCGACTCAACCTAAGACTATTACCATAGCGACCATGCCATCGCTGCGGTTCCGATGCCGCGACTTGCGTGCCGAGGCGATACCTGGGTCAAGAGATGTGGGCCAACGTTCGGTGCGAGATAAACGTCACGCGTTGCGAAACTCAAGAGAATCTCTACGAGATGTCATATCAATCCCATCAATCAATCAATCTCATCACGTCACATGTCAAGTATATGTCAAGTACACATCACCTTTCACCTTTTCCCAAGCAAGCCTCAAAAGTAAAAAAATTCTCTTACACCCCCATGCCTTTCTTACACAAAAGGCTACAAAAGTCAAAAAGGTATCTTACACACTCATCACCACCACATCAAACATCTATCACCCATCTCTCTCTCCCTTTACAAGTCTCTCTCATTTTCAAACTCTCTCCCAAGCAAGAAAAAAATTCCACGTATGAGCCTCTCCCTCTCTTCCAAAAACTCAAAGTGTGGCCCACCTCTCCATCCCAAGATCTCCCATCCTAGCCATCCATTTCTCATCTCCTCCATTGAAATCAAAGCTAAGGAGCTAAGGAACCCGTAGGCGCAAGAAGATCGAACGGTGGGTGCATGATAATAGTAGTTTTTCTTATTTTTGAGATGGGCCAAGAGAGGCCAACCGATCAATGGTTTGGATCTTACTTGGGACCCTAAAATGTGGCCGATCGCCCACTTGATCATCATGATCATTCCATGATAGGGCCATTCTCCATGGACCCCATCATGATGTTTATTTTATTACATTAGGAAGGTCATCTAGACCGTCCATATTGGTGGGGAAAGGATCCCCACTATTGATTTTCGATTTAGGTGGTCCCATGTGTAAAGGGACCCATTTGATTGTATAATTTCTTCAAGGGAGGGCTCATAGTGGCGGAGCCCTCCATCACACGCGTGTCCCACTCTCCATCTCTCTCTCTCCTTTTTATTTCATTTTTTTATTTTATTTTATGAGATATTAATTTGGTTATGTGGCCTACTTGGATGGACCCCACTAGGATGCATGTATTGGATCCAATCCATCTATAGATGGGGCCCACTTCAATGTACATATTATGTCCAGGGATGCTGGGCGTTCCCT
The DNA here is from genome assembly GCA_037074715.1 of Magnolia kwangsiensis. NCBI lineage: Eukaryota > Viridiplantae > Streptophyta > Magnoliopsida > Magnoliales > Magnoliaceae > Magnolia > Magnolia kwangsiensis. The sequence goes on along the minus strand of CM073583.1, from coordinate 38,244,048 downwards.
AGACGCCGTTGGAAGTCAAAAAAAAAACGGAAGAAGAAAAAGAAGCCTTTTTAGGGTGGGCCACTAGTATAGGCCCCACCTTGACGTATGTATGAAATCCAAGCCGTCCATCCTCTTACCCATCTCATTTTAGGCGTTGAGCCAAGAGTTGGGGTTGATTGGAAGATCTGGTGGGCCATAGCGTCGAAGATTACATCATTATCTTTCAAAGATCATTTTTTTATTTTATTTTATTTTCTAAACATTAAAAAATATCCTTTATTAGACTCGTTGGATCTGTTACGCGCCAGGGAAGCCAATGGACGGGGTGGATCTAGTTGATACGAGCCCCATATGCGAAAAACCTCAAAAAAATGGGTTTTCAATTTTTTTTTAAAAATAATGGCAGAGGCAGAGTCTCTGCCCTCTGACGCAGCGGAAGCAGCTGCACGCTGCTGCGTGCAGTGTTTGGGCAGGCGGGCGAACGTCAGGGGCCCACAGTCCTGCATGTGGGCCCCACCGTGATGTTTATTTGTCATCCAAGCTGTCCACGAGGTGGGCCATCCCCAGCAGTGGGCCCCCTCCAAGTTTCAGCTCCATCTAACACTTAGGTGGCCCACACCACAGGAAACAGTGGATTGAACCTCTGCCATTGAAATTCTTTTTAGGGGCCACAGAAGTTTCAGATCAAGATGAAATTTTTTTTCCCCTTTCATCCAGGGTTGTGAGACCTTATCAACGGGTTGGATTTCAAATAAACATTGAGGTGGGCCCCACATGGGACCCACACTGATGTATGTGTTCCACGTCCACCGTCCAGGCGGACGGTGGTACCCACCATGATGTATGTGTGCTGCATCCACCGTCCAACGGACGGTGGAGCCCTCTGTGGGTATGTGTGTGCATGCGTGTGGGTGTGCGTGCGTGTGTGTGTGCAGCGTGTGTGTGTGTATATATATATATATATATATATTATTGTATTATATATATAATATTGTATATATATTATATATGTTGTTCATATATTATACAGTATATAACATTCACGATGGTGGGCCTTCATGTGGGTCCCCACCATTGATGCAGGTGTTACATCCAATCTGTCCATCAATTTTAAAAGCTCATTTTATGAAATGAGTTAAAGAATGGGCCAGATCCATAGTCCGAGTGGACCCCACCTTAACATATTATAAGGCCCGTGAGATTGGACCCATTTGATGTATTCCAAGGACCATGGGTTAAGGCCCATCTGATGTAATTTAAGGTCCAAGGGATTGGACCCAATTGATGTGTCATAAGGCCTAGGGGTTTAGGCTTATTTGATTTATATAAGACCTAGGGGTTTAGGCCCATTTGATTTATATAAGGCCTATAGGATTAGGCCCATTTGATATGTATATGGCTCATGGGATTATAACCATTTGATGCAATCTAAGGCCCACGGGTTATGACCCATTGCAATGCACATAAGGCCCATTGGTGTGGTCCATTTATGTGGCTCATTTGATGAGTAAAAGGCCCATATGATATGGCTCATTTGATATATTTAAGGCCCAATGGGATGTACCTAAGGCCCATTGCAATGTGTGAGCCCAACACGGTTTATGTAACGATATTTGTGACGATCGTACCTTGGGAGCAATGTTGGTTTGACGTCCACATTGCAAGTGTAATATTGGTTGAATGTCGACATTACGACTCTCCCTAGGGCCCCTTTGATAGGCAGTACTTGTTGTGTATAGGCCGTCTAGGCTCATCTGCGTTGTAAGAATAGTTCATCACTTATTTACATGTTTAGTATAGTTTCATGACTCATGATCATATGCATCATATGTATGCTTGATATGAGAATTGACTAATCATAGCATATGCCTTCGGGCAAGTTGTTTATGGGCTCCCAGTTAGGCGGTGTGTACCTTACATGAGCGCATGATATGCGCAGGATTTGTTGCATGACTGGATAGCGTGATTCATGCATTTCGCATTTGTGTGACATGGTTATTGTACGCCCTAGCGACATCGGGGCCGTAGCCTCCACAGGTGTATCGTGGTTGGCAGGATTGGATACCGAAAATCTTGTTCTACATAGGGTGCTATAGATATCCCTGGGTGAAAGTTCCTAAACCCTTATGGTACCAAGAGGTTGCTCCAACATCTAGACCGAATGGGTAGATGAGCGTTGAGTGCCAATTATCAGACGGTTACGCTCTCCACTGTGTCGTGGTCGGTTGGAAGGCGTGCGGCCTTACCTACCCGAGAGAAGGGGGCAATGCTAGGCTGAGTTTGACCAGCTCGAGGAATGGGTCCGCTATCGATGAGTCGTGCCCGATATTGGCAGACGGATAGTGAGGTCTCTTCCACTTACCTTATTGCGCGCGATGTGGGGGCAATCTGGTTTAGAGTGCACTAGACCCCGGTGATATCCCAGAGTTGAGCTGTATTGACATGTGGGCTTAGATAAGGATTGTATGCTTGACTTGCATCTTGCATCGCATAGCCTTGGTACGGCTCATGATATTATGGATCCATCTGCATATTCCACATTACTCTGATATTATATGATCATATTACTACCTTGCGCACATACTTTCACCACCCTCTAAGCTTTCTATAAGCTTATGCACGACCGTTGCGTGCAGGTGACGTTGGGGCGCAGTAGCACTGAGACAGGAGCACTTGCAGATCATTTTGAAGTTTTTGTTCCTTACCATTGTATTTCCCTTTATGCTCATTATACTTGTAAAGTTTTTTATTATAGTGAAAATGTAATGGAGTTCTTGGTTGTTATTTGTGGGTTATGCCTTTGGTTATGCTTATTACGAATCAAACTGATGTTGAAAACCCTCCTCGTAACATCCCAGGATCAGAACTTGGCGAATGGGCGCTAGGAGCCGAGAATGGGGTTCTACGGAGGCTGTCGGCGCCGGATTCAGCGATCGAAAATTTTGTGAGCCCGATTTTCGAGTATTGGGCGTGACAGAAGTTGGTATCAAAGCATAACTTGGGAATAACCGAGGACAACATTACATATTTACTATGATGAGAGGTTTTGGGATGGGAAAGTGGGCCACCAAAATCACATTTTTTTCCTCATAGGAAACCTTGGAAGTGGGGTCTCTTGGTTGCTTGGAATTGTGGCTTGGGAAATGAGGGAGAGAGAGAGGATTGTAAGGAGATGTGAGAGATGGGCGATGGATGTGAGTGATGGTGTACTTGACATGAGAGTTGACTTGGTGATTGCTTGACTTATAGAGAAAGAAAGCATGGTTGCTTTGTACTTGACATGAGAGGTGATTGATGGGATTGATTGATGTGATTAATTTGACATGTTGTAGAGATTCTCTTGGGATTGCAACGCGCGACATTTTTCCTCAAACTGAACGTGGGTCCACATCACCTCGTCAGGGTATCGAATCAGTGCATGAGTCACGGCGTTAGAACTGCGACGATGGTGCGGTCGCAATGGTACAAGTCTCGGATTAAGCTGATTCAAATGTATAGGATACAACTTACGGTCGTGCGCAACGTCGATTACAGGTCGCGGATTGCCAAATTCGACGGGAAGGATCGCGACAGTCGACGGAACAGTACGGACTAGGATACGGGTGTTACAGACGTGGCCATACTCCTGCTGCCTCATACGTAGCGGCCCATGGCTTGGTCGGCTCCGCATATCATTGTAAGGTCGTCCATCCTGTTGATTCGTTTACCACGGAGTCTAGTGGCATTTGGGTGCAACTGCCAGAGGAATAAGACAGGTGTAATACTGGTTAAATATTACATAGAGATGGATGATAGGAAATTAAATAGCTCTTTTAAAATGTACCCTGAGATATTGCTCCCAGATTTCATCAGGGGCTGTCACAACTATCCTCTCAGAGTCCCAACCGAAGCCACTCGCAGCCAGCATATCCTTCACTGCAGTATACTCTCACTTGTAATATCGCAACCGATTGGACACGTTTTGGCATGTGACAATTATCTCGGTGTGCTTTATAACTTCGTCAGCGGCAATCTGGTACGCCTCCCACTTGAATCCGTTATCAGCCTTACGGCCTAGTGCGACCTGTTTAAGGAAAGTGTCGAACAGTATCTAGTCCATAGCACTTGTCCATTTGATCTTCGGAGCTCTAGATGAAGGCTCCGCAAGAGATTTTATGGTTTTCGCACGTGGTGAACATCGGGTGGCTACCGGTGGTGTTTTTATTGGTGACTGGGTCAGTGTGGATATTTCGTTAAAGGAGTCTGTCATTTCACCTGCATATGAAGTATGTATGATTTGTTTACAAATTACAACTATAATTGTTAAAACAACAAATATTAAGATAGGCTTATATAACATAAATTCACTAGTCCTTATAAGTAAACTACCAAGTGTGTATCTCGGTGACCATAATTCACTAGTTTTTGAAGTTAAATAAAACTTAAATATGGCATCACCAACTTATGTATGAAAATTAAATAGAAAGTATTATCTACTCCTACTAATTTGTTGAGCATCTGCCCACATTCTGGCTGCAATGTCATCGCACATTTGATTCCAAGCATCTTTTTCACGCTGCGTTACTCGAAGTAACCATTGCCGCTCATCGGTTCTTGATAGGTATTGTGGCATTGGGATACCCTCCACATCGGCACTAGATATAGTAGCGAAATCATTGTCTTGTGGAGAGTCATTTTGGCCATGTATGTAATTATGTAAGACACAGCAGGCTATCACAATCTCGAATTGTGTTTGAAATTCGTACTGCATGGCGCTCTTCAAGATGGGAAATCTGCCTTTCAATAAGTCAAAACATCACTCAATTGCATTACGCAGTTGTGCATGTCGGTAATTAAATAGCTCCTTCATGTTCGCAAGAGCTCTCCCGGTTCGATATTCTTGTAAGTGATACCGAATGCCCTGGTATTGCGCCATAAATCCAGGTGAATGAGCGAATCCAGCGTCGACAACATAATATTTTCCTATACATTCGAATTAAGGTTATATGAAGTGAAAAACTGGATACAGTCATAGGTAACAATTAGATTGACACTTTCATAACATATATATAGTACCGTTTGACACAAGCAAGGGATCATTTGATCGAGTCAACGCATTGTGTAGCACCCTCGCATCCGAAGCAGAACCCTCCCAACCGACCAACACATATGTAAATTTCATATCAAAAGTACACACTGCCAGTACATTTTGAGAGAGCATGCCTTTGCGATTGCGGAAGCTCGCTTGGTCAACCGCCAACACATGCGTTGAAATGTGTGTACCATCAATTGCACCGATGTAATCCTAGATGTGAAGAATCAACAACCATGAAGCGACCGTACATTTGAAGGAATTAAAAAATACGGACTTAGAAAATACACCTGCGACAAATATACCTGAAAGTAAGCAGACTAATTTGGATTTGCCTGGATCTTTGACGAGGTCTCTATGCTAGTCGGTTTAACTAAATCAGGGTACATTGATATAATTGCTTGCAGCACACGGTGAAAGTGCTGACTGACTGTCTCACCAGATCGAATAAATCTATGACCTATGAACCGGTTACGAACATTGTGTCCCAGCGTGTGAAGGAAAATGACTACTTGTTCTTCAAGACTAACATTACGCATATCACGGAGTCATGTCTTCTTGTGTAGGAGCATACATAGTTCAAAAAATGAATCTCAATTCATCCTAAGCTGATCTACACAATCTCTGTCACTAGCCCGAATAACAGAATTGATGAACCTTGCTCGCTCATCATCCCCATGACGCCAAGGTTGCTTGAACATGTACGTTCGACAATATTCCCTAACAGCCTGTACGCAATTAGTCACCGTTTGGAAGACAAGTGTACTATCTGGTGACTTCTCATCTGAAGAATCTATAGTCAACTGATAACCTACACTCTCACGGTTGAATTGACAATGAATTTGCTATATTCGAGTACGGGGAAAGAATTGACAAAATTATACTATGTATAATTCTAAAAAACTGAATGTTGGGAATTAATCTTTAATTGGAATTTCCAACCCAGATGTTTTCCAGGTATAAATTAAGGGGAGATAAAAACTGAATGTTGGGAATTAGTCTACTTAATGTTTGAGTTGGGCTAGCTGGTTTTAGATTGAGCTTAACTCAAGTTTCCACCAAATACTAGAGATCGGAAGGTAGCATTGAGATTAAATGATGCACCATTTGTACAGGAAATCCCATAAATTAGGGAGATATGAGCAGAAATATAAATTAGCAGAGATTTTACCATAACACATACATATTATTATATAAGGTGTGTTTGCTTGCACCAAATTTCATCCAAACACACCCCAAGTGAAGTAGATTAGAAATAGCCATAAATGAACAGAGACTGGATAAATAATTTCATCTGTTAGGACCTTTTTCATGTTTTCAAGTTAACTTGATAACTACTTAGTCCATGCCTTTGAATGTTATCAAATCAGAGAAAAAAAATAGATTCATACATACATCAAAAGAAACATATCCAGACACCTCTGATTAATAGCAACTGATCATTGAATGGCCCACCACCCAGCATGAAAGAAGAGCCTGCTACATTCCTGGCTAAACCCAGAGAAGAAATTGAAAGAGACGGTGAGATTTACAAGGCTCTTGAGAGTACAAACAATGTCTGGAACAACCCCAGATAGCTGATTATGAGCCAGATTCAGAACTTCAATCTCATCTAAACAAGATATCGAATAAGGCAAATGCCCTGTCAGTGAATTGTAGCTAATGTCTAACACCTGCATCTCTGTGAAGAACCCAACTCCCTCAGGAATGCAGCCAGTGAGCTGGTTATTTAGGAGCAGAATCTCTTTCAGAGATGGACCCAGTGATATTGCATTGTTTTTCCGTGGAAAAGTGCACTTGGAAGTTAGATTTGTCTTTATTTGGATCCCCCTTGTTACGACTACATTATATAGTTTATATAGAAAGGACTTTTTTATAGACTCTACATGAACACAGGGCCACACGCATGGATAGCCCCACACTGGCCCACATCCAACGTTAGACAATAGCATCACAAGCTGTAGGCTGGACCAAGTAATGTAGCATTCTGTACACATCACATGATGTATTCTATTAAAATACCAAAACTACAAGCATTGTATTCATCATGTGGTTTGATGTGAATCTTCTCTTTGGATATCCGCTGTGCAATGAAAATATCCTCCAGACCTTTGATCTGATAGGGCCACTATGAATTGGGGATGCCTCAAAAATATCATGCACGGGGCAGACGGGTAGTGGGGGATTTATAAGGAAAACATTACAGCAACAGGTAACATCAACATTCATCAAAAGACGAAATTACAAGCAAGCTACTGACAGAAAATGCAGAGTAGTTCCTACCCAGAGTTACGAATCTGCTCCCAAATTGTAAAACCCAGATCTAGAAATGAAAGATATCAATCATCATAAACCCAATTTCTTCCAGTAGACCACAAAAAAATCCCAAATTTTCAACCGAAAGGAGGAGAAAGCCCCCATTGAGAAGATTTCTCCAAACAAACAGGCCCTACATATTATTTATCAGATACCCATACAGGAACAAGAAGAAGACACAATAAATGGGAGAGAGTTTACAGAATGATGATTAAAACGTACCGTTTATCTAGTTTCGCTGCAGAGGAGAGAATGGTCCCAAATAGAAATGCACCATCCAACTTGTTTGATAATTTGTTTGTCCTTACGAAGCAAATTAAAAACAATTACTCCATGAAGATAGCAGATTAGATAACATATATAATATTTCCAATGATATTGCATTGTCTATCCTCATATGAGAAAGAGTAAAGAGTGATCTACTGTAATTTTTCATCAATTTTAGTTGTGGAGGCACAAAATGCAAAAACTGAGAGAGGGGAAATGCAAGAAAAAAAGATGGAGCTTAGCAGAGATCTTTACATAAGCCCCAATATCCAGAGACCATAGGAAATTACAATGAAGATTACAATGAACCCTTTCCAAAAAACATTACAGTCAGATCAAAGCATAAAGAATTGAAATTTGGCAGATAAAGACCCAAGAAAGAAACCAAGTCAGCTTTGGAATCATCCAGCTCCTATAAAGATTCTTGGTGATCTCATCTCCTTCAAGGTGAATTACAATAAGAGGAGATGTGTTCAAAAGTTTCCATTTCCCACTCAAGTCAAGCATACAAGCCTAAAATCTCACTAAGACAATCCAACATATGTGCAACAAGAACATATTTTTAGGTTAAACCTGTCTATAGCTTATCAAATCTAGCATTGAAAACCATGTTTCTTCAAAAATGCGAGTAAGAAACAGGCAGAAAAAATCCGATTTTGCAGTTCAATTCCTAGGCAGAATGATAATTACTCAAATTTCAAATAATAATAATAATAATAACTGATCGGATCAAATCCTTTAAACTCAAGCTATAAAACCTTGAATCAGCATCAATTAATGAAACTTACACCATGACATTAGGAAAAAAAATAAGACTCTAAACTCAAATGATCTCAAACCATGGTAACTCTAGGGGGAAAAAACTGCAGTTTCTTCACAGCATCATGAAACACTATTTCATGGCAGGAAATTTACACGCCAAAGGTCACTTACAAGCTAAAAAAATAACAACAAATCAACTTGAAATTAATCTCATATGTGCCTCAAATCAGATTATTTTGAAAGAATTTCTACCAAAACTTCCATAAAGAAGCAATTTTTAGCTAAAATATAGCAATTAGGACACAATCTACAAAAATAACTTCTATTTCTTCACAACCAGCATTGAAGTAACACTTCCCAAGCAAAATTACAGTCTAAAGCTCATTTCCAATATATACAGAGCCCAATATCAGCGTAATGTTAACTAACTAAACAAAGGCTCAAATCCATCTCATTTGAAAGAGTTTCCACAAATACTACCTGGAAAAAATAACCTTTTCGCTCAAGTCCTTCCACTTAGACTCAACGTAAGCAGGGAAAAAAAAAAACAAACATCTTTTCCTTTTCAAAACTGCTATTAAAGAACCATTTCCTAATTAGAAAGTGAAAGCTTCACAATTAATTGCATGAGAAAAAAGGGATCTCAAATAAGCACAAACAAAGATATCAAAAAGCCTCGAGCAAACTCAAATCAAGCTACAGAAGCCCTCAAAATGGGTCCCATTTAAAAGAATTCCAGACATTTATCTCCATAAAAAGATTGTTTTCAGCTCAAATAGTAAAGTTCGGAACAAATCTACCCAAAACCCTAATGTCACGGAAACTACAGGAACTCTACAGATTCCTACTCCGTTCCAAACATGAAAAACAAAACTCAAATCTGCTCAAATCAAGCCACAAAAACCTCAAATACAACCCGATCTAAAGGAACCCCCACCATATACTCCTATAAAGATTACAATGAACCCTTTCCAGAAAAAGCCATAGGAGGAAGAAGCAGTACCTGCGTGCAGCAACGGTGGTGGTTGTGATGGACTCAGAACCTGAAAATACCTGAGATTTATAAGATTGTAGGGTGGAAACGGTCCTTCCCGCCACCGCTCCCGCCATATCCAGCGACCTTCCATCCAATCCATCAGTCCGTACGAAGGACGGGGATGGGCTCGAGGTAAATCCAGCGGAGAGAGGAGAGAATTCAGACATATCTAACGAGAGTGAGAGAGATAGAGAGGCAAGATATCCAGAGATTTCACACAGTCTAGCAGTCAATCCAGCAAGATGGACCGCCCTGTTCATCTCTCTCCCATCTAAAAAGGCTAGCGGTCGTACTCTGTAGGATTAGACGCTCCTATCCAACCTACTACCACCGACTCCACTCTAATACGCCCGTCCAAACGGGCCCTTGGAGAGATTATATTAGGTCATTAGCTAAAGCATGAGTCAGATCCAAAGCTCGATTGGACCCAACCACCATAGAAAACAGTGGGAAGAGTGACGCCCACCATCAAAAACTTCTAATGGCCACAAAAGTTTTCGATCAAGCTGATATTTGTATTTTTCCTTCTTTCATATATGCCTTAACACATGAACAGGTTGGATCTCAAATAAACATCATGCAGACCTTAGGAAGGTTTCAAAGTAGGCCTCACTCTCCCCACTGTTTTCTGTGGACTCCACTCCAGCTTTGTATTTGCCTCATTCTTTGGATAATGCCCTAAAATTCTCTCTCCAAATTGATTGACGGTGTCGATACAACACATACATTATGATGGATCCCACGGAACTTAGTGACGTCACTTCAGTAGCGACTCCACAACATGTATGTAGCTATCTGTGTCCATCCAAACTAGGGGTGTACATGAACCAAGCTAGCTCGGTTAGCTAGCTCAGCCTGACTCGAAAAAGCTCAATTTGACTTGGTTCAAAGCTGAGTTCGAGTCGAGTCGAGTTGATTTTTTTAGCTTGAAAATGAATTCAAGCTGGCCCCAGCTCGACTTGACTCGGATCAAATCCAGCTCGAATTAAACTTGGATCTAACCAGTTCGGTGACTGGGTTACTTTGATATTGATGTTGCTCACCAAGTGTTTGATGAAATGACTCAACCAAGTGTAGCTAGTGGCGTGGCTAGTGGCAAGGAAGGTATGTACATAAAATAAATACCCTTTTTTCTTGGTTTTTATGTTGCTTAGGTGTTTGATAAAATACCTTGAAAACCATTGCTGCCATTTCCCATACAGTGGGATTTTAAAGGTGCAATCCAGGTGTTTGTGGAAATGCTACATAGGCAAACTCAGCTCGATCTTGGCTCAAACTCGGCTCGAATTGGTTCGATTTGCTGACCGAACTTAGCTGAGCTGGCCAATCAGGCTCAAGGATCGAGTTGAGCCAAGTTCAAGTTGAGGTCAGCTAGTGGCTGAGCCAAGTTGAGTTGAGGCCAGCTCGACTCGATTCGACTCGATGTACACCCCTAATCCAAACCTCCGATTAACAAGCATTTTCTTGTTGAATTTTGAGTTTGACGATCCTTCTAAAGCATATCAATCGAACGCGGTTCGGTTGGATCCTTTGTTCCACCTATGTGGGTGGGATCCCAATCGCCAACTGTGACGTATATGACTTATATCCGCACCGTCCATACATTTTGAAAGCTCATTTAAGGGCATGATTCCAAAAATGAAGCAGATCCAAATATTAGACGGACTATACTATAAGAAACAGTAGTGATTGAATCCTAACCATTCAAAAATTCATAAGGGCCAACATAATGTTTATTTTCCATCCACCCTGTTGATAAGGTCACAAAGACATATATGAATTGACCACAAAAATATCAACTTGATCCAACACTTTTGTGGCATATGAGAAGTTTAATTTTAACGGTCGATTATCATTGTTTCCTGTATTATGGTCCACTTGATATTTGGATTTTTATCATTTTTTGGATCTTGCCCAAAAATGAGTTTTAAAAAAGAATGGATGACATGAATATTAGACACATACATCACAGTGGGCCCCACAGTTAAGGATCCCACCCACCTCAATGAATCTAGGGATCAACCGAAGCTGCTCCCCTAATAATCATCTGCTTATAAGTTCAAATAAGTACGGGCCATCTAACTTGGGACCCACGATTTGAATGGTTTAGTGTGATTTACATGCAAGCATACAATTTCTACATATCAACCATCATATACCTCAGGGTACCAAACTTGTTCCTTTTAATTTATATCATTATATCTAGAGTTATACACGAGTCGAACTGAGTCGAGCTTGGCACAACTTGACTCAATTCGGCTAGTAACTGACCCCAGCTCGAACTCGGCTCACTCGGTCCTCGAGCTTGATTATCTAGTTTGACTTGGTTCGGTCAGCAGCTTGGGCCAATTCAAGCCACTGCGACATTTTCTCGAACACATGGAATGCACCTTCAATTTCTCATAGTATGCAAAATAGCAACAACAATTTATATGCATTTCATCAAATACTTCATAGGTAGCATCAAAATCTGTAACGCCCTGGAAATCGGGGGTCATGTATATACTCGACTCTCGAGTTCCTGGGGTCACTTATAAATGATTTTCATTAATATATGATTAATCCAGTCTAAACACGTAGCCTGAAATTTCCTGGAACATTAAGCCCAACCACATAAGTCCACTGAAATGAAAGAGACCAAAAATATATACATGTCCAAAAGAATAAAGGGGTCACACATGGCGCCACCTAACAAAATCTCAAAAGAATAGTATGTCCAAAAAGAATAGAACTGAGCCCACTGCTTAGCGATCCAACGGCCCGTCTACTGATCCGATGAGGTCCAGCTCATCAACTGGGAGTAAGAGAACTCGTCCTCCTCAAGGCTCGCATCGCCAGACTCCATGTAATTTGCATCACCTGCATCTATGGGCGAGTCTAGTTGGTGTTTAAAACACCATCCTAGAGTGGGAGTGAGTGATCAACTCAGTGGGTGCTATTAGTCTTAAGTTGTAACAGGCATCAGTTATAATATGAATTTAATGAAACGTAATCATTCATAAACACCTAGCTAATCTTATTAATGCGCATGCATGATAGATGATATAATGCATGCCCTCGCCACAACACTCCCTCGAGCGACTCCACTTAACGATTATGTATATCCACTCTCCCTCAGAGCGACCTTAACTTCCGAGTCGCCACCCTAACTAGTGCAATGTAATGTAATTGTGTTAGCCTAGTTATTAGTTAAGTCCATTCATCCAGCAGGTTGAGAAATTTGATACACCCCACGTATCAATGCCCTGAACTAGTTGTGAGGCCAAGACCCCCCAACGTGTGAGGCTGAGACCCCGCGGTCCTTGATCCCATCGGGTTCCTCATCCCTGACTTCAAGCACATGAGGAGTGCCGAGAGAAAGGGATCGTTTGCGGTCACAATGGGAGGCACGACACCCCAGCGTACGCTGACAACCCAGACACAGTGTCTCATTTCACCATGCCCGGCTCACGAGATGGTGGACCAGTTTCAATTTAGTTATCGAGAGGCTACAACGGTTGTGGGGTGTTTCAGATTTCATACATATGTGAGCAAACAAGGTTAACAGACAAGGTTGGTCAGTAAGTAGGTAAGACCACACGAGTCAGGTGAGCATGAGACGAGTGACATCAGGCACAAGGGACCCACGTAGTCGAACTACTGCCACCTGTACACACCCGCCCAAACCCACGGGTCTAACTATAGTATAGTCCTACTGATGGGACTACCATCTCTCCTCATGTTCCTGACTAACCCAAGAGGGTGAGGGTAATCCATAACATGCCAACTATCCAAGTTGTCAACCAGTATAACAATATCATGTTTTCATGTATCTCAACCATATAAAACGATACTCTTACAAGCAAGCAAACATTATCGAACAAAGTGCATGTGACTGTGTGGGTTTGTGAGGAAGTTAAGCACTTCCTCCATCTTAAGCAATCATATGCACAAGGGTAATAATCATACACACAATGAAACACCACATATGAGGGAAAAGGATTAAGCAAACATGGGCGAACAATCATCCATACTTAATATCATGTGAGAGGTAAGATCAACATCAATTTGAGAACTAAACATGCAAATTCATATAATTTCAACAAACATATAATTCCTAAGTTCTCTCTAAATTCTCCAATACAACATCCCAATACATAAAATCATTAGACGCATACTATAATTGGTGTTGGGCCACCTAAGGATAATAGTTCGCACATATGGATCATTGGAGATTCGAAAAATGACCTACGAATGAGGGCATTGGGGTCGATCAGCCGGAATCCCTAAAATAAACTCTTGCATGTTAGAATCCCAAGAAAATCCCTCCTCAACACAAGGGTTTCAAGAGAATGGATGAGGGATATTACCTAGACGATCAACGGACGATTGTTGTAGTTGTAGTGGAAAATTTCTTCTTGGAGGAGAGGTAGGGAGACACAAGATTTGATTTCTTTGGGGCCCACCTCGATCTAGGGTCCACCTTAGCTCTCCTTCACCCTCTCTTTCTCCTCTCTTTACTCCCTTACTCTCTCTTTTTACTCCCTTGGTAATGGTGGTTGTGGGGAGAGTTATGAGATAAGGGGCTGGGGCTTTATTTCCTAGAGTTGAGCCAAGTGGCCTTAAGTTTCAATGAATTCCCATAATGGCCCTCTAGGACTTCTTATTGGCTTTGGGGTGGACCCAACACCACCAAAGCTACCAAATTTGGCGTGTAGGTCTCTCATGGCCCGATGAGGAGTCATGCAAAGTTTAAAGACAAACGGATCAATGAATGTGGGGTTTAATCATACGGTTTCAATCTTCAAATGGCCCTGTGGGGGCCATTCCGGTTGTTGGATAAGTTTTGGTGGCCCTCTGGCCATGAAACTTATAAGGTAGGTGATCCATGGCCTGATGAAGGGCCATGCAAAATTTGGGAACGATCGGATATGGGGTTTGGTCGCACGGGTCCAATTTGGGATTGATGGTTACCGTGCCATGATCGGGTCCCAGATTTTGTGGACGGGCATAGAACACTACATTAGACCTTCACCGTAATTTTAGAAGAAATCTGATGGCTAAAAAGCTTGGAGTCTCAATTTCATTTACCAGTGCCAGATTTCAACTCTAGCCTTGGGTGGGTTAACCAGTATTGTAGGAACAACTCGTATAATTAACTTCTGGGTGTCCAATGAATCCGAGATCTATGGTCACCTAAAATTTTATAATTTTCCAACCTTCCTACGTCACAGTATAGCTCGTACGGGTTGATGCTAAGTGTAAACAGCCATCTGGCTTGGTGGCCCGCACTTAGTCCTATCACGACCTGTCTAGTCTACTTTAATGGGCTAATCCTAGGTTAATTAACTTGTGGTACCCCACCATGAGTGGTTTAAATAAATGGTCCTATGGTAAATCCTACGTGGATGCCCCAAGATACTGCGTCGGTTGGATGAGACGTTATAATCTACCCCCCTTATAAATAAATTTTGTCTTCAAAATTTATACCCGTTTGTATTGCTAAAGCAGGTTTGGATAATGCCTGCGGACTTCTACTTCCGTCTCCCAAGTGGCCTCCTCTTCATCGTGATGGGTCCATAATGCCTTGACCAATGGGATGACCTTGTTGCGTAGGACCTACTCTTTCCTATCTAATATTCAAGTGAGTCGGAGAATGTATGTAGCATTCCCCTTGAGTTCTACATGTTCCCACTTGATGATATGCGAAGGATTGGGGACGTACTTCTTCAACATGGATACATGGAAGACGTTATGCACCCCAACAAGCGGCGTAGGTAGGGCCAAATAATAGGCAATTGTACCTACATGGTCCAAAATCTCAAAGGGCCCAATGAATCGTGGCGTGAGCTTTCCCTTCTTGCCGAAGCATAAAACACCCTTCATTGGGGAGATCTTAAGAAATACATGATCCCCAGCCTCAAATTTTAAGTCCCTCCACCTTGTGTCAGTATAGCTTTTCTACCTACTTTGAGCCGTTAAGAGGCAGCGCCGAATAATTCTGATTTTCTCGGTCGTGACCCGCACCAAATCCGGCCCTAGCAAACTCTTCTCGCCAATTTCCTCCCAACAATGTGGGGCTCTGCATGGACGCCCATACAAAGCCTCATAGGGCGCCATTCCGATACTAACCTAGAAGTTATTGTTTTAGGTGAACTCGGCATTTGGGAGACAATCATCCCAACTCTCCTGAAAGTCCAGAACATAAGCCCGCAACATGCCCTCCAATATCTGGTTCACCCACTCAGTTTTCCCATCCGTCTGTGGGTGGAAGGCGGTGCTAAACTTCAACTTCACTCTCATGGCTTCTTAGATGCGGTTCTAGAAGATCGACGTGAATCAAGTATCCTGGTCTGACACAATTTCTAACGGGACGCCATGGAATCGCACTATCTCCTTGATATACGACTTGGCTAAATCATCGGCGGAACTAGAAGTCTCGATCAGCAGGAAGTGGGTTGATTTGGTTAGCCTGTCCACAATCACTCATATCAAATCATGCCCCTTTTTAGTCTTGGGCAAGCCGGAAATGAAGTCCCACTTCCATTCTCCCATGGGCATGGGTTGCAAAAGGCCCGGTGGTCGGCGGTGTTCAGCCTTGACTTGTTGGTAGGTGAGGCATCGGGATACATAATCCGCTATTTCCTTCTTTATGTTGTCCCACCAATAATTTCTCTTCAGATCCCGATACATCTTGGTACTACCAGGATACATCACCAACTTGGAGTTGTGAGTGGCGTTTAAGACTTCTTCCCGTAATCCCTGAAGATTTGAGACATAAAGGCGGCCTCGGTATCGCAATCCCCTATCAGCGTCAACTCTCCACTCGGACTTCCCATCATTCTTTGCTCTTTCCATCATCTTCTTCAATAGCTCATCGTCCTCCTAGGCTTCAATGATTTTACTGTTAACTAGTGGTTGGGCCTGAATGTGGTCTATGACCTCGTACACCTCCTCCACGGTTAGCTTCGTGTCGAAGTCCCAAACAAATTCTACCACATCTCACTCTCTCACTATTAGTAGGGCTGCAAATTTAATTGTCTTTTCGCGACTCAAGGCGTCCGCCACCAAATTAGCCTTGTCAGGGTGATATGAGATATCGAACTTAAAGTCTTTCAATGTTTCCATCCAGTGATGCTGTCTCATGTTTAGGTCCTTTTGGGTGAAGATGTATTTGAGGCTCTTATGATCAGAAAAGAGCTCAAACTCCTAACCATAAAGATAGTGTCTCCATATCTTCAAAGTGAAAACTACCGCCGCAAGCTCGAGGTCATGTGTAGGGTAGTTCTCCTCATATTTCCTTAACTGTCGAGACGCATAAGCAATCGCCCTATCCTTTTGCATGAGCACGTAACCTAAACCTACTCGAGAGGCGTTCGTATAGACGGTGTACTTGACCCCTTGCTCAGGTAGCATAAGCACAGGTGCTGATGTTAGCTTATCTTTCAACTCTTGGAAGACCGCCTCTGCCTTCTTATTCCATGCAAATTTAAGGTCCTTCCGAGTTAGCTGAGATAATGGCTGAGCTATTTTTGAAAAATCTTTAATGAATCTTCGATAATAACCAGCGAGACCAAGAAAGCTTCTCACTTCCATGACCGACTTTGGTTACTTCCAATCTTGCACGACCGCCACCTGGACGAGATCTATAGATATGCCCTCCTTGGAAACTACATGTTCCAGAAATTTGATATCCTCCTTGCAGAAGGCGCACTTCCTAAATTGTGCAAACAATCGATTTTTCTCAAGGGTTTCAAACACCGCCCTTAGATGCTCTGCATGCTCTTCACGGCTCTTTAAATAAATCAATATGTCATCGATGAACACGATGACGAATCTGTATAAAAATGGCCTAAAGATTCGGTTCATAAGGTCCATGAATATTACTGGGGCATTAGTGAGCCCGAACGACATAACTAGCAACTCATGATGGCCAAAATAGGTTCTAAATGTCATTTTTAGTATATCCTCGTCCCTGACCCTTAGCTGATGGTACCCCAATTGCAGATCAATCTTTGAGAAGTATTGAGCACCCCTCAACTGGTCGAATAAATCGTCAATTCTGGGCAACGGGTATTTATTCCGAACCGTCACTTAGTTCAATCTTCTGTAATTCACGCATAGTCATAAAGAGCTGTCCTTCTTCTTCACAAATAGGACTAGGGCTCCCCAAGGTGAGACGCTAGGTTGGACAAAACCCGACTCTAACAACTTATCGATTAGAGACCTCAGCTCTTCCATCTCACATGGGGGCATGCGGTAAATAAGCAAGGAGATGGGCTTGACACGCAAAGTCAAATTGATCGTGAAGTCTATCTCACGTCGAGGTGAAAGTCCCGGTATGACTTTAAACATGTCCCAAAAGTCTTGGACTACGGGTGTGTATGTTATCGAGGTTCCATCATAACCATCCTCCAATGAAGCATAATACAAAATTCTACATTCATGGCTGACCTGGAATGGGAATGTAAAAGGAACGTCGTCGCCCTCAAATATTTTCACTGTCATAATTTCAGAATCGATTTCTGCCTTCATCAGTGTCAACCAGTCTATACCTATGATGACGTTATAATGGAAAAGCTTAGTTGCGATCAGATCGACGAGTACTACCTTGCCCTCAAGTTTATGAGGAAGTCACAACACATCCTCATCGCTTTAGAAAAAGTTCCGGAGGTGGCAATGATTTTCACTCCTATAATAGGAGTGAGGCGTAGCCCTAGGCGCTTGACGGTTGCATGCGATATGAGAGAAGCTGTAGATCCAGTTTCCATAAGTAGAAAGATGGGAGTACCTTGTACGTGGGCCATCTTCTCGAAGGCCGTAGGATTGGGGATGTCTGCATCTTAGCCCTCAGCCGCTAAGGCATGCACCCGTACCTGCTATAGAAAATTTGGTCGCTGCATGGGCCGTAGTGGCGGCCTAGCTTGAGGTGATAGAGGACGACGGAACTGCTGGCTAGGCCCCATCGTCTGTAGGGGTGAAATCTACAATGCCTGCTATGGGGGTCTGTTGTTGTGCTGAGGTGGCGTAAAGCCAAGATCCCTCATCCTCATGAAACAATATGGCTCAAAGTGACCCACCCTCTTGCAGTAATTACATGTCTTGGCAGGTCGTGCAGAAGGGGCCGATGTGGCAGCTAGTCGGGGTGGAGAGTTTGGGTGCGGCCTTTTCTCGGTAAAGGAAGAGGACAGTCCCTCCATCCTGTTGCGTGGCCCTAGCTATGAACGGGTCCGTGAGACACGCTCCTCATCCTGCTCCTGTTGAGGGTCAAATATTGCATATTAGATCTCACTTATTACTTGTATTCACGAACATGGTACTGTTTAATGGTCCGATTTAATTGTGTTTGTGATACAAGGTATATTTGTGAGCTTTGATCGAAACAAGGTACTAAAAGATGAGATTTAATGCTCAGAATTCACCAAAGCATGGAACGGACTACAAGGGACTAAGATCGACGAATTTATACACCAAAGATCCGAGAAAATTAACAAACTGAAGCTTAATGGCCTGAATGACAACCACAATGCAAGATCACAGGGTTCCCACCATCTGTTCGGCTCGAAATTTTATATCTGGCCTGAGGACCCTAAATGAACTGTACATGTCAAATTTCAGATCTTGGATCCTTGTGGAAGTGCCTAAACTGATAGATCAGCCTATAAAATCTTGATTTGGGGCCCGCTTGATATCTGGATATACTTCAATTTCGTTGTCAACGCCTTAAATTGGATGGGGAAAAGGATAGAAGGTACGAATTTCTCACGAACATCTCTGTGGGACCCACTCATACAGAGAATGTACATGGTGCACAAGTGCACTGGCCATACACCAAACAAAGTAAAGTCGGTCAGCGTTGTGCTACCCAACGATTCCTCTAAAAAATAAAGGACGCAACAGCGTCTTCGCTGCCGACGCCGGGGCTTGATTGTGGGCCCCACTCGTCGTTATTTTGAAAGATCAGAACCTTCCATATTCTCTTGAGGGTGGGAATAACCCCACTCTAGCTTTCCTTTTGGTCTCATGCAGTACAGACAAGTATATCAACATTCAAACGTAAGATGGACGGCGAAAGAAAAATGTCAGTGGACCAGGTCAAAAACACTCCAAAACCACCCATTCCTAACTGGTTTTTCGCCAGTAATTCAATGGACAGGGTGGATTTCCCATCTGACACTAATTCTAGGCCCCACAAACGTCACAACACTGAATGCGCAGGCTCTGTTTCGCAAAGAGCCTGCGGACGGATGCAGATGGCCCACCATTGCAGCTCCATTGTCCAATCTGGACTGTCCATTAGAATCTCAAGGACCCTCTAACCAAGGCCTAGAGGAGGAAATTTGAAGAAGGTTGTGCAAACGGTGTCTCTGTGATCGAATGCGAGATGGACAACTTAAAAAAGGACCAAGTGGGCCACGACCACTGAGAATAAAAACACCCCCTCCTTCACTAAAATCTCTCAACAGAATTAATGGACGGGGTGGATTTCGCAAACATTAAAGTATGTGGACCCCACTGACGCCACCAACATGGCTCGTCCCAGAGATTCGCAGGCGTAGGAAAACTGGACGTTGCCCGGCTATTGTGGGGCGTTGTGTAACCAGAATCATGATCGGATCAATGATCCAGACCGTCTAAAAGCCAGAGAATGGGGTTTTCACTCTTCCTATGAAGTCAGAATTACTAGAATGGATGATATCTTCTATTAATTTTGGATTGAATGCAGCTATCGGTGCATTTTTGTTGTGCAAAACAAGCATTTACAGTCCAGCTCTGTTATGAACGGAAGTGCTAAACAAGGTCATTTCTTCCCATTCCAAACCGACCTCCATCACTCTATAAAGGGAAGGCTTAGGTTGAGCAGTGGGGGGAGTTGGTGGACGCGGCAGGGGAGTTGAACATTAAAAGAGTTTTTTTTTTCTTTTGTTTTCTTATTTTTCTTTTTATTTTTCTTAATTTTTGAGAGCTAGATCCGCATCATGGCAGGCTAACTTCTTGGCTAGGGCTAAGAGGTGAAGCTTGTAGTGTGATGGAGAGGATTTTATGGTTTTGATTTATATTGTTTGAACTACCTTGATTATAGTTTGATTTAAGGAAATACTTTTAGTTTTTAATGGTCTATTGTGACTAAATTTACAATGGGTCTATGATAGCTTTGAGCATATTCCTTTCCTTTGATGTTTATGATGTCAAGAAGCCTTGTTGTTTACCATCGTCTCCTAGGCATGGTCGGTGACGGTACCCTTCCTAACCTTCATATCATGTTGAATGGTTGGTAATTAGTTTAATTCTGTTGTTTGCTTTGTCTCCTGGGCATGGTTTAGTGATGGAATCCATTCTAATTCATATGCCTTTCATCTCTTTAAAACTATATCAAAGAAAGTTCAGTCTTGATTTCCATGGTTACACTTGTCAACTGGATGAAGATGGGACTCTAAGTCCAGTTGAGTTCTTAAAATAGGCATAAGATCTCCCTGATCTCTACAAGTGGATCCTCTGAATCCTTAGTTTTCTATTTCTGAATTCCTTAAGTTTTAGATTAATATTTCACAATTATTCCTCAAATTACAACTCAATTTAGATTGTTTCTCATTCTAGTTCTAGTTCTAGTTAGTTTCAGGTAACGTACAGGTATCAGTCCCTTGGGATTCGATCTCGGTCTTACCGGGTTTATTACTACATTATAACCCTGTACTTGAGGAGTGAACAGCTCCGCCCATATCGACATCTGAACGAGCTCGGCATATGTTCTGATGCTAGCACAACACATCTTAGAGCGGATGCCGCTCCTTAACCCCGCCATGAATCACCTCATCTTAATCGCCTTGTTGGCAAATATTTTGAATGCGTAGTGCGATAGTTCTGTAAACTAGTTCTCATATTACGCTACAGTCATTCTCCCTTATTGAAGGCAAAGAAAATCATTTTTCCTCTCATGCTGGTATGTTTGAGGGAGGTACTTCTCGTTAAAACGGCTCTTAAACACCTCACACGTCCACACATGGTTCTCGGGGATGGAGCGGAGAACGCTTTCCCACCATAGGTCCGCCTCTTTCTCAAAGAGGTATGAGAGGAGCTCGACACTCTCCGTGTCAGAACAGTGGAGAGGCCGAAGTAGCTTAGTGACTTGGTTGAGCCAATACTCCGCTTCTTCGAGGTAGTGTATGTAGGTAAACGTAGGCTGCTTATACCGCTGGAACCGTTCGAATAGATTGCTTATGTTGTTCACGAGCGCGACCATGGCGGGTGATTTTGGTTGTTGTATGCCAAAATTTTGGGCCATAGCTCCCATCATAGTGGCCATCATTTGTGGTTGTTGTTGTATATTAGCGGCCATCATTTGTTGTTGTTGTTGCATAAGATACATCATTTGGCCCATTTGATCCATGGCCGGTGTCGGGGGAGGTACTGGTGTCGTGGCTTGCAGTGGTGGTGCATTCGGGGCTGCCTCTTGAGTGGTATTGCCCGTGTTTTAGGAGCCGGTCGCCCCTTGGGGACCCTGTTGATCATCGGTAATCTGGTCCCTATCGACTACGCCGCCGTGAGGTAGGCAGACATATCGACCCTCCGATCGCGGAGGCATTTCCTAGAAGAACGTCCTTGGATGGGCTAGGTACTAGAACATTGCTCATACCAAAGTCATGCATACATATATACAATCCATATACATTCTATTCGTGATCATACACAACCATACACACAAGCATCCCCATGGTGACAAGAAGATTCCAAGGCAATCCATACATTCACATTGATTTTAAAATGCCATTAACATGACCAGTTACATGTTATAGCATAAATTACAAGCCTTACTAGATATGTTAAATAGAAAGAGAATATAAGCTAATTAAGAAAAAATCCTAAGAATCCTTCAGTACATAGAATTAGTCCTAAACAACTTAAAGCAAACTACTAATCATCAGTAAGGTGGTGCTGCTACTCGTTTGAGTCGAGCCAAAGTGGGGGTGCCTCTTCCCCTTTGCTGCAGCAAATCAAAGCCTGTATGGCTCGATATATCTTCTTGTTCTACTTCTCCTGCTTCGCTTAGTTCGCCTTAATCCTTGCTTGGTTCTTCTCGATTCTAGCCATCCTAGTGTTGAGTGCCTCTAAGCGCCCAACTACGTCTGGAGTGGCAAGGGATCTACCGCCAACCCCTTCAGCTCCCTCCGCTTCGTCCTCGTCTTCATTTTCACCCTCACTCTCATTGCTTCCATCAGTTTCCTCTTCTTCCTCTCCAGCATCCCCATATTGGTCGATGCGGGCTTGTAGCTACTTGGGGCCTATTCCCATCCTATTCAACATGTCATCGCCCAGTAGCTGAGTCGGTACCGGATTTCCATCCAATCCACCTACTCCATATTGTTGAGCTAACCGATAGACTAGGCGACTAAATGGGAGGCACACACTCTTCCTCGTAGCTCTTGCGGCCTGCACAATCTGGTGGAGTACTTTGCTGGGGAGGCACACATCTGCCCCTTGTCCCACCTGATATAAGCACTCTACCATATAGCGGGAGCACTTAAAGCGGTTCAGTAACCTCGGATACACATTTTGGGTGCATATGCGGTGAAACACTCAGTACTCTAGCTTAAGGTTGGTTGAGCTCAGACCGACCTCTTGCTCCCCCCGCTTCCACTGGGCAACCTGCCCACATAAAAAGCGGGTTTGCTCCTTACGGGCTTGACTCGTATCCAAATATTTCCCATCGATCTGCACCTCCCCTAGTGGCACTCCTAGTACGCTAGCAATGACCTCCACCCCAATTAGGAACCTGTTGCCTCCCACTACAGATCAAAGCTCAGTGGCTCGAATTGAGAATTTCTAATTTGTAAGTAGAAGGCCCTATCTTGACCTTCATCTACCTAGGAGTCTCCATAGAATACTGACCCCATCCCTTCTTCATAAGCCTACCGAGTAGGGAGTACTTATCGAACAGATGCTCCTCCATGGAGGCTTCGAAGGTGACACTGCGTATGCAAAATTTTCTGTATCCTCAACGGGTGGTCGGGATGTTTGAACCGTGGGAGCCCCTTGAGAGTCGTTCTTGTGCTTAGATTGGACTTTTGCTATTTTCTTCCCCTTCGGATTGGCCTTTAGCTTGCGTCATCTTTCTTGGCTCAGCCCTGGCTCGGCGGTTACTAGTCTTTTCTTCCCCATAAGTGAAAGAATCACCGGGATGGAGAAGAAGGCGGCGACAGTAGTTAGAAATGCCATTTCTTTGGCAAGGAGATGGATGGTTGTTGATAGTGTGAAAATAGAGAAATGGGTTTACGGTTGGGCTTGTGATAAGAGCTTGAGATGAGTCTCGGTGAATGGGTTTGAAATGGGTTGGTTGAAGGGGTTTTGGGAAATGAGGATGGAATGGGTTTAAAAAGTGAGATTGGAATGGGGTTTGGAAAATGACATTGAGGATGGTCTTGGAATGAGGAAGAATGGGTTGAATGTGGATTTGAAGAAATGGCTATGAAGGGTTTTGAGATGGGTTTTGGTAAGTGGAATTTTGAAATGAGGAAGAAGAGAGTGAAAGGAGTAGGGTTTTGGTGAATGGATCTAGAAGGAAATATGGGTGATGAGAGGGATTTAGGGAATGATCTTGAGAGTGAATGGGTGGAAACAAACAAAAGAAATAGGTTTCGAAAAAGAGAAGAAGATGGTTTGGAGGATTGGGTTTTAGGAATAGAGTTTGGAGGTGAGGGAGCGAGAATGTGAGTTGGATATGGGTTTTAGAATGGGTTTGTTGGAGGTGGGTTGTTGAGATTTGGGAATGGGATTGAGAAAGGGGGAAGATAATGGGTTTGAGGAGATGGGACTAGAAGAAAATGGTGGGTTGGAAGAAAGGCTAAGGGAATGGGTTTGGGAGAGGCTTCTCAAGGGTTTTGAAGCAAGGGAAGGGGAGTGAAGTGGGAGAAAATAAAGGCAATGGTGTTTATTTGTAAGGGAAGTGGACCCCACACGTTTGCATGTTGAAAAGGGGAGGGGGTGCTCATTTTTGGTCTGGGCGTGGCCACACCGGGTTGCTGGAAGTTTGGACTGGGCAACACCAGTCGGGCATGGCCACGCCGGTCTGCTGGAAGACTGGGCGCGGTCAACGCCTGGGGGGCGTGGGAACGCCGAACAAAGGAGGTTGGGCGTGGGCACACCATGGTACAGGTAGCCCGGGCGTGGGCACGCATGGTGGGTGTAGCCACGCCGAAGCCCTGGACATTTGGGCGTGGGCACGCAGGGGCTCTGGCTTAGGGTTCCTTGTTTTATGATTTTTAAGGCACCGGTAAGACCCTCGGAAAGTATCATATATGAATTTGAGGTAGGAGAAGCCAATCTACGCAATGGGCCTAACTGTTTTGCAAGATTCCTCCCGGTTAACATTCAAATCCCATTTTTCTCTCGTTCTACTATTTTCGGTAAAACCTCGCTCACCCCTATGTCTCTATCCCAGAATGGGTCGGGATTATCAATCCCAGCCTAGTATTCGCTTGTTCGGCTTAGGATGATAGTTCTGACCATCAAGTCTTTCGATTTTCAACTCGTCGCTGTTGATGGGTTGAGGTCCTGCACAACCTCAGGACCCATTTCCTCGCGTCATTGCTTCCTCTCACTACCCAATCCCAATTCCTAGTAAGTCTCATCATCCCTCTAAGATTACCGGTTCAAGGTCTGGGATGGCTCCTAGCGTTCTAAGTTCCTGTTGCATTTCTTACTGCGTAGACTCTCAAGTCAGTGGATGCATTAGTGATTTTATGACCCATAGCCCAATTAATTTCAAACCATACTTTGATACCAACTTATAATGCCTTGAAAATCAGGGTCGTGTATATACTTGACTCTTGAGTTCCCGGGGTCACTTATAACCAGTTTTCATTAATACGCGATTAAGTCAGTCTACATGCGCAGCCTGGAATTTTCTGGAACATGAAGCACAAGCACACAAGTCCACTGAAACAAAAGAAACTAAATATATATATATATATATATATATATATATATATATATATATATATATATATATATATATATATATATATATATACATGTCCAAAAGAATAAAGGGGTCGCACATGTCGCCACCCGATAAAATTACAAAAGAATAATATGTCCAAAAAGAATAGAAATGAGCTCACTGCTCAGCGATCCAACGACCTATCTACTAATCTGATGAGGTCTCACTCATCAACTGGGAGTAAGAGAACTCGTCCTCCTCGAGGCTCGCATTGCCAGGCTCCATGTAATCTGCATCACTTGCATTTACGGACGAGTCTGGTTGGTGTTTTAAAACACCGTCCCAAAGTGGGAGTGAGTTATCAACTCAGTGGGTGCTATTAGTCTTAAGTTATAACAGGCTTCAGTTATAATATGAATTTAATGAAACGCAATCATTCATAAACACCTATCTAATCTTATTAATATGCATGCATGATAGATGATATGATGCATGCCCTCGCCACAACACTCCCTCGAGCTACTCCACCTAACGATCGTGTATGTCCACACTCCCTCGAGTGACTTCACCTAACGATCGCGTATGTCCACACTCCCTCAGAGCAACCTCGACTTCTGAGTCGTCACCCTAACTAGTGCGATGCAATGTGATCGTGTTAGCCGAGCTATTAATTAAGTCCATTCATCTAGTAGGTTAGGGAATCTTATATACCCCACGTATCAATGTCCTAAACTGGTTGTGAGGCCAAGACCCCTCAACATGTGAGGCCGAGACCCCACGATCCTTGATCCCGTCAGGTTCCTCATCCCTGACTTCAAGCACATTAGGAGTGCTGAGAGAAAGGGATCACTTGCGGTCACTACGGGGAGGCGCGGTACCCCAGCGTAGGCCGACAGCCCGGACACAGTGTCCCATTCCACCATGCTTGGTTCACGAGGCGGTGGACCAGTTTCAGTTTAGTTATCGAGGGGCTACAGTGGTTGTGAGATGCTCCAGGTTTCATACATATGTGAACAAATAAAGTTAACAGACAAGTTGGTCAGTAAGTAAGCAAGACCGCACAAGTCAGGCTAGCATGAGATGAGTGACATTGGGCACAAGGGAACCATATAGTCAAACTACTACCACCTGTACACACCCACCCAAACCTACGGGTCTAGCCATAGCATAGTCCTACCGATGGGATTACCGTCTCTCCTCATGTTCTTGACCAACCTAAGAAGGTGAGGGTGATTTATAACATGCCAACTATCTAGGTTATCAACTAGTATAACAATATCATGTTCTCACGCATCTCAACCATACAAAATGGATACTCTTACAAGCAAGCAAACATTATCAAGAACAAAGTGCGTGTAAGTGTGTGGGTTTGTGAGGAAGTTAATCACTTCCTCCATCTTAAGTAATCATATACACGAGGGTAATAAATCATACACACAATGAAACACCACATATGAGGGAAAAGGATTAAGCAAACATGGGTAAACAATCATCTATACATAATATCATGTGAGAGGCAAGATCAATATCAATTTGAAAACTAAACATGCAAATTCATACAATTCCAACAAACATACAATTCCTAAGTTCTCTCTAAATTCTCCAATACAACATCCCAACACATAAAATCATTAGACGCATACTATAATTGGTGCTAGGCCACCTAAGGATAATAGTCTGCACCTATGGATCGTTGGAGATTCAAAAAATGACCTACGAATGAGAGCTTTGGGGTCGATCGGCCGGAATCCCTAAAATAAGCTCTTGCGTGTTAGAATCTCAACAAAATCCCTCCTCAACACAAGGGTTTCAAGAGAATGGATGAAGGATCTTACCTAGACGATCAACAGACGATTGTTGTAGTTGTGGTGGAGAGTTTCTTCTTGGAGGAGAGGTAGGGAGACACAAGATTTGATTTTCTTGGGCCCCACCTCGATCTAGGGTCCACCTTAGCTCTCATTCACACTCTCTTTCTCCTCTCTTTACTCCCTTGCTCTCTCTCTCTCTTTACTCCCTTGGTAATGGTGGTTGTGGGGAGAGTTATGAGATAAGGGGCTAGGGCTTTATTTCCTAGAGTTGGGCCAAGTGGCCTTAAGTTTCAATGAATTCCCATAATGGCCTCTAGGACTTCTTATTGACTTTAGGGCGGACCCAACACCCCCTAGGCTACCAAATTTAGTGTGTAGGTCTCTCATAGCCCAATGAGGGGTCATGCAAAGTTAGGGGCAAACGGATCAACGAATGTGAGGTTTGATCATACGGTTCTGATCTTCAAATGGCCCTATGGGGGCCATTCTGGTTGTTGGGGTAGTTTCTGGTGGTCCCCTAGTCATGAAACTTATAGGGTAGGTGGTCCATGGCTCGATGAAGGGCCATGCAAAATTTTGGGACGATCAGATATGGGGTTTGATCGCACGGGTCCGATTTGCACTTGACAGTTACCGTGCCACGATCTCAGATTTTGTAGACGGGCGTAGGACACTACATTAGACCTTCACCATAAATTTAAAAGAAATTCGACAACTGAACAGCCTGGAGTCTTACTTTCATTTACCAGTGCCAGATTTCAACTCTGGCCTTGGGTGGGTTGACCAGTGCTACAGGAACAACTCGTATAATTAACTTCTAAGTGTCCGATGAGTCCGTGGTCCGCAATGGATTACAAGCCTAATGAGATTTGTGGTCCCCTAAAATTTTATAATTTTTCGACCTTCCTGCGTCGCGGTATAGCTTGTACGGGTTGATGCTAAGTGTAAACGGTCATTTGGCTTGCTGGCTTGCACTTGGTCCTATCACGACCTGTCTGGTCTACTTTAATGGGTTAATCGTATGTTAATTAACTTGTGGTGCCCCACCATGAGTGGTATAAAGGAATGGTCCTACAGTAAATCCTACGTGGACACCCCAGGACACTGCACTGGTTGGACGAGACGTTACAAAATCAAAATATAAAGGTAGTTTTATATGTAAAGTTTTTTTTTTTTTTTAATGATTTGTTTCGTATCTTACCCTCCTCGTCCCCTGCCGATCCTGCAAAAAATGTATGCACCTAAAACACGACTTCGTTGAGTCATTTCATCAAACACTTGGTAAGCAACGTCAATATCAAAATAACCAAGTCACCATACTGATTTGACCTGAGTTCAATTTGATTCAAGCTTGGACAAGTTCAAACTTGACTCAGAATTTTTTTGAGCTCAAAAACCAGCTCAACTCGGCTTGAAATCAGTTTCGAACTAAGTAAATTCGAGATTTTTCGAGTCAAGTCGGGCGAGTTAACCAAACTAACTTGTTTCGTGTACAGCTATAATTATATCGTAGATTTTCTTACCGCACACACCTTAAATAAAGCCTGTGTACACGCTACACGTGTGCTAGCATGGCATGATGGGTCTTAGATCTAATCCGTCCATTAGGTTGTTTTCTAAAATAAAATCTGGGCCAATCAGCACATGGGCCCTATTATTGGAAGCAGGTAGATGTTCTAGAAAACTTCACCCAAGTTTTTGAGAGCCACGCATTTACTTTGCAAACTGTGGTCCACATGACAAGGGGATCAACCTAATTCATGGGCCGGTGAGTCATGGCAGTGGTCCCATTCATATGGATGAAATGATCTTGGACCTATGGTGCCATGCTGCCACATGTCTATCATGTACATAAGTTTTATTGCACACGTGTGTGGGCAGACCAAGCTCTGGGAAGAATATTGAATCTGGTAGGAAGTCTTTGCAATGTTCGGTTAAATGGCTATTACCGTTGTTAATGTTTCAAATTTGTCAAAAATCTAATGTTAGTTGCTCGATACTTTGTGGTGTTCTACTTGATGCCATAGGAGTTTGATGTCATCGACAAGTATAGTTTGCCATCAAAGTCCCATCAAAGGTGCCATTAAAAAAAAAAAAAAAAAAAAAAGTGAAAATTTATATTTTATTGCTGGAACATGTAGGTATTTTACTCGATTACATTGATGGTATTCGATGACATTGAACTACCATCGAAGGTGCTATCGAACTACCATCGAGCGTGCGGGCAGAATTGTGTAAGTGCGGAATTTGTTTTCAATTTTAATTATGATTCTAATGGATACTATATATATGGGTGTAGTTGAGATTTGGGAGTATCAATGACACCGGTGGACCATTGAATATGTGGGATCCACTTGTCGATACCTGGGTACCTCTTGATAATTAGAGGTTTGCTAGAGCACATTTGCCTTTTGCATAACATTCATAGGTAATTTAGTGGTTCTATGGTTTCCTTATTAATGGCTCAAACTGTGTATATGATGGTCCTTATGATGGATGGGGATGCACAAAAGAAATATCAGATTTAATTATTTCCACAATTTAGCTATTCAAGTGGTCAGGAGAGTCCATGTGCATATTCAATGTAGTTATTCAAGTGTACATCCAAGCATTGCAATATTAATACAATAAGTCCGGACTTTAAGCCTTTGAATGGGGATCATCTTTCAATGATCCCCACGGTTAATGAGACGAGTCTTATATTCAATATTGGCTCTTAATGAGATTATTTTAACCTTTAGATGATTTAGATTTTTTACATCGAACATGAACGGTCACCATAATCTTTATACAATCAAAGGGTTGAAATATTCCAATCCGATAGATTTATCAAGCATGCCACATCCAATGTGAACCTGTCAAATAAACGGTTTGAGTCATTGAAAAACAAAACCAGATCCAACGGCCAGAGTCCCAGTGTATCTTATTGAAATTAATCCGAATGCCTTCCAGCACACCTCATTTCCCTTTTGTCGTCCACATTATATTCCACCGACAAGTGGGTAGATGGTCGTTGAATCAGCACTTAATGAAAGACACCCAACGTAGGAAACCAAAAGCACTATATAATAACCAGTACAAAGATGCTAGAACTACCTCCATTTTTGTTTTCACACCTCTCTCTCTCTCTCTCTCTCATTCTCATTTTTGCTTTCAAAGTATGGGAGGAAAGCTTGATTTGGAAGTGGAGGTAAAGACTCCTGCAGACAAGTTCTGGGAAGCCGTCAAGGATTCCAAAGACCTCTTCCCTAAGGTCTTTCCTCAGCAGTACAAGAGCATTGAGATCCTTGAAGGAGATGGCAACAGTGTCGGTTCTGTCAGGCTCGTCCATTTTGCCGAAGGTAACTATGATATGATATACATGTGGATCCTTTCATGCATGAGTGGACACGTGTGTATAAACATGCTCATGTGTTGTGACACACTTCAGTTAGTTCTAGTGAGGGGACCAATACCATAAGCCTCAATGGCCACCCAAGAGATTTTACTCTCAATCCTAAGACACGTGTGACGATTGGAACCAGTCAAATAGGTTGGCCGCACAATGGATAGGCCATGGACCACCACCCTAAAAAGATAAAATTTCACACACACACACACACACACACACACACACACATATATATATATATATATATATATATATATATATATATATATATCTTATGAGTCATGCTCCCCTGGGCACCCACGCACGTGCGCACCTTTGCACACGTGTCATGGGTGTCTAATCTGAACGGTCCATGTGATGCGGAATCCCATGAAACCCCATATGAAAAATTTTCACTCCGATGTAAAATTCTGGTGGGCCATAGCAAAGAGAAATGCAAATCAATGGAGGAAAATATTTTTATCTTTCATGGCCTATCAAGGCTTTAGATCAAAGTAAAACTTGGGCCCAGGGGGTTTCACGAGGTGCTGCTTCATATGAACGGTTCAGATTTTGGATCCACATCACGTATGATGGGTTCTCACAAAAGTTGGTACGTATTACGTACGAACGGGTCCTCAGGTGAGCGTTTCCGTATGTATATATATATATATATATATATATATATATATATTTTTGCGTGTATCTTTGATGGTAAAAAGATCTTTGATCTAATGGTCGTCATTGTCCTACTAGCAACGTGGTTTTCGGCATCTGGCCTATCCCTTGTGTAACACCCAGTAAGTCCACGGATCTACCAGGCCTTTCCGCGCGTTTACCCCAAAATACCCGAGTTGAGATGTAATCTAGCAAATCTCTACCGTGGATTAGGTGAGACCCGGCCTCGCTCAAGACGGTGCTGCCATTACCGTGGGGCCTATTATGTATCCAAGCGGTGCATCCGTTTTTCCATATCATTTTAGGGCATCATTTCAAAAAGGAAGCATATCCAAATATCAACTAGATAATACCATACCAAACAGTGATTTTTACTAGACTTCATGGTTTTCAGCCAAAAATAATTAATACCCAATTTTTCCTAACTATGTTATTATCCTAATTTTTCTAAGCCATTTTCATGTTGGGAAGGACTCCTAAAGCTCAAAGAATCAAGAGTTATGATCGAATTAAAACTTACCATAAATAGTAAAAACGAGAATAAAGTAGAGTTTCAACCGTCGATCTAATGAATCTCGCAATTTGAGAGTGGGCAAAGTAGCTTCTCCTACTCCAAAATCATATATGCTATATCGAATAACTCATTTCAGTCTGCGAGATATGCCTGTTTTAGGGTTCTAACCGTCACGATCAGTTCTGCCTCCTATTGGGCCTTCTCTAGTCCATCTCGGACATGAAAGTGTCCACGACCCATTCTACATCAGGGTCCCATCAAATGAATTGGTGGATTTCCAAACCATGGATTCAAGTTGTGCAAACTGTTCCATTAGGACAGTCCTGAATGCATGAGGACACTGGAATTCCTCAAAAGTATAATGTTATCTTGTTGCAATAATGCATAAAATGTCTTACTATATATAAAATGCTTTGAGTTCGTCTTAATTCCAGTTTCTTCCTCATGGGTTTGATGAATGAATGTCTTGTACAGGAATTCCCATCATTACAACTTCCAAGGAGAAGATAGAGGCTGCAGACGAAGAAAAAAAGATGGTCTCTTACAGCGTAATCGATGGAGATCTGATCAATTTCTACAAGACATTCAAGGCCACCTTCCAGGTGACTCCAAAGGGCGATGGCAGCTTGGCGAAGTGGAGTATTGAATATGAAAAGGCAAATGAAGATGTTCCTGACCCAAATCTCTTTCAGGAATTTGCATCCAAGACCTTCACTGAGTTGGATGCATACCTCCTCAAAGCCTAGAGAGGAGTCCATACCAGCATGGGACTTGTTGGTCTTTCAATAAAATTTGTGAAACCTCTTTCTATATATGTGGTATCATTACAAAGTGCTCTAGCAATTATAATTAGAGGGTGGTTACTCTCTCTACTTGTTTTATTTGCTTCATGAAGTCGGTTGTTTTCTTACTAGTGAAAGCTACTTATTTTGGTGCTTTTTTTTGAGGTTGCACTAGCATTTTTATTATCTCTGGAAAATGAGTAATGGTCACCTACAAGCATTTGTAGGTTAGCTTAAGATGCAACATATCACTCATGTTGTCAATTGGGTTATGTGTGTATGATGGTGATCCAATCAGACAGACCTGCTCATGGTCTGATTCAGCATATACATGTGTGACCCACCCAATGATTGTATGAGCCTGATTTTTAGAAAATTAGTAAAGATCACCTACAACCACTTGTTAGTTAGCATAAGATGAAACATATCTTGCATGTTGGAAATTGGGTTATGTGTGTATGATGATTCGGCTTATATAGGTGTGGCCCACTTGATGATTGGAAGAGCCTGATTTTTCTCACCCATCTGGTGCAACTTTCTCCTGTTTGAGACCTGCATGACCATTTAGCATAATGCAAATGGATATATGCTTATTGCACACTCTAATTACATGTTTATGTGCCGAATGAAATGATCATTGAGGGTTTAGGCTGTGCAAGTTGGGCCCATATGGCTCGGTGATCTACACCATTGATGTCATGGAAGCTGTGATGACCTGGAGATACCCCAATAAATATTTCCCTAGTAAAACAGTCTTAGCCTTCAATCCATGGCATAGAAATAGACATTAAAGAAGGAAATAAAGCAGTGGTCTACATTCTACTGGTAAACAAGATGTAGGTTGGACGACTTTGATCTTCTAATCAGGGAGATTTTGGGGGAATCACCTGTCTATTTTGGTGCCTATCGGACCTCAAAAAATTTCTATATATTCACATTCAAAAGCTTTGAACAGAACAAAATCGTCGATTCTAATACTTCCAACCCTGCTTTGTCTATCAAAATGCTGCCCCAAAGCTCTTCAATATTGTATTATGCTTGTTTCTCCAATAAGTAGAGGATCAATTGGGACATTTTCATTTCATGGGTAATAAAAGATTATCTACAGCACATTGCCCATCAACATGGTGAACATGTGAAATCTTTGTGGTCCACTCCTCTCTATCTGATTTACGAATTCTTCTGCCATGCATGTCCCATAAACTCACTTGTTGGAAGGCAACAAGGTGCAGAAACCCATCTGGGAGCTTCTTTAACTTAGGACACCTAGACATTATAAGATATTGTAGGGATTTCATATTACCTTCCTCCATTCTACACCAGTCTTCCAATTCTTCCATATCAGTTAATCCAATAACTCTTGAGCATAGGAAATCCTTCTGGCATACATCCAATTATCTGCTTCCCCAGATAACCATTGCTTAGACCAAGGTGCCCCAGATTGGGTAACTGTCAGAGGGCGGCAAGTGGGTCCTCCGTTCGAGTCTAGATCCGATACTCACGAGTGTAAGTTAAGCATATCTTACAAAGAGTTTTATTCTGTAATTTCACAATAAAAGTAGGTACTTAAAAGCTATGGTCGGGGATTGTCAGCAGATACAATCTCTCCTCTTTTAATCTTTTTATTACAATTATGACACTAGATTTTGGTTGGCATCTTGGATTGTGAAGGCCGGCTTTGATTAAATCCAGTGATAACACCCTCGATGCCTTTTCTCTAGTCCTTGGTTATGGGCAGAAAAATGAGGCTAATCTAAGTAGTAGGCGGGCCATAGGAAGTGTCAAAACATTTTCATTTATTGACCATTAAAAGAAATCTCTCTGGTATGGTCCACTTGAACATTATATCTATCTCATTTTTATTGAATTATCACAATATAATCTGTACATTTTAATGGACAACCAGGATCATCCCGATAATGGTGCAGGTAGGCCATACTTAGTTTTCACATGACATTACAAGTTGGTGATAGGAGCATATCACGTGTTATCCGTGGAACACAATTCGTGGTGTGACACTCCTCACTTGTGGCCCATCTTGATTATTTTATATTATCTCTGTGCTGTCCAACCATTTTTTTCAGGTCATTTTTAAGACATGATCCCAATACTTAAGCATATCCAAATTAATATCGGGTATCAAGTGGACCACATGGGTGGAACTAGTGGATAATAACCACTGGAATCTTTTTGCATGGGTAACAAATTTTTTGGACAAAGTTGATACTCATGTGGTCTCTTCATCCTAGTCTTTGTGACCGCATCCTATACGTTCGACCCCTTGCTAAGGTCAAGCAGACTCGGAGATAGGGTCGTTTGAGGCTTTGAAACTTGGTTCACCCTAATCTAGCTTGTAAGGGCTGAAATGGAGTGAAGTAATCTGTCATGAAAAGTTTTTCTAATTTAATTAACTAAAAATTGGTGTGGAGCTTACTTAAAATATGACAGGCTTGCCAGAGAGAGTTTGTCATGGATTGGCCCATCTGAGGTATCGAAACAGTTGTCACTCTAATCAGGTTTGGAAGGGGTGAAGTGGGGGTGACATGGTTTGATCTGAACATAGGCTATTAGGACTTAGTTCCAAACAAGTTTGGAGCTTCCTCAAACGATGACAGGCATGCCGGATAAATTTGAACTTTGATGGGGTCCATTTGGGCACGAAAAATTGAGTTCACCCTACATTGTCTCTAGATGGGTGACTTGGGGAGACGTAATATGATATGAGCTTAACTTATTCTAATTTAGCTAAAAATTGGTGTGGAACTTACTTAGAATATGATAGTCTTGCTAGAGAAATTTCAGCATGGATGGATTTCATTTAAGGTGCCAAAATGGAAGTCTTCCTAATAGAGCTTAGGAAGAGTATATATAGTGGGGTGACATAGTCCAATGTAACCTTAAGTTTAGTAAGATTAGGTTTCAAACCATGACAGGCGTGTGAGACAAAATTCAGCCTGAATGTGGACCGTCTGGGCGCTTAAAACGAGTTCACAGTACTTTCGATCTGTGGGGATAAAGTGGTGAGAAGTGGTCTGCAGTTATTACAGGCTTGTCCAACAAATTTCATTTTGGATGAAGCCGGTTTGAGGTGCTAAAAGAAGCTGAGCCAGTTTTCCTTCAACGGTAGGCCTTTCTTCCCCAAAATTCCTTCTCATGTGGCTTACTAGAGTTTTGGGTCGACCTCATTTTTGTGTGGCATGTCTTAAACTTAGCTCTTAAATAAGATGGATGGAGTGAATTTGTCATGAAAAACACCCAGTGCTACACCTATTTATTCAAGTGATCTATTAAGTAGCGGATTACTTGTTTCTATGGTAACAACTTAGTGTGTTATTCTTACCGTGTGGGTCCCACCTAAATTTTTAAGGAAACAGTGTGAGTTGAATGTATACCGTTGAAAACCTCTTGGAGTTTAAAATTTAAAATAATAATAATAATAATAAATGTATGAAGCTAATATTTGTGTTTTCCCTTTATCCCTATCTTTGTAAGCCTATAAACATGACAAATAAAAATCGGTGTAGGTCCTACGAGGTTTTCAATGATGGATGTTATTATCTCCACTGTTTCCTTTAGTGTGGTCCACTTAAGCTTTGTTTATGCTTCAAATTTGGTTTGGAACCATAAAATGATATGAAAAAAAATGGATAGACAGCCTCGATAAGCCACGTATATTCACAGTGGGCCCAATAGTTCACTCAGTACCATAAAATCTTTCTGAGTTACTCAGTACGCAATCCACTTCAAGTGTGGGTGAGATCCTGACCGTGGGGCCTACCTTGATGTGTTATTTTTATATCCAGTCTCCCCATCTATTTTTACAGGATATTTTAATATATAGTCCCAAAAAATGAAGCAGACACAAATTTCAAGTGGACCTCACCATCAGAAATAGTAGTCATTAAACGGTCACCATTGAATACGTCCTAGCGTCCATGATAATTAATGTTTATTCAACATCTAACGTATGGTTGAATGAAAGGAATATATATATATATATATATATATATATATATATATATATATATATATATATAGAGAGAGAGAGAGAGAGAGAGAGAGAGAGAGATGCTCACACAACTAGTTGGACCATGAGTTTTGGTTTAACTAGCCAAGTGTTTAATGTTAATAAATGTTGTATCCCGAAAATTATTTTACAAAAGAAAATGACTTACCTACTTTCATCGGCCCCACCATGGTGTTAATGGGAAATCCACCCCAATCATCACATGATTCACCTCAAGATGGACCCATGAGCTGAAAATCAACTCCATCCATGGTTAAGGTAGACCACACGACTAAAAACAGAATATGGGGAGAGCTTATCCTCCAAATCATCTTCCTTGGCATGGCCAGTTGAATCATGTATATGCATGATTTCTTAGACATCAAGCCTAACTTTTTGAATGACATATAATGGTTGGAGTGGATCTCACACACATATGACAGTGGCCCCATTAAAAGAGAAGCTAGTGAGGCATTTGTTGGTTCCGGGAAAATTGATACGTTCACCGAGACATTTACCGAGAATGGACAGGAGTATATCAGGTGTTACCATTGTAACATACCAATAGGTGCTTCCTTAACCATGAGACCCACTTTGATATATTTTTTGAATATCCACGCCGTTCATCAGTTTTAAAAAATCATTTAATGGATGGTCACAAAAATTAAATAGATCCACCTATCAAGTGAGCCCCACCACAGGAAATAGTGAACATTGAACGCCCATCAGTAAAACCTTCCTATGGCCCATTGTAATGTTTATTTTCCATCCAACATCTAGCCTATTCATAATCCAACTTATTCATAAGGTTACGAAGGCCTGGATTAGGAATTTAAAAAAATATATCAACGTGATCTAAAACTTCCGTCACCTTAACAAGTTTTCAATGGTGGGGTTTAATCCTTACTATTTTCTGTGGCATGGTCTATTTTAGCTTTGGATCTCCCTCATTTTTGGCCTCATGCCCTAAAAATGTTATGATAAAATAGATGAATGGTGTGGATATAACATATACATCATGGTGAGGACCATGTAGCTTTGCCACATCAATACATTTGGCTGTGTTCCCCGCCTTGCCATCGAGTCTTTCTCGAAACCAAGGCACACCTTTCATCTTTTGATGTGGCCCACTATGATGTTTACATGAGATCCACTCCTTTCATTATATGTATAATTACATATTAGACCTAGATCCAAGAAATCACGCTGATCTGTAATTCAAGTGGACCATATGAAGGGAAACAATTTGGAGGATAAGTTTTTCCAAGGTGCTATCTTTTACCATGTGGTTCACTTTATTTATTGATGAATCTGATTATTTTTTTTCCCCTATGACCATTATGGGGTGACTCATCTAATGGTTGGTATGAATTTCTTCTTAACTCCACAGTGGGTCCCACTCAAGCCATCAAGTCCTTTTCCTTAGGGAAACAACTTTCCCCAAAACAAATTTATTAGCATTAATTAGGCAACTAGTTAGACAGTCCAACTAGTTGTGTGTGTGTATATATATATATATATATATATATATATATATATATATATATATATATATATAGCTAGCGGAACGCTCACCTGGGAACCGGTTCGTACGTACTACATATAAACTTTTTTGAAAACCCATCATATGTGATGTGGATACAAAATCTGAACCGTTCATTTGAAGCAGAACCTCGTGAAACCTCCCAGGGCAAAGTTTTACTCTGATTTAAAACTTGATGGGCCATAAAAAATGAAAACAGTTTCCTCCCTTGATTTGCATTTCTCTTTTCTATGGCCCACCAGAATTTTAGATTGGGGTGAAAATTCGTCACATGGAGTTTCATGGAATTCTACATCACATGAACCGTTCAGATTAGACACCCATGGCACGTGTGTAAAGGTGCGCACGTGCCTAGGTGCGCAGGGGAGCATGACTCTCTCTCTGTCTCTCTCTCTCTCTCTATATATATATATAACACTCCATTGGCCCATAAAAGGTTTGGAATGGTCAACAACTATTTTTTGCTGTGGTTTCGTCCACAAGGGCCCATGGCCTGCTTTTGTTGGCTGAATTGGTCTGGCCATTTGGACATCTCACCCACACGATGGCGAGAGTCCACGGTGGGTTCCTCAGCCCCTGCACATGTCAAAAAATGAAAAATCATACGGCCCAGCACCTACACCAATTCACTGAGAATTGGAGATACCTTGATGCGGATTAGCCCACCAAGGCTCATTGTTATTTCGGGGGCCCAGATTAGCCGAGCCACCTGGGTGTAGCATGTACACGACGGTGGGAACCATCAGTAGGTCCCATGACCCCTGGTTGGGCTGGAAAATCATCATCACAGTGGGTTTCAATGGTATGCATCATTCCCATTGTTTCCTTTAGTGTGGTCCATATTAGAATCAGATCTACCTTATTTTTGGGCCAATGGTCTAAAATAATCTGGTAAAGCGGATGGTCAGCGTGGATTAATACATGCAATACGAGTATTATGGGCTGCACGATTTGATACAGTTTTAAGGGTTAATGATGTCTTACAGTCTCGCTGTTATTATTATGGTCCACTACATTCACAAAATTGACCAAAATTTCAGCCGTGGTCTTAAAGTAGGGTGACTCACATGGTGTTCTAAGGTGAATTTTACACATACATCAAGGTGGGCCACCCCAAGTTTTCATAGCATTGGAAGCTTTGACCTACTTGATGCTAGCTAGGGCTAAAAGTCAGGCAGGTTGGGTTGGGTCTGATTAGTGCTCAACCCTAGCCCAATCCAAAGATCCCATACCTCAACCCTAACCTAACCCAATCCAACCCAACCTCGGGTTGGGGATTCTCAACCCAAGCCCAACCCGGGCAAGCGCGGTCGAGTTGGACCAATGGATAAATGTCAATATTTTTATTATTATATTAGTATGTTTTATTTCAATACACGTCTTATGTTTTATACATATGATTTATTACTTATATATGTAATTATCTATTGTAAAGAACTTCCTTTTTTCTAAATAAACAAGTTAAAATATATGACAACTATTCCTTTAAAAGTCATGCTATGTGGCACACGATCTTCTCTTTGGGAGAGAAATCTGGCATATCTTGCTAGCTTGAGTCATCAGAAATTACATGTACTAATGAGACGTGATGGTGCTAAAATTTCTTATACCTTTAACACAAATGATCTCCACTCAATTATAATTTATAAGTAACTTATATATTGATGGGTTCGGATTGGGTTAGGCAACCTGAGACCTCAAACCAAGCCCGACCCAAGTTTTACCGGGTTACCGTTTGTATAGCCAAAGTCCGACACTAAACCCAGTACATCCTTCCCTAGCCCAACCTGATGTCAGGTCGATCAGGTTGAACCCGCCGGGCCCTAATGCTAGCTTTTAAATGCTCCTCATGCAAAGATTTGTAATGTCAATTCGCACAGATATTTTCTTTCATTTCTCATCATGTTTCGTAGGCCCACCATGAAGTATATGTTTTATCCATGCCGTCCATCTATTTTTCATCATTATTTTAGGGCATGATAAAAATAAAAAATAAAAAATAAAAGCCCCATACAAATCTCAGGAGGACCACAATAGAGGAGAGCGGTGATTCAATGACAACCATTAAAAACGGCCTATAACTCTTCATTTTCATGCGGTCCATTGTGATATTTATATGAATTCTGATCCAGCAATTCAATGTACCATTAAAAATTAAGGATGAGAAAAAATCACACACACAAGTGATTCACGTGGGCCACACAAAGTGATATATTTTCAAGGGTTAACATTGTCTTACCATCTCTCTGTTATTGTGGTCCACTAGATTCATTGAATTCACTGAAATATCCATCCAGGGCCGAAGGTAGGGTGACCCAAATGGTGATGTAGCTGGATTTTACACATACGTCAAAGTGAGATTTTACACCTACGTCAAAGTGGCCCACCCTCATTTTTTCACCGCACAGGACACTATATGGTCCTGATGTTGTGCTTTTAAATCCTTATGCAGTGCCTTTGAATGTCAATCTGTCAGAGGTATTTTTATACATGCTTGTCACGCTCTGCAGGCACATCATGAAGTATGTTTCTATTCAAACCGTCCATCTGTTTTTTAGCTCATTTTAATGGTTCAGCCCAGAATTTAAGCATATCCAAAGCTCAAGTGGACCATACCACGTGAAATAGTGAGAATAATGAATTCCACGGTTGAATGCTTTATTGGGCCCACAATGATGTTTATTTGTCATCAAACCTGTTCATGATACAGACATGGATGAAGGGAAAACACAAATATCAACATTAAACAGTATTCCTTAAAAGCTCACCATTAAATACTTCTTAGCGTCCACCATAATATTTATTGAACATCCAAGTTGTAGATATAATCAGAGCTAGATGGAAAAACAAATATCAGCTTCATCTAAAACTTGTTTGGCTCGTAAAAGGTTTATAACAGGCGATAACTATTGTTTCATGTGGTGTGGCCCACAAGGGCATGTGGCTCATATTTTTGGCAGAATTGGGCGGGCCTTTTGGATATCTCACCCAACCAATGGCGAGAGTCTATGGTGGGTCCCACAGACCCTAGATATGCTGGAAAATGAAAATTAGATGGACCCAGCCCATGCACACCAAACCATTGAGAATTGGAGATGCTTTTGTCGGGGTTGGCCCACCAAGGCTCTTTTTTTTTTTCGGGGGGGGGGAGGGGGGGGGCGCAAGTCACTTGAGTGTAACTTATGTTTTGGCAACAACCGTTTGAAGAACAGTTTCAACTGCCTGAATCTAGAGCACCCCATGTCCACGAGAGGCCTATTAATAACCATTAACGGTACAATCCTTGAGTCTCAGGAGCTAGGCATGGTGGTAGAGTTGAGCAAAACTAATCCGATCTGGTGGATCTTACCCGATCCTAACTGAACCGATGGCCTAGATCGGTGCAGATCAAGTTAGGCATTTCAGATCCAAATGATTTTCAGATCAGGATTGGATCGTGGTCAATCCGGACTGATTCGATCCGAAACTCGATCCAAATGGATCCGATCCGATCAGATCCGACCCGATCCGAAGCCTAAGGAGGATTTTAATGGAGGATATCCAATCATTATTGTTTTCCTGTGGTGTGGTCCACTTGAGATTTTTATCCCTCTAATATTTTGTATCAAGCCTTAAAATGATTTGTAAAAATGGATGAACGGCATCGATGAAATACATACATCATGGTGGGGCCCACAAATCACCGAACACAGGGAATAGCCAATCCATTTCCGTTAGCGTCAGCATACTAAGTTACTCAGTATGCTTTTATCGCATTGAGTAAACTCAGCTGGGCCTACCATGAATGTGTGGATTATTCATGTCGTACATCCGTTTTTCCAGCTAATTTTAGTGGTTGAGCCAAAAATCGAAGCATGCAAAAAGCTCAAGTGGACCACACCACAGGAAACAGTGGGAATAATGACCTCCACTGTTGAAACCTTGGTAAGCCCCATAGTGATGTTTAATTGTCATCCAACCTATTCATAAGATCACACAGACATGGATGAAAGGAAAACACAAATAACAGATTGACCCAAAACTTCTGTGGCCCCTAAGAAATTTTCAACAGTATAATTTCCATTCACATTGTTTCCCATGGTGAGGCCCACTTGAGAATTGGATATACTTTGTTTTTGGTCTAAAGCCCTCAAATTATCTTTTAAAATGGATGGACGGAGTGGATAGAATATGTAAATCATGGTGAACCCCACAAAGTTTTCTCAGTATGCTTAGCATGTTGAGTTACTCAGTACGCAATCTGCGTCCCGGTACCATGCACCAGCTACTGTGTTGTAGCCTAGGCTAGTTGGCTTGGCTAGGTATGTGGTGTGCGAAGACGAGACTGACGCTCCTCAAGCTCCAAGTTGTACGAACAGTTCAAAGGACATCAAAGTTATATGGGTCCCACAGTGATGTATTTATTATATCTACACCGTTCATATTTTTTTAGAGATTATTGTAGAGCATTATCCAAAAAATGAATAATATCCAAAGATCATATGGACCACACCACAAATAGCAACAGAAAATGATTTTCACAGCTAAATATTTCGTGTGGTCCACTTGATAGTTAGATCTATCTTATTTTTCGTCCTAAGCTTTATGACGTGCTCGCCAAATGGATGGACGGTTTGGTTATAACACATACCCCATGATTAGATCCACAGAACTTGGTATCGTCGTTAGAACAAGTTTGTGTGAAAAGCACTCACTACACTTTCACATGTCTGGTAAAAGCATAAATATGGTAAGGAGAGTTCTTTCAGAGCCATGTGTAACTCACCTTGATATATATATATATATATATATATATATGTGTGTGTGTGTGTGTGTGTGTGTGTGTGTGTGTGTGTGTGTGTGTGTGTGTGTGTTTTATCTAAGCCGTTCATCCATTTTGAAATATCATTTTAGACCTTGAGCATAAAAAGGCAATATATTAAAGGTTGTAGTGGACCACACCACATGAAACAGTTGGATTGAATTCATACGATTCGAATCCTACCGAACCCGATCCGACTCGGTTTCCCTGACCAAGCCGGACTTGATTCAGGTTAGGTTAACCATGCATCAGATTGGTTCGAGTTAGTGACCCGGACTCGGTCTCGGATCAGATCGAGTTCAGGTCAGGCTATTGAGACTTCGGATCGGGTCGAGTTGGACCCAATCTAATCCGATCTGGACCAATGCTCAGCTCTACATAGTGGTATGTGACATCGTATCCATACTGTCGACTTACGTTAGGGTGATGAGCCTCCCTGTATTGACCAATAAGCAATCAAAAAGGATATGAGCATATTACATCAAATTAGAATGATGTCGTCGTTGCTCCACAATTACGTTTGGGTGACGACCCGTGCATTAATTGTGGGCATTTCTACATGTTGATAAGTTGCCTGACCCTGCGTCCGGACTGCATCATTCAGGTTTTTGTGATCGGTCGGACCAGTGTTCACTACACCAAATCTGTTGATTAGTGAAGGTTTCATCTTCTTTGGTCTAGGAACAGTGGAGTGTGTGTACTGACATGGGTGTGTGTGTGTGTGTGTGTGTATATGAACAACATTAAGCCGTTCCTAATGTAAAAAAAAGTGTGTGTGTGTGTGTGTGTGTGTGTGTGTGTGTGTGTGTGTGTGTGTGTGAACAACATTAAGCCGTTCCTAATGTAAAAAAATAAATAAATTTGAACGGTTCCTACACTACCAAAAACCCCTAGAATCATGAAATAGAAAACCACAATGTGTATTTCATTCCCAGGTCTCTCTCTCCTTATGATTTCCATGGCTTTTCCCGTCATCTCCATTTGTAACCTCTCTCTATATTTGCAGTCTTCATGCTCCGATCGAACCCAAAACGTTCTCACTGATGACAGACGAAACATCAATCCTCCTTCAAACCCCCTCTCTCTCCCTACCCATTTATATCATTACAACAGAAGCTTCATTTCTACAAAAGCTCTCTCTCTCTCTCTCCATTTGCAGTTTAGGGTTTTCCAGTTATGGTTTTACTAGTTTATGCTAAAAGTTAATTTCTGATTTATTGTAGTTGGGATTTTTTTATTTTTATTTTTAAATTAGCATCAAGATATAACATCTGAAGGTTCAAGATTTCTGCATTTTTCTGGGTTTCAGTTGGGATTGAAACCATTTCGCGTGTGGGTCTTGATTTTGTGGGATTTTATCTTTGCTTTTTAGATTTTTTTCTCATTTGTTTTCCTTTTTAGCTTTTTTTTTTTTTCTATTTTCTGTCCATTTTTCTTTTGTTTCTTCTTTTGGG
This sequence comes from Magnolia kwangsiensis, assembly GCA_037074715.1. NCBI lineage: Eukaryota > Viridiplantae > Streptophyta > Magnoliopsida > Magnoliales > Magnoliaceae > Magnolia > Magnolia kwangsiensis. The sequence goes on along the minus strand of CM073583.1, from coordinate 38,199,742 downwards.
ATCGGCTTGGTGAAGCTGTGAGCCTCTTCCAACGGATGGAGTTTGAAAATGTGGTGTCTAATGAGCTTATTTTGATGAATGGGTATATAGAAGAGAATCGAAATGGATTTAATATGATTCTAACAGCTGTTTGATTTAATATGATCCTGACTATTATTTGTGATATGGTCCAGATGATCTTTTGATATGATTCATTTTTTGGGTAATGCTCTAAAATGATCTCTGAAAATATATGAATGGTGTAGATAGTCCAACTAGGATGATAGGTCCCACTTGATGTATATGAGGTCCATTGTTGTAACCCATGTGATGTAGCCCAATGTGATGTATATGAGGTCCATGAGTGAGGCCCAGTGTAATGTATGTGAGGCCCGGATGGTGAGGCCCAATGTGATGTATATGAGGCCCATGAGTGAGGCCCAGTGTGATGTATGTAATGCCCAGATGGTGAGGCCCAATGTGATGTATTTGAGGCCCATGAGTGAGGCCCGATGTGATATATGAGAGGCCCATGGATGTGGCCCATTGTGAAGTATTCGAGGCCCATGGGACGTGGCACATTGTGATATATGTGAGGCCCATGGGATATGGCCCAATGCAATGTATATGAGGTCCAATGTGATGCATGTGAGGCCTTTGTGTGAGGCCTAAAGCAATGTATATGAAGACTGATGTAATGTGTGATTCCACCATTGTAAGACCCGTGTCTTGGCCATACCATTCCGTTGGTCTCCGCGGTCCTTCCGGTCGAAATTCGACAATCCTTGACCTATATTCGATGTTTACGCGCGAACCTAAGCCAAGTCCTACATATCAGAGTCGACTCAACCCGAAACCTATACCTTAGCGACCGCGCCGTCGCTACGGTTCTAACGCCGCGACTCGCGCACCGAACTAATACTCAGGCTGGAAGATGACGGTTTGCGTCCGTTCCGAAGAAACACCGCGCGTTGTGAATTATGAGGGAATCTCTATGAGATGTCCCATCAAATCATGTCAAGTATACACCATACCATGTGTACATGCAACCCATTCCCCCCTTTTCAAAAGTCAACTCTCTCTCTCCCCTCACCATTCTTCTTTTCCAAAATTTCAAACCCAACCATGCCTCCACATCATCCTTCCTTACACCACCATTCCCTCCATCCCTTTCACCCATTAAATGCTCCACTTCTTCCTTTTCTTAAAAAAAAAACTCTCTCTCTCAAGCAACCATTCCAACGTCCAAACCCCTCCCAAGCTCTCTCCCAAACAACAACAACTTGTGTGGCCCACCTCCCCTACCCTCTCATCTCACATCTCAACCGTTCATTCATCATGTACCGCCGTCAAACCCGAAGGCAAGGAGCTAAGGAAGCTAGGGGAGCAAGAAGGAAGCCAAGAGGTGGGTGATCCACCGTTGAATTCTTTTTAGGGACAACTTGTTGGTGGGACCCATTTTTTATGTATGATTTGCATTATGTGGGGCCCATAGTGGCGGGGGCCCACCAGCACCGTCTCTTGTTCTCTCTTTCTCTCTCTCTTTTTTTCTCTCCTTATCCTTCCCCTAAAATGAAGTGGGCCCCACCGATTCATGATAAATCTGTTTCATCCATCAAATGGTGTGACCCACTACATATTAGACAAAATGATATTTATTTTATATTAATATATATACATATACATATATGTATATTTTTGGTGGGCCACGATCATGTGGGACCTACCTTGATGTGTGGGCCACGTGAATGTGAGACCCACACAGTGCATGTGTTCATCCATGACCGTTCAACGTCTCTGGATGCTGGACGCGGGCATAGTTGGGTGGCAAATAAGCATTTCAGTGGGCCCAGGATTGGATGGAAAATAAATGTTATAGTGAGCCCACATGGGAGTCTACCATGATGCATGAGTTTCATCCAAACTGTCCAACCATTTTGAGATCATTTTAAGGCCATTGTTGAGGCCCATCTTAATGTATTTGTAGCCCGCCTACTAAGGCCCACTTTGTTATTTATGGGCCCATGTGTGTAGGCCCATTTGATGTATTTGTGGCTCATTGTTGAGGCTCACTTTGGTATATATAAGGCCTATGTGATTAGGCCGATTTGATGCACATAAAACTCATGTGATTGGGCTCATTTTTAATGAATTCTAAGGCCCATGGGTTATGACCCATTGCAAAGGACCTAAGACCCATTGGTGAGGCTCATTGAGGTGATCCGCTTTATGAATGTAAGGCCCATATGATACAGCCCAATTGATGTACTTAAGGCCCAATTGAGTGCAACTAGGTCCATTGCAATGCGTGATCCCTCCATGACATATAACGATATTTATAGTAAGTAATGCCTTGGGAACAATGATGGTTAAATGCCCACATTGTAAGGATGACGTCGGTTAAATGTCCGCATTGTCACTCTCCCTAAGGCCAACTAATACGCTCATACTTGTCGTAAGTAGGCTATCTCGGCCCATCTCAGTTATACGCAGAGCCCATCTCTATATACATGTTTAGTATAGATTCATGATTCATTATCATACGCATCATATGTATGACTGATATGAGAAGTGACTAATCATAGCATATGCCTTCGGACGAATTGTTTATGAGCTCCCTGGTAGGCGGAGTTGCCCTACATGAATGCATGGTACACGTGAGACTGTTGCATGACTGGTAGTGTGACTCATGCACTTGCATTTGTATGATTGTGATTATTGTATGCCCTATCGACATCAGGGTCATAGTCTCCACAGATGCATCTTGGGTGGCTGGATTGGATACTGAAAATGTTTGGTTCTAGCATACGGGCGCCATAGATGTCCTTGGATGAAAATTCCTAAACCCGATGGTACCAGAGGATGACTCTAATGTCGAGACCGAGTGGATACACGAGTGCGCGATGGCCGTATACCAGTAGGCCGCGTCTCCCACTGTGTCGTAGTCGGTTGGAAAGGGGTGTGACCTTACCCGCCTGAGTGAAGGGGCAACCTCTAGGTTGAGTTTGACCAGCTTGAGGAATCGGTCTGATATCGATGATTCGGGCCCGATATTGGCAGGCGGATAGTGAGGTCTCTTCTGCTCTTCCAGTTTTACGTTCGGATAGGGATGGCAAGCTGGCGTAGAGTGTACTAGACCCTAGTGATTATAAAGAATGAGAACTGTACTGATATATGATGAGGATTGGCATGCTTGATTTACATCTCGCATTACATGGTCTGGATATGGCCGATCGCATTCATATCTTGCACTGTATAGCCTTGGTATGGCTGATTGCATCCTTGTATTCATCAGCATGATTTAGCATTACTCTAACCCTGCATTCTGAGCACGTTTATATTGCGCACACACTTACACCATCCTCTAAGCTTTCTATAAGCTTATGCACGATTGATGCGTGCAGGTGACGGCAGGACGTAACCTTAGTCTCACCACCGTTGAAGCGTGCAGCTAAGCTTTTGGAGTTTTTGTTATTGTCACTATTTTGTATTTTCCTTTCCTACGCATTGTACTTAAAGTTTTTGATCATAGTGGATTTTGTGGTGGTGTTCTTGTGGTTATTATTCGTAGGTTATGCTTATGTTATGCTCATTACAAATCAAATAGATATTAGAAATCCTCCTTGTAGCATCACAGGATCAGAACCTAGTATATGGGTGCCGGTAGCCGAGAATGGGGTACTACAAAGGCTGTCGACGCCGGATTAGGCGATCGAAAATTTTGTGAGCCCGGTTTCCGAGTTTGGGGCGTGACAACCAAGATGTACGTAGTGATGTTTATGATGGGCCACGCCTTGGGAGCAATGATGGTTAAATGTCCTTATTGTAACTCTCCCTAGGGCCCATTGTTAGGCCCATTCTCACCTCCCCTTAGTGGGCTAACTCAAACTATTGGGCCCCCATGATCGTTAGGCCCATTCTTGATATGAGTAAGTTGTTTAGGCCCATCCTTGAGATGAGCAGAGTATATTATCATCATATAACATGCTTAGTATAGCTTCACGATCCATGCCCATGCGCATCATATGTATGCTTGATATGAGGAGTGATTGATCATAGTACATGTCATTGGACAGATTATTATGGGACTCCTTGATAGGAGGAGTTGCCCATGTGAGCGCATAGTACGTGTAGGATTGCTGCATGACTGGATAGTATTATTCATGCATCTCGCATTTGTGTGATATGATTTCTATATGCCCTAGCGACATCGAGGTCATAGCTTCCATAAGCATATCATGGATGGTAGGATTGGACACTGAAAATATTGTTACTAACATCGAGGTACCATAGATGTCCCTAGGTGAAAATTCATAAACCCGATGGTACTAAAGGATGCCTTCAATAGCGAGACCAAGCAGATACATGAGCGCACGAGGGCCGTATACTAGTAGGCTGCGTCTCCCACTGTATCATGGTCGGTTGGAAGGGGGTGTAGCCTTTGACCAGCTCATAAATGGGTCTGCTATCGACGTGTTGGGCCGATATTGGTAGGCGGATAGTGAGGTCTCTTCCACTTGTATGGTTGCGCGTCAAATGGACGACGATCTGGTGTATAGTATACTAGACTCCAGTGATATATATATTCCTGAGATAAACTGTATTAATATGAGGCTTCAGATGAGATTTGGTATGCTTGAGTTACACCTCGCATTTGACATTGGCCATGTAAGCCTTGCATCGTATAGCCTTGGAATATCCGATAACATTCATGCCTCATATCGCATGGCCTTGATATGGCTGATAACATTCATGCCTTGCATGCATAGCTTTGGTATGACTGAGGTATTCATGTATTTATCAGTATTTCCGCATTACTCTGATATTGCATACTTGTATTTTTACCGTACGCACACACTTTCATCACCCTCTAAGCTTTCTATAAGCTTATGCACGATTGATTTGTGTAAGTAACGTTAGGCCGTAGCTGAGTAGGAGCAGGAGCATGTTACAAAGCTTCTAGAGTTTTTTTTATTATTATCATTATATTTCCCTTTATGTACAATGTACTTAAAGTTTTTTTATCATAGTGAATTTTGTGATAGCGTTCTGAATTTTGTTCATGGGTTATGCTTATGGTTATACTGAAAAAAAAAATTTATATTAAAATTCTTCCTTGTAGGATCTTAGGATCAGAACTTGGTATATGGATGCCAAGAGCCGAGAATGGGGTACTATGGAGGTTGTTTTCGCCGGATTCGGTGATCGAGAATTTTGTGAGCCCGGTTTCTAAGTTTGGGGCGTGACATTAAAAGTCTCACAACATTTTATATGCGGTTGAAAATTTTGTACAAATCGAATCATAAAAAGTGGCTGAAAAAACTTGTTGAATCTATGAATGAGGACGATGGAAAGGCATTTATGCCATCTGATTCAACAGAGGTAAACGGCCATCTTTTGGACACCTCCAGGTCGGAGTCAACCAAGAGTTCTTTTACAGTTGAAGCTGAAAAAAAAAAGACCAAAGGATGATTTTGGTAATGAAGGTGGAGGTGGATGAGGGGGTTACTATTATGAATAAGGTTACTCTAGTTACACGCTACAAAGGCATTCATCATATAGAAGTTATTGAATGAATAAAAATTTTATTTGTCTGTATGTGCATGTTAGGTTTATTTACTTTTAATTTTTGACAGAGTTTATTTACTTTGTTCATTTTATGGACATAGTTTATTTTCTTCGAAAATTGGATCTGTGATATTTTAACAGTTGAATGACATAATTAAATGGTCCAACATATTAATATCATGCATCTCACAATGGATGATGCTTCATTAAATCTCCCAAATTGAAAGCTCTTACGTTGGATCTGTGATGTTTTAATAGTTTAATGAGAACTGTTGAATAATTTCTTTAGGGCCTGTTTGATTTTCGACTCAAATGTAATTACCTTGTAAATTAGTAATCATTATTTAACAAGGTAATTACCGCATCTTTCCCAATGCTGACTTGATCGGTTACTTTTTAAACACTTCAATCGAGGAATTTGTAAAATAAATATGGGGCCCACCGTAATGTGTGTGGCTTATCCACACTGCCATTCATTATGCCAAATGAATTAAAGGCATGAACCCAAAATTTAGGCAAATCCAAAGCTCAAGTGGACCACACCACACGAAATTGTGAGAATCGAATGCCTACCATTAAAAACTTCTTAAGGCTCTTAGAAGTTTTAGATCAAGCTTTTATTTATATTTTTCACTTATCCATGTCTATGTGACCCTATGAATGGGTTAGGTGGTGAATAAACCTTAATGTGGGCCCGGTAAAAGAATCAACTTTCGACGGTAGACAGATTAAGTCCGTTGTTTCCTTTCATGTGGGCCAATTGAGCATTAGATCTACCTCATTTTTTTTCGGGATCATATGCCCTAAAATATTATAATAAAATAGATGGACGACACAAATATATTATATACATTATGGTGGGGTTATGGACGTAAGTTAATATTTTTGGACGGGTTTTCTAAGTGGAAGTACTCACTAATTTTCAAACAAGTGAAAAAGTAATAATTACTTCTTTACTAGGAATTTACCAACATCGTAAAAAATCAAATAGGCCCTTATTGAATGGCTAGAATTTTCAAATAAGAGATATATATCGTGTTTGGTTAAATCAACAGTAGACCCTTGGTCCCTGTGGCATGAAATGTTTCGATCTGTTGACATTAAATTGATGGTGAAAATGAAATGTTCGGGTCAACTCGATGTGACTCGATATGTCTGATCGAGTTGGACTCGGTATCTATTTCAATCTACCAACATTAAAATGACCCATTAACCCGATCCGAATCGTAGCCAACTCAATACGACTTAGTATCTCTGATCGAGTCGAATTCAGTTTGGGTAAGCCCAGCCAAGATTGGGTTCGGATGAAGTCAAGCCTGACCTAGTGGCAAGTTGGTTTGAAAATAATACTACTAGTACTAGGATGTGACACTAGTGGCAAGTTGGCTTGAAATAATGGAACTATGATGTGTCACTAGTGGCAAGTTGGCTTGAAATAATGGAACTATGATGTGACTCTAGTGGCATGTTACTTTGAAAAAGTGATACGATGATGTGATGTTAGTGGAAGTTGGTTATATGTAAAAGAAAAATGGGACCATACACCAGCAACGTAGCTGTGGGCACGTGTCATGTGAAAGACGAGCACCGGTGCTCCCCGAGTTCTCCGAGTTGTTTGAATGGTTCAAAGGAGATCAAAGTTACATTAGCCTTAAAATGAAGTATTTAGTATGTTTACATGATTTATCCATTTGGTGATACCATTTTAGATCTTCATCCAAAAAATGAGTAATTTCCAAGGTTCAAGTGGGCCACACCAGAAGTAGCTATGGGGACAATGACTCTGGCCATTAAAACATTTGTAACGCCCACCCTAATCTAATATGTTCATAAGGTCACCCAGACCTTGATGAATAGAAAAAAAAAAGTATCATATTGATCCAAAATTTATGTGATCCCAGTAGGGTTTCAATGACAAACTTTCAAGTCTCCACTGCTTTTTACAGTGTGGTCCACTTGAATTTTGGATTTTTTATTTTTATTTTTCAGCTCAAGGCTTTGGACAAGCTCACTAAGTGGACAAACGATTTGGATATAACTCATACTTCATGATGGCGCCCACAAAACTTCATGACATCAAAACACCATTTAGGTTGCTAGGGTGTAGTACACCAGCCAATCTGCTTGAAAAAAAAAAATGGTATCAGGACGTGACTCTAGTAGCAGGCACGTTCCAAAAAGTAATACTACGATGTGATGCTAATGGCAAGTTGGTTTGAAAAAGGCCTCTTAAGTCTCTGTGTTTTGCGTAGGTTGTGGGTTGGAAAACTTGTAAAGGTTGAACTCTCCCTGTAAGCAGTGGTAAAAACCAAGTCGGCAAAGCCGTCAGGCTTGAAAAAAAAAAAAGTACTAGGACGTGACTCTAGCAATAGGCATGTTCTGAAAAAGTAGTACTATGATGTGAAGCTAATGGCAAGTTGGTTTTTAAAAGGCCTCTCAAGTCTCGGTGTTTTGCATGGCTCGTGGGTTAGAAAACTCATAAAGGCTAAACTGTCCCTGTAGGCAGTGGTAAAAGCCAAGTGGGCAGAGCCGTCAGGCTTGAAAAAAAAATGGTACTAAATGTGACTCTAGCAATAGGTGTGTTCCGAAAAGTAATACTACAATGTGGCGCTAATGACAAGTTTGAAAAAGGTCTCGTAAGTCTTAGTGTTTTGCATGGGTAATGGGTTAGAAAACTCGTAAAGGCTGAACTCTCCTTGTAGGCAGTGGTAAAGGCTGAACTCTCCCTGTAGGCAGTGGTAAAAGCCAAGTGGGCAGAGCCGTCAAGCTTAAAAAAATAAAAGTACTAAGATGTGACTCTAGTAACAGGCGTGTTCTGAAAAAGTAGTACTATAATGTGATGCTAATGGCAAGTTGATTTGAAAAAGGCCTCTTAAGTCTCAGTGTTTTGCATGGGTAATGGGTTAGAAAACTCGTAAAGGCTGAACTCTCCCTGTAGGCAGTGGTAAAAGCCAAGTGGGCAGAGCCGACAGGATTAAAAAAATAAAAGTACTAAGATGTGACTCTAGCAACAGGCCTGTTCTAAAAAAGTAGTACTACGGTGTGATGCTAATGGCAAGTTGATTTGAAAAAGGCCTCTCAATTTACCGTGTTTTGCGTGGCTCGTGGGTTAGAAAACTTATAAAGGCTGAACTGTCCTATAGGTAGTGGTAAAAGCCAAGTGGGCGGAACCGTCAGGCTTGAAAAAGAAATGATGCTAAACGTGACACTAGCAGCAGGCGTGTTTCAAAAAGTAATAATACAGTGTGGCGCTAATGGCAAGATGGTTTGAAAAAGGCTTCGTAAGTCTCTGTGTTTTGCTTTGGTCATGGGTTAGAAAACTCATAAAGGCTGAACTCTCTCAGTAGGCAGTGGTAAAAGCCAAAAGGGTAGAGCCGTCAGCTCTCTGGGGAGCACTCACGTGCACGCAAAAACCTATCTTGATACAAAACTTATGTGGTCCTAAGACTGTTGCAATGGTGGCCATTCAATCTCAATTGTTTCCTCTTGTGTGGCTCACTTTAACATTGGATACACCTCATTTTTTGTCTTATGTTCTGAAATGTGCGGGCAAAATGGATGAATGGAATAGATTTCACACAAACTTCAGGGTCGGGAACATCCTGCAACACCCTGTCCGCGCAATCAGCATCCTCCATCCATTACGTGGGCACTTCTATGTTAGTGCCTTGAAAAGGAGCAGATCGTTAGTGCCTCGAAACAGGGCAGCTCGTATCCGCGATCAAGGTTGGTCATACAGCAGGAAAGAGTTGGGAGTGGTCACATGGTGTGTATTTTTCAGCTAACCAAACATTAAGTATGCCTGAAAATGACGAAGGGGCACTACAAAAGTCATTTTGCTGCAAACATCATGCAGCTTACACTTCATGAACTTGGATGTTACACCAGTGATTTTACATTGATCTAGATGGTGTGGCTCACATGAATTTTTGGATGGAGCTGATACTTTTATTTGTATGGCGACTACGTGGAGATCAAGCTGATGGATGGAGAAGATGCTGCACACATTAAACTAGCAACTAATGTTTCAGTTTTTATTTTTTATTTACCGTAAATGGCCATGCTTCCAGCACCTTAGTAAATGGCCGGCCCTCGGTTGCAAACACGCCGAGCTTGGGTTGGCTTCGGCAGGATTTTGAGCAGTTGGGATATGCCTATTTAAATTTTTTTATTTTTCTGAGGTTGAGCCCTGACCATTGACAGACCGCACCCACTCTGCTTTATTTTTGGGGAAACATTGCTGTCGGTGAACTACTTTTGTTTACCACCATCCGTTTTGAAAAAGTAATTGATAACTCAAATCATCTTATGTCTATTTATTTTCAACTGTTTGCAATCCATCGTGCCGAATTTGACGGAAGATGATTGTGTAGCTAGGCCTCACCACCCTTCACTGTGGTTTCGCGAACTGTGTGGTGTGGCCGGCTGTGATATTTGTGTTTTACTGGCACAGGTAATCTTTTCGTCAACTCATTTTAGGCCATGAGAAGTATATCCAAATTTCAAGTGGACCACATCACATGAAACAGTGGATTGAACACTACCAGTGAAGATTTAGGTCAAGCAGATATTTGTGTTTTCTTTTCGTCCTCTCCCTGACCTTATGAATTAGTTGGATGACATATAAACATAACTGTGAGACTCGGAAAGGTTTCAACGATGGATGTCGTCCTCTCCATTGTTTCCTATGGCATGGTCCACTTGAGCTTTAGATGTGCTTCAACTTGAGCTATTGGCCTAAAATGAGCTCACAAAACAAAGAAATAGCATATATAAAATATATACATTACAGTGGCCCCCACAAAGTCTCGATGATAAGGGCAACGAGCGTCTCATTACACAATTCCCGACCCGAATGGAGATGGACGGACATGATTCGTAAATATATCACCCCCTGCGAGACCGTGGCATCTTTCCTAAGAAAAACGCAGGGAAACGGATTGGCTACTTTCCTGCCACCAGCCAATGGTTGATGGTCGGTGCTTGGTGGGCCCTACCATGATGTATGTTTTTCATCCATGCCATCCATATACGTTCCTAGAACAGTTTTGAGTATGAGACAAAAAATGAGATATATTACAATCTCAAGTGGGCCACATTACAAGAAACAGAGTTGAATAAACGTAGACCATTAAAAGCTTTTCAGGGCTATAAGAGATTTGGATCAAGTTGATCTTTGGTTTTTTCCCTTCATCTCTGTATGATCTAATAAGCAGATTGGATGTCAAATAAACAGTACAGTGGGCCTTATTAAAATTTTAATGGTGGATATTCAATCATTATTGTTTTCATGTGGTATGGTCCACCTGAGATTTATATCCCTCTTATTTTTGGGATCAAGCACGAAATTATCTATAAAAATGGATGAACGGCATAGATGAAACATGATGTACATACATCATGGTGGGGTCCACAGAGCACTGACTGCCTGCCACCAGGCTAGTGGCAGGGGGAGTATCCAATCCGTTTCAAAAAAGTAGACGTCCCAATCAAGTGAAAAAAGCATGAGCGAGATAAGGGGGGAACCTTCATTCTGCATCAGTGAGCTTTTCACAAAGTGACTGCATTTGCTTGCGAGAAGAAGAGAGAGGCTAAGATGATTACTGAGGCTGTTGTTTTCTTTCTCATCGGAAAACTCTCCTTGTCCGCCATGGATCCGCCCTCCTCGAAGTAAGTGGTCAGGTCGAATGGCTTAAAGGAGAATTGGATTGGATACAGGCCTTCTTAAAAGAAGCAGATACGAAACAAAATGATGCAAGGGTGAAGAAATGGGTGGCTGATGTAAGAGACATTTCTTACAAAGCGGAGGATGCCATCGACACCATCATCTTTCAAATAGAACAAAGTAGAAGAAAATGGTCAATCGATTACATAGGGAATTTCACTTCCTCTGTTGGCGAACCAATTGATCGGCAACAGCTACGCGAGATGATTGAAGAGATAAAGAGTGAACTCATTGAGGTCGGCCGGAGAAAAAAGAGTTACGGCATCATAAGTCTCAGCAAAGCTGGAGAAGGAAGCAGTTCCATGGGCGAAAGTCTGCGGGAGCAAAGGCGAACCTTTCCTCTACTAGAAGCTACAGAAATCGTCGGTTTCCAAGAAGACATAAAGACCTTGGTGGCAAGGTTGATCGAGGGCGAGTCAAGGCGATGCGTGATTTCTGTCGTCGGAATGGGCGGTCTGGGCAAGACTACTCTCACCAGGAAAGTTTATAATCATGATGCTGTTGAGAAGCATTTTTATTATCGTGCATGGATCTATGTATCTCAAGAATATGATGCAAGGGATCTTTTGCAGAGGATTATGGGATGCTTTCTGATTCACACTGGAAGAGAAATGGACGAAACGCAAATGAGGGTGAGTATTTTTGATCGTTTGAAGCACAATAGATATTTTGTGGTTCTAGATGATATCTGGAAGACGGAGGCATGGGATGCTTTAGCTGCTGCCTTTCCAGACATGAATAATGGAAGTCGGGTCATACTTACCACTCGCAACAGAGACGTAGCTTTACATGCAGACATCCATAGCTGTGTTCATGATCTGAAACTTCTAAAAACAGATGAGAGCTGGAAATTGTTTTGTCAGACGATATTCTTCGAGCAAGATAGCAGTTGCCCCCAAGATTTAGAGAGGCTGGGAAAGGAGATTGTGGCAAAATGTCACGGTCTACCTCTCGCAGTTGTGGTCGTTGGAGGGCTCTTATCGAGGAAAGAAAGGCTTCCAAGTCAGTGGGAGAAGGTACTGAAAAGCCTTTGCTGGCCATCTGTTGAAGGCCAAGCACAAATTTCAAGGATATTAGCTTTAAGCTATGAAGATCTACCCTATTACTTGAAGCCATGCTTTCTCTATGTAGGAGTCTATCCACAAGACCAAAAGTTCTCTGCTAAGGAGTTGATTCGGTTATGGGTTGCAGAAGGATTTGTACATTCAGAAGGGGCCAAAACATTAGAGGAAGTAGGAGAAGATTGCTTGGAGGAGCTCATCCAGAGAAGCCTAATTCAAATAGTGGAAAGAAGTTCCATCGGGGGAATTAAAAGCTGCAGCATCCAAAATCCTCTTCGAGATCTCTCACTCTTAACAGCCAAGTAAGAAAATTTTCTCAATGTCAAAACTGGGGGCGCAAGATATCTCTCTCCTAAAGCACGTCGACTTGCTATCCATCATGGCGACTCTGTGAATGCTTCCTTAAAGGACTTCCCTCTGAACCTTCGTTCTATTATTTGGTTCAGCTCAAGGCGATATCTTCAGCAAAATCGACAGAAGTTAATTGTCGGAGGCTTTCGTTTGCTTAGGGTGTTACTTCTCAGTCGCCATGGCATACAGGTAGAGGCAGAAGTGGTTCCAAATGAAATAGGTAAACTTATCCACTTGAGATACCTTGAAATGAACGTAAAGGTAAATGAAACAGGAAGAAGCCTACCATCGTCGATGGCCAATCTATGCAACTTGCAAACACTAGTAGTACGTTTTACTTTAGTCAGTCGGCAGCCAGTCCACATTCCTATTGATATTTGGAACATGCAACAGCTAAGGCATGTATGTGTATGGGAGCGGGAATTTACATGTGAAGGGTCTACACTAGGTGAGCAGACTGCGGATGAACTCAGCCTTCCAAGCAACCTACAAACTCTAAGAAATATTCTGGCAGGCGACTGGATAGAGTATTACTTGCAAAAGCTCATTAACCTTAGGACACTAAAAATAGAGAAAGTAGATTCAAGTAGGCATGGAGAGGGATTGATCGACTCTATTCCCAAATTGGACCACCTCCAGTCTCTGAAGCTAAAAGGTGAAGGTCTAATCCCATTTCCGCCAATTTTAAATCTGCTGCGTTTGTTTAAGCTGCATTTGCATGGAAGGTTAGGGAACCTACCAGAGTCTCATGACTTCTCACCAAATCTCACCAAGCTTACCTTGTACGGGTCTAAGTTAAAGCAAGACCCTATGATGATACTGGAGAAACTAAAAAACCTACGGGTTCTCAGATTGCGGTATGTTTCATACTTGGGAAAGGAAATGGTATGCTCTCGGGAAGGGTTTCCTCGCCTTGAGTTCTTAGTGATTGCAAACTTGGATGATTTAGAGGAATGGAGAGTTGAAGAAGGATCGATGCCGAGTCTTTTTCAGTTAAAGATGTATGGATCCCATAAATTGAAGATGCTTCCGGAAGGATTGCAGCATGTGACTACCCTCAAGAAATTGGAGACATCTGATATGTCTTATAGTTTCACACATAGGCTTCGAAAAGATGAGGGAGAGGATTGGTATAAGATTCAACACATACCCTTCATCGACATTGGTCCAAGCTATTAAATCCTCAGGAGCACCTTCCAGCAAAATATGCTAAAGCTATTTCTGAAGAAAAATATTGAGATGTGGAATTTCTTGTTGTTGTCACGACTGACGATCAAAGACGGGCTTTCATTCTTTGTTGCAGATTGATTCAGCATATCCCCCTAGTAAAGCCGGTGAGATTTACTTCTTTCATCTTATTTCTCTCCTTTCCATTCATACTTTCAACTACAATCATAACTGTTTTAAATTCCGAGTTTCTTTATTGCTATGCTATTTTATATTATTATTATTATTATTTTTCCAGTTTGTACAAGTTGGGCCCCTTTTTCAGATTTTTGGTGCATGGACCATAATATCAGCATTTTAAGTCCTGAACAATGGCAGCACTTCTAAAAGCTGAAAACCCCAATGCGTAGTACCTCCTGGATGTCATGCATGTTAACTGTTGGATGAAATGGCTGAACAAGGAATGTTTTGAGTGGATCATATTTGAGTCCCATTTTTCTTCTCTATTGATGAGTTAGCCCACGTAGCGGTATGGTTGGATGACCTACATTGAAAATTGATGCTGCAGGACATGCCTCAACAATTGAAAGCGAGGCTTCATGTAGCAGTATGGTTGGATGACCTACATCGAAAATTGACACCACTGGAAATGCCTCAACAATTGAAAGTGAGGCTTCGAGAAGAAGAGAGGGAGCGGATTGGCATAAGAGTCAACATTTACCCTTCATTAACATACATGAATTAGATGTGGATATGGTGTTGTTGTGACTAGCAATCAAAGCCGAGCTTTCCTTGTTTAGTGCACACAGTTCATGATCTCTCCAAAGCAAACCAGGTGAGATGTACTTGCTTTTTAATGTCTCCTCTTTATTGATACTGTCAACTATAATCACAGCTGTTTTGACTTCTAGTTTTCATTATCGCTATGATATTCTTATTTTTCAGTTTGTACAATAGGGCCACCTTTTCATCTTTTGGGTGCCCTATTGATAGTGGGAAACACAATGTCAGCATTTTTGTCACTGAACAATGGGCCCATTTGTACAAAATGAAAACCGAAATAGTACTCTGTAATCCTTCGGACAGAGCATCACATAATACCTGTTATACATCATGCATGCTAACCGTTGGATGAATTACCTCAAAAAAGAACATTTTGTGTGTGGGCACATTATTTATCTATTGATGAATCGGCCCACATGGCTGTATGGTTGGAAGACTATACCATTGATGCCCCATGGGATAAAAGTTGCACTTGTCTGACCATTGAAACTTTTTAGACTATATATGGATTTGATAATTGACCTTTCTTCTTCTTTTTTTTTTTTTTTAAGCCTCATTTGAGGGACACCATTTGGATGATAAGGATGAAATTGCTGATATGATTTTTAGACCATCCAGCCATAAAAGTTCCCTCCAAAGGGATGGTTCGAATCATCAAAATTTGCAACCATGTGTGCTTGACTTGTTCATAATTATTTGAGCCAAGAAATGGACGTCAACCACTAATTATCCTTATATTGAATGCTTACACAGATGCATTGAGGTTGGAAAGTCTCAAGCTTGTGCAACCCAGCTCCCTTGCAAGCCAACACAGGCCTGGATGGAAGATGCGCAAAATCCAAGCTGTCCATCAGGTGGGTCCCCACTTCTTGATGCCATAGTCCAAAAATCAGGCGAGTCCACTCCATGGAAGGATCACCAAAAGGGCCCCACACCCTAGGAATTCTGTGCAGCAAGACCCATTTTTGAGTCCTTCTGTTCTAAGCACATTATATATATGGCTTCACAAACTGTTGTATGTCAGACTAAAGGTAAGTGGTATCACATTTCTGTTGTATCTCAAATAAATTTAATTCAGTTCCTTGGCCTCCCATTTGATAGGACATTGAAAGAATTACACGCTTTCTGTGGAAATGTTTACTCTGAGAAAAGCTCTTGGATTTTCTTCTTTTAATTTGCTTTTTCATTTCTGGCTTTTTCATTTCTGGTTTGTCTTATCTATTGGAATTGCAGCATCTGATGCCTTGAAGTGGACAGCAAGGACATGGATCCTACATAGTGGGCCAAGATTATCATCTAAATAGAAGCGTTTATGTTGCCTGTGTCTTCTGCATTACAAGTTTTGATTATATGTTTGTTTTTGAGTGACAAAGGTAAATGAGAAGACTTGATTTGTTCATGTTTTGATTTCAAAACATTGTTACTTTGTGATTGTGGAAAGGGAATTAATAACTGTATTCAAGGAGAAATCCAGTGGAAGTTTGTTCTGTTTTATGGTTCTTATTCTGGCTTCCTCATTTATGAATAGCGTGAGATATTTGGATGATGTTTTCAAACTGTAGAATGAGAATGTTTGGATATTTTTTTCATCACCAATTTCAGTGCTTCAATATAACAAAAGAGTTCCCATAATGTTTGACTTGAGCAACTATTTAGAGTGTAGGTTCGAGTGTCCGCAATGCTTACATGGATGCATGATCAAAGCTGCTCATCAAAATGCAACCACAATATGGCTTTCCTTGTGTGGAATTCAGGTTTGTCCACTCATCTGATGGCCACACATTTACATTAAATGCTAACTGATCTATGACTAACCTGATTCTTGGACCCAAAGCATAAGTTTTGGGTGAGGTTAACTTTTCAAAAAAGACAAGGAAAAAAACGAAGAAAAAAAAAAGGTTTTGGGTGAGGTTAGCAAAGACCAGATGAACCACTTGTGTGGAGCCTTACCAATCACTTGCACCAAAATAGCATAAGCGTGCGAGGTAAGAGCTTTTCATCAGGTGGACCAGTGTGTACAAAACAAATGGATGTCTAGAAGAAAGCTGTATCAGCCAATCCATTTCTTTTGTATATTGTCTCCAACCTGAGAAGCAAAACTGCCTGATTTTTGCACAAGAACATCCAATCAATCTGGTTCATCTAATGGAATTATGGAAAGCTGGGATCTCATATACATCTTTCATATTGGCATGTGCAGCTATATGTGGATGTGCACAGCTCCACACGCCTGTGGGCTTAGTAAACAACTGTTTCAGATTTACTTAATTTGGTATTGATTTGGTTGGTCCTTGTATATGATATTTGCCTTTACAGTATGCGTAACTCTTTTAACTGCAGTAGGGTAATTTTTGTTGTCGGCAGGGAACTCATCAAGGAGGAAGTGTGTTTGGATTTGCTCACAGTCAATCCATTCTTTGAAACCCATGTCAGACGAGAATAGTAATCTCACATCCCAAGCTTAAATTTGGATGGTGTTAGTAATATTTCTACAATTTTACAAGTTCTCTTTTTGTTATAGCCCAACCATATCTAATCGGAAGTTCCTTGCCATCCTTTTCCTAGACAATTGATATTTATATTCTTTTCCTCTCCATATTTTGCAGGACACTGACCGGCAGATTAGAAGCTTGGTCCTGTAGGGTTTTTGGCGCATCTTCCATCTATGGCAGAGCTTATCAAATTAAAGTTTGTATCTCACAATTGCTGGCCCTACTTGTAAGTTGTAACGTGCATCACGACACTTCAACCCAATGCACTAGGAACTTCTGTTTTCTACATGATTAGTTTTAGGGGTCATTTGGATGCCTGTAACTGTAAGTTTTATCAGCTGTAAAGGGTCTACAGGTGTTTGGATAAGAAATTTCACTGTCAGTTACAAAATATAGCATGAGCTCACTTTTCAGGTGGAACTTGTTTGCAACTTAGTTATAGGCATCCAAACAGCCACTCGAAATAACTATATGCTTCGACTACTTCTATATATAGATTCAAGCAAACAAATTATAGCATTTGACTTTCAGGTTTTACTTAAAATTTTGATTTAGGAAATATTATGATGACTGCTAGACGGATGTGGAGGTGGAATGATGATTTGACAGTGATGAGATGTTTGGATGATATTTTCTAGCTTGAGGATATTTGTATCTTTTGCAACCAATCGTTCGATATGGTACAATGTGTTATATTCATTATGATACAGTTTGTACTTCAAATTACAATAACAATTTATGTAATGTTTTATTTATTTCCTGTATTCATGTTTGTATGTAATGTGCTAGTTGAAAATTGAAAGTGGAAGTAATTTCTATTACTTTTTAGGTTTCATACTCTACATCACTAATTTGCAGTGTGCTTGGATTTTCATTTTGCACAAGTGGGGCCATGGTTTAAAGATTCATATAGTTTTTATGATGGATCGTACTGTTGATGACAAATTCTTAGTTGGCCTCTTACTAGAAGATCCTAGCCATTGGTTTTGTGTGACCTTTTCTCCAGTGAATGTGGATTGTTCATGTTGAAACGTTTCATCTATTTTTTTAAAGCTTTGTTTGGTTAGAGACCTAGTAGAACTAGGATTTAGGACTGTCAATGGGTTGGGTTCGGGTTGGGTCCTATAGCACCCATACCCAGTCTAACCAGGTTCAGATCCTTTCCGGTCTGAGTCTTGAAGACCCGGACTCGGATCCAATCAGTTTCAGGCCGTACCCACCAGGTCTTTGGCTTGAGGTTTCGAGTCGGGTTTGGGACAAGTTAGAGCATTTAAATGGTTGGGCCCACCCAATGGATGGATTAGATATCACTTTGAGACACTCATGGTGTGTGACCCGCAGGTCCATGTACTCATTGACAGCTTTATTGGATTGAGCTTAATTCTGATTTTGGTAGGCACCCAACTCTCTAGTCGATTTGTGTCAGTAAGCTGTTCTTTCTGACACTCAATATCAAATGTTGGCTGTTTACTCTTTCATAACTTATAAAATTGTGATTATATGGAAGAAAGATCTGCTTTAGGGACAAGAATCTGATACGGAGGGTGTCAACCCACAGGTCAAATAGCCCTACCTGCTTTTGAGGGGTTGGCTAAGAATGGGACACTTGAAGTGAATAGATCAGGCTTGGGTTAACCCTACCCGACCTGCCTGCCCATATAAGTTATCAATGGGTTGGGCAAGAGGACTCGACCCAATCAAACCTAAAATTTGATACAAAAGTATATATATATATATATATATATATATATATATATATATATATATATATATATTCCCACTGTCTGGGCTAGGTTGTTCATAGCCTTAATATTGCATTCCATTCAAGTTTAATGGGTTGGGTCAGGTTGGGCCATGTCTGGTCAGTTTGGGGTCGTGCTTGATGGATTTTTAAGTGGGTCGGGTCAGGTCAGGGGTTAAAGGGTCTTCATGGGTGGGTCATGGTTATGCAAGAATTCTTGGCCCATTTAGTAAAATGGATCGGGTTTGGGCTGATCCCGAACCAATCTGAACTCAACGCATTACCATTGCTAAACAGAATAGTTTTATAATTAAAATTGCATTCGTATGCTAAATTTTGGTGGAAATGAGAAAGTTCTAAAAATTGGTTTGCATTAGTAGTAACATCTCTACAAGTTTACAGCTTTTATTGGGTCCCAAAGGTCCAATTATATATCTAAACCAAACGTCTATTGCGAAGGCAAAATCAGATATGGTCGAGTGTGCTGCACGTGTAGATCCACTGCAAAGCTTTGTACCCTGGGCTTAACAGAAAACACTATTTGTGAGGCCCACTAGAATGTGTGCATGACATCCAATTCTTCCATAATGTGTGCTTGTTCTTATGTTCTACTTGGAAATCGGGCCAATTTAAAAACTTACGTGGGCCACACCATTTAAAAGTCCAGCCAAAAACCTTTAAAATCACATGATACTGCCCACCTGAGCTTTGGAATGATTTACCTTTTGGGACGTCCATTTATCCTGTTGGTGTTCCTGTCCTGAAGGAATTGGATGGCATATAAAAGACATGGTGGGCCAATAAAAATCTGAAAGTTAAACTGTTCGTTGGAGTGTGGCCCACCTGAGTTTTGTATCAACCTGATTCCTGAGTTCCCAGGAGAACATGAACAAAATGAATGTCATGCACACATCACGGAGGACACAAGGTACACAATGGCACTTGTGCACAATAACCACGACCATTGATTGAATGGTTTATACAAAATCAGCAGAGGAACATTCATTGGAAAGAAAAAACTCACAATCAATCTTGTGAAGAGGTGACCTCACTGTTGAAACGAGGTGAGCTATGGATTAGGGTGTTGCTTGTAGCAACCTAAGTATTGAGATGACCCTCATTCAAAAACAGTACTAATATGCCCATCCTAAAAACAGTACTATACAGCTGGTATAGGTACGTGCCGTGCGACGACGAGCGCTGACGCTCCTCGAGCTCCTAGTTGTACGATCGGTTCAAAGGAGATCAATGATGTATTTATTATATCCACACCGTTCATCCATTTTTTGATATTATTTTAAAGTAGTAGCCAAAAAATGAATCATATCCAAAGATCAAATGGATCACACCACAAATAGCAGCGGAGATAAAGATTTTCACCATTAAAGATTTCTTAAGGCCCAGCATGACGTTTATTTTCCATCCAATCCGTTCATAAGGTCAAAAATACCTGGACGAAGAGAAAAACAAATTTCATATTGACGCAAAAATTTCTGTGAACCCCTGAAGGGTTTCAATGGCAGACTTTCAATACTTCACTACTTTTTGCAGATCTGTCCTTACTACGAGCTCTCAAAATGGGTGGACGGTTTGGATATAACACATACTTCATGATGGGACCCGCATAACTTGCTGACGTCAATACACCAGCTACTGGTGTGTGGTACAGCAGCCAATCCGCTTTCATCCTAACCATCCATACTTGCCTTTCCCATTGATAGGAACCATTTAACTCTTTGTCCTCTTACTATCAATCTAAAGGTTACGAATCAAAGGTTTGAAAACCTTGGTTTCTACTGAAGTTTAAACAATGGACCATCCGCTGTCATGTCAATTATTTTCAGGAATTTTCTTTTACCTGATAACACAAAATCACCCAAAACAATAAATTTTAAAACTCAATACCCACGTTCTGAAACTTAATTACCTTAATTTTACCACCTTTTCATCAACTTTCATTCACACGCATCACTATTTTCTGAAAATGATGAAACTATCCATAATGGTTTGTATGCCACAATAACCGGCCCACCTTAATGGTGGACAAGAGACAAGATACGAAGGATCTTATCAGGTTGGCCGTTTGATTGATGGCACAGATTGTCAAAACTATCCATGAGTTTTCTTTTTCTTTTTTTGGTACCCCATCAAAGGAGAAACCTATCAAATAAACAGTTTGAATCATGTAAAAAGCCCCAAATCCATTGGTTACAATAATCGAAATCGTGTAAAAAGCCCCAAATCCAACGGTTACAATAATCCTCAATTGGATTATTGTAGCATGTCAGGACGAATTGCGCCAAACTTCCCGACTGGAATTCTTTTAGGTTACAATACCTGAGTCCTTGCAAGATACGGCACCTGATTTATATCTTCAAGAACACAGTTTTTCTTGTCCCAGTATGTTGAATATGTAAAATCCACTCTAGCCATCAGGTTCTATCCTCGATTATAGGATCTAATGCAAAGAATCAAATTGATCCACAGCTCAGTGGGCTACACCACAGGGAACAATAGAGATGGGATACGAACTATAAGTTTTGTGTGTTGGGCTATCATGGTGTTTATCTTTCATTAAACCCATTAATCAAGTGTAACTCACTAAGATGAAGTGAAAATACAAAAACCAACCTCATACAAATACCTAGTAGGCACACCACGTGAAGTTAGTGGTTTTAGGAGCAGTTTTACATTGCTGGCATTGGCGTGGTGCATCAGAGCTTTATCCGGAAGATCTTTTGGTCTATAGGATTGAAATGAGAGAAATTTCCTACTGTACGACCCATTCATGGCCTATTTCCAAAAAGAAGCCCACTTATTTTGAGCTCCAAAGAATGAGCCCCAGCTGTACGGCCTCATTTCTCAGGTCGAATAATTCCTGCTTCTTGGGCGTCTTTGGCTACGGATTATAACCGTAGCCATAGTGATAATCGTAGCCATAGGCCCAAATTGCAAAAGGGTGGACAGCAAGATGGGGTCGACCGGGTCATTGTCCCACTGACCAGATCGACCCCGACTCACTGTTCCACCTACGTACTTATTTATTTATTTATTATAAGTAGAACTTTTTTTCTCCTACATTTTTCTCTAATACATATTTATATAAATATGTATATATAAGCATGTAAATTTTTTTTTTCTCTCTTTTTATTCATTTCTTTCTTTATTCATTCAATAAACATATCTCTTAAACCAGAATGAGTTACTTGACGTATCATATAGGATTTTGGGGTAGGAGATGCTACTTTAGCTAACCAACCTACTTATTTTCCAAGATTCCATCAGGTCGATGGTCGAAAATTCATTTCATTCACTTCGCGGCAATTTCAATAAGTTTGCGGTTAATTTCATTCATTTCATTTCATTCCCTTCACTTTCACAGTCAATTCGCTTCACTTCACAATCAATTCCATTTATTTTATGGTCAATTTGCTTTACTTCACGGTCAATTCCATGCATTTCACGGTTAATGCCCTTCACTTCACTGTAAATTCGCTTCACTTCACAGTCATTTCCATGCATTTCAAGGTCATTCCTGGCGATTCTGTGTTGATTCACGATCATTTCCATGCATTTCACAGTCAATTCCCTTCACTTCTCAGTCATTCCACGCATTTTATGATCAATTCACTTCACTTCACGGTCATTTCTATGCATTTCATCGTCATTCCCGAGGATTTCGTGTTGATTCACGGTCATTTCCACACATTTTACGGTCAATTCGCTTCACTTCACAAACATTTCCATGCATTTCACGGTCATTCCCGGTGATTCCGTGTTGATTCACGGTCATTTCCACACATATCACGGTCAATTCCCTTCACTTCACGGTCATTTCCACGCATTTCACGGTCAGTTCGCTTCACTTCACAGTCATTTCCATGCATTTCATGGTCATTCCCAGTGATTCCGTGTTGATTCATGGTCAGTTCCATGCATTTCACGGTCAATTCCCTTCACTTCATGGTCAATTCGCTTCACTTCACGGTCATTTCAATGCATTTCACGGTCATTTTCGGTGATTTCGTGTTGATTCACGGTCATTTCCACACATTTCACGGTCAATTCGCATCACTTCACAATCATTTCCATGCATTTCACTGTCATTCATGGCGATTCCGTACTGATTCACGGTCATTTCCACGCATTTCACAGTCAATTCCCTTCACTTCACAGTCATTTCCATGCATTTCATGGTCAATTCGCTTTACTTCACGGTCATTTCCATGCATTTCACGGACATTCCTGGCGATTCCGTGTTGATTCACAGTCATTTCCATGCATTTCACGGTCAATTCCCTTCACTTCACAATCATTTTCACGCATTTCACGGTCAATTCGCTTCACATCATGGTCATTTCCATGCATTTCATGGTCATTCGTGGCGATTCTGTGTTAATTCACAGTCATTTCCATGCATTTCAAGGTCAATTTCCTTCACTTCACAGTCATTTCCACGCATTTCACGGTCAAGTTGCTTCACTTTACGGTCATTTCCATGCATTTCACGATCAATTCGCTTCACGTCACGGTCATTTCCATGCATTTCACAGTCATTCTCGGTGATTCCGTGTTGATTCACGATCATTTCCACGCACTTCATAGTCAATTCGCTTCACTTCACGATCGTTTCCATGTATTTCACGGTCATTCCCGGCAATTCCATGTTGATTCACGGTCATTTCCATAAAGCGAATTGACTGTGAAATGCGTGGAAATGACTGTGAATCAACACGGAATCGCCGAAAATGACCGTGAAGTGAAGCAAATTGACCGTGAAATGCACAAAATTGAACGTGAAGTGAAGGGAATTGACTATAAAATGCTTGGAAATGACCGTGAATTAACACAGAATCGCCAGGAATGACCGTGAAATACATGGAAATAACCGTGAAATGAAGTGAATTGACCTTGAAGTGAAGGGAATTGACCTTGAAATGCATGAAAATGATCGTGAATCAACATGGAATCGCTGGGAATAACCTTGAAATGCATGGAACATGGAATTGCTGGGAATGATCGTGAAATGCATGGAAATGACCATGAAGTGAAGCGAATTGACCGTGAAATGCATGGAAATGACCGTGAATCAACACGAAATCGCTGGGAATGACCGTGAAATGCATGGAAATGACCGTGAAGTGAAGCAAATTGACCGTGAAGTGAATGGAATTGACCATGAAGTGAAGGGAATTGACCGTGAAATGCGTGAAAATGACCGTGAGTCAACACGGAATCGCCGAGAATGATCATGAAATGCATAGAAATGACCGTGAAATGAAGCGAATTGACCTTGAAGTGAAGGGAATTGACCATGAAATGCATGGAAATGACTGTGAATTAACACGGAATCGCCAGGAATGACCATGAAATGCATGGAAATGACCGTGAAGTGAAGCGAATTGACGGTGAAATGCGTGGAAAAGACCGTGAAGTAAAGAGAATTGACCATGAAATGTGTAGAAATGACCGTGAATCAATACGAAATCGCTGGGAATGACCGTGAAATGCATAGAAATGACCATGAAGTGAAGCGAATTGACCGTGAAGTGAATGGAATTGACCATGAAGTAAAGGGAATGACCGTAAAATGTATGGAAATGACCATGATGTGAAGCGAATTGACCGTGAAATGCGTGGAATTAATAATTGTGAAGTGAAGGGAATTGATCGTGAAATGCGTGGAAATGACCGTGAATCAACACGGAATCGAAAGGAATGACTGTGAAATGCATGGAAATGACCGTGAAGTGAAGAAAATTGACCGTAAAATGCATTGAATTGATCATAAAGTAAATGAAATTGATCATGAAATGTATGGAATTGACTATGAAGTGAAGGGGAATCCCTGGAATTGATCGTGAAGTGAAGCGAATTGACTAGCGAATTGACCGTGAAATGCATTGAATTGATCGTGAAGTAAAGGAAATTGACCTTGAAATGTAAGGAATTAACTATAAAGTGAAGGAGAATCGTTAAAATTGACCGTGAAGTGAAGTAAATTGACCGTGAATGTGAAATGTCAATTCAGATTCTGGTTTAAGAGATATGTTTATGAATGAATAAATAAAGACATGAATACAAAGAGAGAATTTTATATAATTTTATATATATATATATATATATATATAAAAATTAGGAGAGAATTGTAAAAAAAAAAAAAGTACATATGTGGGACAGCGGGTCTGGTTGCTGTTTTTTTTTTCCTGTTGTAATTCAACTACTTTTTATGGGTCCCATTATGATGTATGTGTTATATCCAAACCGTCCGTGTATTTGGTGAACTCGTATTAAGACTTGAGACAAAAAATAAGACAGATCTAGCGATCAAGTGGACCATACCGTAAAAGGTAATGGAAGATTGAATGCCTACCATTGAAATCCTTTTAGTGGTCACAGAAGTTTTATATCAATATGAAATTTGTTTTTCCTCTTCATCGAGGTCTTTATGACCTTACGAATAGATTGGATGGAAAATATATGTTGTGGTGGGCCCTATAGAATTTTTAATAGTGAAAATCAAGTTTTCCGCTGCTATTTGTGGTGTAGTCCGGTTGATCTTTGGGTATGATTTTTTTTTTATATACCGAGAATGCACTGAAATGATCTCGAAATATGTATGAACGGTGTGGATATAATAAATACATCATCGTGGGGCCCGTGTGGAGGAGCGTCAGCGCTCGTCTTCGCATACCAGCCAATCGGCTTCGGTAACGAATGAATGACGGGGGTATCTTGGTCCCTTGAAAAGTCAGCCGTACACAGGGGAGTATTCTTGGAAGCATAAAAAGAGGTAGGCTCCAGATAGCTGATGGGCCGTAAATGGGTCGTACAGTAGGAAATTTCTCTTCAAATTGAAATAATATTGATTCTCACCTGATGGACAAAGTGCGTTTACATACAAAATATAGCCCACAGAGTTCCCGTCTCTCTCTCTCACCCACACCGCACGCTAGCGCCAAACTGCACCACACGGAGGACCATGTGCATCAGATGATCCAAATCCACCCATCCATCAAGTGCACCTCCACATTTTCACCATGGATCCTAAATATCAGTAAAATCCAAGATATTGATGGGCCACAATATAGGGGATTTTGTAAAATTGTGCCTAAAACTATAAATTCATGTGGTGTAGACACATATGTCATAGAATGTCCTGATTTTCAAGAATCCATTCATCCTGGTACATCACATCAGGTAATTGGATTGGATGGAATATACACACACAAGGTTAAGTTTCATCATTTTCAGAAAATAGGTAAGGGACTAGCAAAAATTAATGAAAAGTTATAAAATAAAGGTGTTGACGTAGAAATCTGATTAACCTTCTCAATATCTTCATGTACCTGCCCAAGGAATGGACAAAGTAGACCTGACTAGTGCAGGGACCCTCCGATGCTAAAGTCAGGTAGGGGATCTGGGTCTAGTCAAGTAAATGAGTTTTTAGGCTAATGCTTGTTTGTACCTTTTACCATAGGACGAGGTGCTCATATTTATAGGTGAAGAAATGCAGTGGTCTGCGTGAAGGAAATCTTCCTATTTAGTAAGAGTGAGTTATAGCATGACTCGGACTTCGAATGTAGTGGGAGAATCACCCTGGATTTCCGGTGAGAATCCCAGGTAGATCTTTATGCTAGATATTCCCTAGATTTTTTGCTAGGATCTTGTGTAGATATTGCTGAGATCAAGTCGGATCCGGTGGAAGGAGAATCGTACCGTCCTGGGGTCATACCGACCTGGGATCACACCGATATGGGATGCGGGAGTAGTGCCCCCCTCGGTGACAGGTGAGTCATCAGATTTTCCGACCTATTGTCGATGGGCTGAGCTCGACCTCATATCATAGTCGATTAAGGGTCAAAGGGCCAGCCTTTAGTTGTGCCCGTCATTGTCCGATCTAGCGACGTGTATAAAGTTCCGACCTGACCTATTCTCCTTGGTCGGTACGAATTCTTAACAACAAAAGTTAAATCCGAAAATGTAGTTGGTAACTTTTAAAGTTTATTGTTTTTGGATGGTTTTGTCTTAGGCAAAAAAGTGGATAGCTTTTCCTAAAAATTTCAAAATAAAATTACCTCAAAAGATGGGAGTTGGCAAGCCACAAAAGACCACAATCATGGTCACAGGCTGAAGTGTGACCGGCTGCATTGTTAGGGTTAGCAATGGGTTGGGTTAGCCAGGGAATCAATTGGCCCAACTAAGGTGGGCTCAGGCCAAGCTAAATGGGTAGAGCAGGTTGGGCCCAAGCTAAAGTGTGAGCCATTTATGTAAACGGGCTGGGCTTCAGTTGAACTGTACCTGACCCAACCCGCTGATAGAGGCTATCAATGGGCAAGCTCAAAGCCTGAATCAAAATAAGTATGGATGCATTTGTTACATATGTATCCACCAACCAGCCATGCTTACGGGGCAGAATGTTGGGCAGTTAACTGACAACATACTTATAAGATGTGTCACCGAAGTGAGGATATTGAGACGGATGAGCAGCCAAACGATTAAGATTAGACATGATTGCATTCAGGGGACTTAAGGGTAGCACTAATAGGTAATAATATAAGGGAAGGGCCATCGGTTATGTGCAAGGGAGTTGAAGAACTGCACTAACTAGAAGAAAGTATAACTTGAAGGCTCTAAAAGAGAAAAGGGAAGGTCAACAGGACGTGAATAGAGGTAGTTGGAAAAGATCTAATGATATATGTTCTAATTGAAGTAATGACCCTTGAAGAGTGAAATGGCTGATCAGGATTCATGTGAATGACCCCCAATTCATTGGGACAAGGCTTAGGTAATGATAAATGATGGTGCATCCTTCTCTCAATGGGTTAGATAGTGCATGGCCTTAGCCTTATATTCCATTCTTAAACCTATGACATTCTTCAATGGGATGGTTCAGGTCAATTAAGCCCAACCCATTTACAATTAAATTGGTCAGGTCAAGTCTTGTCAATCTTAATGAATTATGAGTGGATCATCAGGTTTTACAGGAGGTTTGTGCAAGAATTCTTGCCATTTATTAAATGGGTTGAGCTTCGGCTCACCCCAATCGGGTTGGACCCATTTCCACCCCAATGCAGTGTTACATGGTCTCTAACAAATGTGAATCCATGTTAATGATAAACATTCAATACTTGGTCGGAGCTTTACGAGTCAAGTCTTACCCTTCATTAGTCTAGACAATTCATCCCATGATTCATAGATGGGCTATATACATTAAAAAAATCTTAGGAAGATGCATGTGGGTTGTTTAGTTGAAAGTTTTGGACCGTTGGATTGTGATATCACAATGATCGAACCGTTAATTGTGGACCATTGTCATCATAAGACAAAATCAGACATTACATACTTTAGGATTTCATTTTTTTAGCTTAGATAGGTGTGTGGTACACTTATTTTATGTTTTGAGAGGTTTGAGACATATGGAAAATAAAAATAAAAAATTGAGAGGGCAAAATTGTAATTTGGCAGCCTAAAAGCCTATTTAAGGCTTGGACTTCCGGTCCTTGGAGAGTTTTTTTTTTTTTTTTTTTTTTTGTTTTTAATGATATACTTTGTGAAAAGAAGAGAGTTTTTTTTTTTTTCTTTTTTTTTTTTTTTTCTTTTTTCTTTTCCATGTGGTTCATGAAAAATCTCTTAGGAATAGAGATTTCTTGGTGTGATTCCAAAGTGGTGTGATGTCACGAGTTATCTTTTTGTCTCTTTTTCTTCAACGACAAGGTATTTACCATATTTTCTTTTCTTCTCTTAGCTTTTTCTTCTTCTTCTTATCTCATCCCATACCCAACCCATCAACACTAACCCTAACCTATCTCACAATCCTAACTCTCTCCAACCCAAACCTAACTTAGCCTTATTCGTACGGCCGGCTGTATGGCCATCCCTCCTCTTCCCTTTTGTGATTCTTCTTACCCCTTCTCTCCTCATCTAATCCTACTTGTGGAAATTGTAAGTGCTATTATGTTTAAAGCACAATTTACACCTAATTTGTCAAATTTTGACTTGTCAAAATAACTTACCAAGTGATCTTCAAGTCAAGCTCATGTTGAAGTTAATGTTCAAGCTCAAGTTTAAGTTCAACCACAAATTCAAGCTTAAAGCTTAAGATGAAGACTAAGCTCGATCTACTAAAAGTTCAAGTAGAAGATCAAACTCCTTTGAGAAGTTCAAGTTTCTAATCCTATAAAATTTAGTCTATACAGGTATGATAAACCCTAAAAAGACCTTAGGTTTAGGTACTTTCAAAACATATTTAAAATTAAATTTTTATATTTAAAATTGATTGAGTTTCGACTAGCCTGAGTTTTACCTCGACTAGTCTAAGAATTTCTCGACTAGTGCAAACACCAACCGAAGTGTAATAAAAATTTGTATGTTCAATAGGGGCGGAAACATTGGAGGAAGCTGCAAAAGATTGCCTCGTGGAGCTAATCCAAAGATGCCTGATTCAAATGCTGAAAAGAAGTTCCATTGGAACAGTTAAATGCTGTTACATCCAAGATCTTCTTCGAGATCTCTCCATCTCAAAAGCCAAGGAAGAAAATTTTCTCTATGTCACAAATTCTCAGTCTCCCTGTACAGAAAGTCAACTTACCATTCATCATATCAACTAAAAGCACACTTCTTTAGACCACTCCACTCCATACCTTCGTTCTATTATTTGGTTCAGCCCAAAGTCAACATTCCTCAAACAAAATCACCGGAAGTTGCTTTTTGGAGGCTTTCAATTTCTTAGGGTGTTACATCTACATGACATAGGGACAGACGAGATTCCAAATAATATAAGTACACTTATCCACTTGAGATACCTTGGTTTGATGGGATACTCAAAACCCTTGCCACTGTCGATAACCAATCTATGCAACTTGCAAACACTACACATTGGTAGACTAGGCATGGACACTTCGATCGACATACCTAGCGATATCTGGAAAATGCAAAAACTTAGGCATGTACGCTAAGAGGGAAAATTTACTGATGGAATGTCTAAATCAGGCGGGCTGTCCATCAAAGAACGCAGTTTTCCAAACAACCTATTTGGGCAGGCGACTGGATGGAAGATTGCTTGAAAAGCTGACTGATCTTAGAAAATTAGGAATAGCGGGAGTAGATTTAACTAGGCATGGAAAGGGGTTGCTCGACTCTATTACCAAATTAGAGAACCTCCAATCTTTGATGCTAAGAGGTGTGAATCTAAACCCACTTCCGCCAATTTTATATAAGGCCACATCTGTATAAGCTGTGTTTGAATGGATGGTTAGGGAAGCTACCTGAGTCTCTTGAATTGTCACCAAATCTCACCAAGCTTACCTTGGAATGCTCCTATTTATATCAAGACCCAATGATGGTAGTAGAGAAGCTAATGAACCTTCGGGTACTCAGATTGCATTATTCTTCATACTTGGGAAAGGAAATGGTCTGCTCTGTACAAGGGTTTCCTCGACTCGAGTCCTTGGTGGTTCAAACCTTATTTTATTTAGAGGGGTGGAGAGTTGAAGAAGGAGCGATGCCGTGTCTTTTACATTTACATATTTATAAATGCAGACGATTGAAAATGCTTCCAGAAGGATTGCAGCATGTGACTTCCCTCAGGAAATTAGAGATAGTTTTAATGTCGCAGTTATTCAAAGAAAGGCTTCGAGAAGATGGGGGAGAGGATTTGCATAAGATTCGACACATAACCTCCATCGACATAAAACATTCATTTGGGCAAGGAACGGGTAACTGATATTCATTCCCATCGCAACGAAAAATCTTCATACGAAGAGAAGATAGATGTATCAGCCAATGCAATCTGGAGCACCTTATGTCCAAGCTATTATATCATCATGATCATCTTCCACCGAAATATGCTCCACCTGGATCTCAAGATAAATATTGAGATGTGGAATTGTTGTTGTTACTGGCAATCAAAGATAGGATTTCGTTCTTTGTTTCAGACTGATTCAGGTCATCTCACAGCAAGGCAAGTGAGATTTACTTCTTGTATTGTATTTCTCTCCATTCCATTCATATTTTCAACTACAGTCATTGCCATTTTAAATTCCAAATTTCTTCATTGTTATACCATTATTACTATTATTATTTTGTAGTTTGTACAAGTTGGGCCCCTTTTTTTTTCAAATTTTTGGTGCATAGATCATAATATCAGCATTTTAAGCCACTGAACAATGGCCCACTTGTAAAAGCTGAAAAATCGATTGTGTAATTCCTCGCGTGTCATGCATACTAACTGTTGGATGAAATGGCTCAACAATGATTTTTTTTTTTTGGTGGATCGAGTTTGATTCCCTTTTTTTCTCCATCGATGAGTTGGCCCATGTGGCGGTATGGTTGGATGACCTACACTGAAAATTGATGCTGCAGGACATGCTTCAACAATTGAAAGCAAGGCTTCAAGAAGGGGTAGAAGATCGGCATAAGATTCAACATGTACCCTATGCATGAATAAGATGTGGATATGGTGTTTGTTGTGATTAGCAATCAAAGATGAGCTTTCCTGTTTTCGTGCACACAGATTCATGATCTCTCCAAAGCAGTGCTGGTGAGATTTACTTCTCGTTTTCTTTCTCTCCTCTTTATCGATACTGTCAACAATAATCATGGCCATTTTCACTTCTAGTTTTCATTATTGCCATGTTATTGTCCTTATTCTTTGGTTTTCACAAGTAGGGCTGCCTTTTTATATTTTTGGTGCATCATTCATAGTGGGGCCCCACTTATACAAATTGAAAACCAAAAATAATACTCTGTAATCCTTCAATACCTTCAGATAGAGCATTGCATGATACCTATTGTATGTCATGCATGCCAACTGTTGGATGAATTACCTCTAAAAGGTACATTTTGCGTGAATTTCACCTGTGTGTCCATTATTTCTCTAATGACGAATCGGCCCACATGGCTGTATGTCTGGAGGACCATACCATTGATCCCACCTTTAGATAAAATTAGCACCAGTTGACAATTGAAACTTTTCTTTCATCATTGTGTGTTTTTACACCATATGGATTTGATGATCTTTAACCATTTTTGCATTTAGCTCTGTTTGAGGGACACCATTTGGATGGTAAGGATACAATTGCCAAAGCGATTTTAAACTAACCATCCACAAAAGGACCCTCCATAGGGATGGTTCAGTTCATCAAAATACGCAACCATGTCTGCTTGGCTCATGCACAGCTGTTTGAGCCAAGAAATGGACATCAACCACTACTTATCCTCATATCAAATGCCTACGCGGATGCAATGAGGTTGGAAAGTCTCAAGCTTGTGCAACCCAGCTCCCTTAGAAAACACAAGTATGGATGGAAGACATGCAAGATATAAGCTGGCCATCAGGTGGGTCCGCACTTGTTGATGCCACAACTCAAAAATCAGGCAAGTCTACTCTATGGAAGGATCACCAAAAGCAAGGGCCCCATAACCTAGGAATTCTGTGCAGCGAGACCCATTTCGAAGTTCCTCTATTCTAAGCACATCATATGGCTTCACAAGCTGAGCAGATGCTTCTTTCAGACAAGTGGTACCACGTTTCTGTTGTATATCAAATACATTTACTTCAGTTCCTTGGCCTCCCATTTGATAGGAAATTGAAAAAATTACACACTTTCTGTGTAGAATTTCTCCGAGAAAAGCTCTTATCTTTTCTTCTTTTCATTTTCTTTTTCATTTCTAATGTATCTGATCCAGTGTTTTCAGCAGCGCTCGTAGCCTACGTAGCATATGCAGGTAGCATAACTCCCTGGTAGCATATGCTATAGGGCATGCAGTGTAAGCTATAGAGCATGCAGCGTAACATGTAACATAGTGTAGCCTATAGCACATATAGCGTATGCTACCTGAAAATCTCTCTCTCTCTCTCTCTCTCTCTCTCTCAAGTTTTTCTTCTAATGCTAGTTCAACTCGTATTTTAAAATGGTGGTGACTCGCCCCATCACACATGGCACTACATTAGATCAATTCAGACCATCCAAATTGTGGTGCATATTGTGAATTTGTGATGTTTCAATAAATAAAAAAGTGGTCACACTTAGAGATTTCTGAAGGCAAAGAGATAAAGAGATTTTGCATGAAAATATGTGGTTGATGATCCAAGTTCGCAATCGAGAACTTATAGGAATTATGGAATTTGTAAATTTTAACATAATTTTTATTATTTTAATTAAATATATTAAATATCATGTAGCTTACACTACACACTATAGAGGGCCATATACTATGCTATATGCTACACGCTATTTAAAACACTAGTCTTATCTATTGGTATTGCAGTATCTGATGCCTAATATATGAAGTGCACAACAAGGACGGGATCCTACATAAGTGGGCCTAGATTATTGATGCAGGACATGAAAATTAAATATGATATGTGAGATTTCAGGCTTAAGATCACGTTAGTTCATAAACAATTACACAAATTCCATATCCCACACGAAAGTCCAAACTTTCAATTAAGGGGAATCTATACGGGTCCAGGCCTACACATGATAGGGCTGGATTAATAAAAATCATAAACCAAACGACACTCACAGATAAGAAATAATCACCCATACATGCATAGTAATCAGCCCCTAATCCAAGGGATTCAGAAATTTCAATTCAAGGAACCCTAGGGTGAGAAAAGAGGCAAATAAATTAAGGATAATGCGATCTAGGGTTAGGGTTTATGAAAAACTGGTATGAGAAGGTAAAATAAGAAGAAAACCTGAGCCGAAAGACACTTCCCGCGCGTGGACAGCAACAATGGCCCAGAAGCACGTGCGTGTGTTCACGGCCGCACATGTGTGGGGCCCACTATTCAGAAAACAGCCACCTTGGCCCTGGTCGGCCAGGGATGGACTCCAAAACTTCCAAATATCAGCTCGATTCCATGTATGGTTTGTGCGTGGTGCTTCGCCGAAGTTTCAACTCGCTTACGGGCCAAAATCTGAAAATCTATTATAATGAAGAAATCTAATGCAACAAAAGGGACAAATTCAAAGTATGAATGGTGGTGGAAGATGGAAAAGAAAATGATGGAGGATGGGGGTGAATCGGGGTCGATGTGGCTTCGCACCACGGTAGTTAGCCCTTCGAAAATGGAGGGTTTCGCACCAACTTTTGAATTCTTCCACAACTTACGAAGAGAGAAGAAAAATAAAGCAAAAATTTTTTTTATTAACTTAAATGAATCAAAAAAACTATAAGGGATACCTATTTATGGGGAAAATCGTATACCCCAAAACTCGCACCATGTGCGCAACCAATTACTTGGCGATAAAGTAAACTAAAACAAAAACCAAACAAAGAAAACTAAAGCGTTTACAATATTCTAAATAATAACAATAAGTAAAACTTAAAATATAAAATCAATCCGACGAGTGGGCCACGATCATGAGATCCCATGATGGGCTTTTCTTGACTATCGGGCTCACTTTTTTTGAACCAAAACTTGTCTTCTAACTAGGAGGCCCTCCCTGGATGTCGTCATCGAGCCAGATTGATGGTAGGGTCCTCCTTCTACGTACGTACGTGCATAGGGGTGGTGGTGTGCGGGCGTGTGTGTGCACAATGTCCCCATCAATTATCATCTAAATATTGATGGTTAAATTGCATGTTCCTACAACATTATAAGTTTTGATTATATTTTTGTTTTTGAGTGACGAAGGTACAACATTATAAGTTTTGATTATATTTTTGTTTTTGAGTGACGAAGGTAAATGATAATACTTGATTTGTTCATTTTTATTTTTTTAAAAATAATTCTAAACAACATTATTGTGTGATTGTGGAGAGGGAATTAATAACTATATTCAAGGAGAAATCTAGTGAAAGTTTGTTCCCTATTATGTTTTCTATGCTGGTTTCCTCATTTATGATTAGTGTGAGATATTTGGATGATGTTTACAAACTATATGGCTTTCCTTGTGAAAAATTCAGGTCGGTCGACTCATCTGATGGTCAAACATGTACATTAAATGGTAACCGTCCATTTCTTTTGCATATGTTTGGCTTGCCAGATCTGTGACTGACCTGATTCTTGGACCTAAGGCGTAAGTGGAACCTTGCCAACCACATGCGCAGAAATAGCATACAGGTTTGAAGTAAGAGCTTTCCATCAAGTGGACCACTGTGTACAAAACAAATGGATGTCTAGAAAAAAGAATTGTAATCACCATCCATTTCTTTTGTATATTGTCCCCATCTTGCGAAGCAAAACTGCCTAATTTTTGTGCAAGAACATCCAGTGAATCCTGCTCACCTAATGGAATTATGGAAAGCTGGGATCTAAGACGCATTCCATATTGGCATGTGTGGCTATATGTGGATGGGCACAGCTCCAATGCCTGTGGGCTTAGCAAACATCTTTTTTAGCTTTACTTAATATCGTATTGATTTGTTTGGTCTTATGTGATATTAGCTCTTACAGCATGTGTAACTCTTAACTGCATTACCATATTTTTTGTGGTCAATAGGGAACTCTTCGAGGAGCCAATACGTTTGGATTTGTTTGCAGTCAATCCATGCTCTGAAGCCCCATAATTGGATTGTATTAGTAATATTTCTACAATTTTACATGTTCTCTTTCTGTCATGACGCAACTAAATCTAATCATGTGTTCCCTGTAATCGAATCTTTGGCCATCTTTTTTCTAGAAAATTGATATTTATGTTCTTTTCCTATCCATCTGTTGTAGTACATTGACTGACAGATTAGGATTTCCACTCTATGAGGATTTTGAAGCATCTTCCATCTATGGGACAGATTATCAAATTAAAGTTTGTATCTCACAACTACCAGCCCCACTTGTAACAGGTTTCAGGATACTTCAACCCAATGCACTCTAGGAGCTTATTGCTTCCTCTTGTTTTCTCCAAAATTAGTCTTAAGGATGCCTGCAAGTTTTATTAGTTGTAAAGGGTTTACAGTTAACTCACAGGTGGTGTTTGGATATGAAATTTCACTTTCAGGTAACTTGCTTACAACTTGAAAGGTTACAGGCATCCAAACAACCCCTTGAAGTAATTATATATTTTAACTACTTTTATATATTTAAGAAAATAATTACTCACATGTAAATTCCACGTCTTATTCACAGATTTGATTTGCAGACTTTTTTCTCCTAGGAAATATTGTGATGAACATAGACGGATGTGGAGCATGGTGGAAATGGTGATTCTATGATGATGAGATGTTTTGTTTGAATGATATTTTGTAATTGTTGCTTGTGAATGTTTGTTTCTTTTGCAAACAATCGTTTGATACTGTTCATTGTGCTAATATTCATTATGATACGTTCTCTACTTCAAATTACACAAAAAAAAAATAAAAAAATTTATGTAATATTTGATTTATTTTCTTGTATGCATATCTGTATGTAATGTGCTGGTTAAACATTGAAATGGAAAACAATTTCTTTTCCTCTTTTAGGTAGTTACATGACTAAAGAGTTTGAAGTTTGCTTGGATTTTCATTTTGCACAATCAGGACGCATGGTTCAAGGATACCTATAGTTGATTGTAAATGCTCAGCTAGCCCCTTACTGGAAGATCCTACCCATCTGGTTTTCTTTGGCCTCTTCTCTGTTCAATGTGGATTATTGGCATTGAAACGTTTCATTTGGTGCTAGGATTTTGGTCTGTCAGCGAGTTGGTTTTGGATTGGGTCCTATAGTACCCACACCCATGCTAACCAGGTTCACCTCCTTTTGCGTCTAGGTACTTGATTTTTACTCGGTCCCAAAGGGCTATACCCAAACCCAACCTGATTTTTTAATAGCTTCAATAATGGGACCTGAATGGTTAGGTGCATCGGGTGCTCTCAGAGGTCCAGTTACTCATCGATGGAGGAATTGGATTTAGCTTAATTTTCGATTTTGGAAGCAACAACCCCCCCCCCCCCCCCCCCCCCTCGCGATGTTGATTTGTGCAAGTAAGCTGTGTTTCGTTCCACTTAATAATAAATTTTGGCATGTTTACTTTCTTAAAACTTCTAAAGTTGTGATTATGCAGAAGAAAGATACGCTTTAGTGAGACGAATCTGATGCGGAGGGTATGGGACCACTTCAATCCTGATCTAAAGCAAGGATGAAATAGAATAAGGGGTGGCAATGGGTCGGCTCAACTAGCCCTACCCGCTTTGGAGGTGGGTTCAAGCCAACCTAAATTGGTAGTGGATTGGGCTCGGGCTAGAAATCTGTTACTGTAAGTAAATGGGTCAGGCTTGGGTAACTCGACACGACCCAACCCAACCCAACCTAAAATTCGAGACAAAATAAAGAAGAAAAAACTCTCTCTCTCTCTCTCTCTCTCTCTCTCTCTCAAAAACTCTCTCTCTCTCTCTCTCTCTCTCTCTCTCTCTCTCTCTCTCTCTCTATATATATATATATATATATATATCCAGTTTAGGCTTAGTTCATGGCTCCTTGCATTGTATTCATTCTGAAACTGCCTGAGTGGGTAGTGGTGGGTTGGTTCAGGTCAGTCCAGCGCAACCCATTTACAATTTGATGGGACCAGGTCTGATGAAATTTTAAATGGTTTGGGTCAGTTCAAAGGGTAGTGGGTCATGGGTTGGGTGTGTGCAATAATTCTTGGCGAGTTTAGTAAAATGGGCTGAGTTTGGGCTGATCCCAACCCATGGGCACCCTCTTTTCTTACTTTTTTTTTCTTTTCTTTTCTTTTCTTTTATTTTCTTTTACACATACCTACACCCCACGCACTCACACACCCACCCACGCGACATGGGCAATCCTAATTCAAATTGCGAGTGTGCTAAATTTTAGTGGAAATGAGAAATTCCTGTAAAATAAATAAATAAAT
The DNA here is from genome assembly GCA_037074715.1 of Magnolia kwangsiensis. Taxonomy (NCBI): domain Eukaryota; kingdom Viridiplantae; phylum Streptophyta; class Magnoliopsida; order Magnoliales; family Magnoliaceae; genus Magnolia; species Magnolia kwangsiensis. Next base: position 38,162,075 of record CM073583.1, on the reverse strand, counting down.
AAAATTGATTTTTTCCTTTGTAACGGCCCCTACAAATTTATAGCTCTTATTGTGTCCCAAACATCCAATTATCTAAACTGGGCATCTATTGTGTATAATTGGACAAGCGGTTTGCAAATGGATTGACGCAAGGAAGGACGTGAGGTGGAGCACCGTCTTCCTCAAGAGGATAACTATTCTGAATCCACGGAACTTCTCTGGACTCCAATCATAGAAACTTCTCGAATCCATGGGGAAAGAAAGTAGAAATAAATTCTAATAAATTCGAAATTGATTAATCAATGAATAAAAATGAGTTCACAACCCTTTAAATAGGGGTACCAAGCAATGGGAAAGAAATCAGAATATTCAAACTACAACTAAAACTCCTAGAATTCGCAACTTACTATAAATAGTAAACTTACTATTTATAGACGGCCATGATGTCTATTAGTGCACAAGGTTTTTAGCCAAAAATAGTAAGTGTCCTATTTGGCTTCACCAAACCGTTCTCGTAATTTTACTAAGCTCTTTTCACATTGGACGCAACTCCTAAAGCCCAACAGATGAAGAGTCATAATCAAACTAAAATTTACTATTTATAGTAAAAACGAAATTAAAATAGGGAAACGACCGTCGATCTGGCGGTATTTCACAAATCTAAGTTGGGCAACCCGGCGTAGCGGAGTTGGTTGGCTAAAGTAACTCATTCTACCCCAAGATCATATATTTTACGTTAGATGACTCATTCTGGATTGCGAGATACGCCCGATTTAAGGTCTGATGGTCTGGATCACTTCTGTCGTCGACCGGGCCTTTTTTTATCCATCTTGGCCATGTAACTGTCCGCGACCCGCCCTACATTAGTCTCCTCCACTTCAAAAGAACTCGTCCTCGAGTTCTCGTCGTGCTCTGGTTCATGATACTCAGTCAGGTTCGCGACGTTGAAAGTCCATGAAATCGTCATGTCACCTGGAAGATCAATAACATAAGTGTTGTCATTGATCTTTCAGATGATTGGTACCGGTCCAATCTTTTTATTCTTTAACTTATTGTACATTCCGATCGAACATCTTTTTTTGCGCAGATGGACCATAACTTGGTTGCCCACCTTGAATACTTTTTGTCACTGCGCTTGCTCCTTATACATTTTGTTCGAGGCATGTAGCTTGGTCTGTTCCTCCACATGAATGTCCATTATCTTGTCTGCCATATGTTCTGTAACAATACTCATGCTTGGGAGTTTAGGTAGAGGGACCAAGTCTAGTGTGTCGCAAGGTACTCATTCGTAAATAACCTGGAAAGAAGTTTTCCTTGTCGAGCGGTTCACCATATTGTTGAATGCAAACTCCGCTTGAGACAAGGTCAAATCCCACTACTTCGGTTTTTCTCCAGAAATACATCGAAGGAGGTTTCCCAACGTGCGATTTACAACCTCGGTTTGCCCATCACTCTGTGGGTTGTAGGCGCTGCTGAACTGAAGTCGTGTATTGAATCGAGTCCACAAAGTCCATTAAAAGTGGCTTATGAACTTTGTGTCATCGTCAAAAGTAATAGTCTTAGGAACCCCGTGTAGTCGTACAATTTCTTTGAAGAATACATTCATTACGTGTGTTGCATCAAGTGTCTTCTTACATGGAATAAAGTGCGTCATCTTAGAGAAATGATCTATTACTATGAACACCGAATCCAAGCCGCGTTGTGTTCATGGGAGACCAAGCACGAAGTCCATAGATAAATCCTCCCAAGGGCCGTCAGGCACGGGTAACGGGATGTGTAGGCTTGTATTATAAGATTGTCCCTTGGATGTCTGACAAATATGACAACGTTGGACTGCCTTTCCCACATCATGTACTAATTGCGGCCAGTAATACCGTTCTTCCAGAAGATCTCGCGTCTTGTCTCGCCCAAGGTGTCCACTAAAGGCTACCTCCACATAACTCTTGGATTATCTGTTCCCTTAGCGAACTGTTAGGGATGCACAGTCAATTTTTCTTAAAAAGGAACCCGTCTTGCATATGTAAGTGTTGGGGTGACCATCTTGGCATCTAACTCATGCGTCTTTGAAGTCGTCATCGTCGGCATATATGTCTTTGAGGCGCTCGAACCCAACAACCTCATTACTCATAGTGACTAAAAAAGTTGTATGAGGACTCAGCACATCGCCTACTTTGTTCTGTTACCCTAATTTATGTTTTAGCACGAACGTGAATTCCTGTAAAAATGAGAATCATTTAGCATGCACACGGTTAATGTTAGCTTAACTATTAATGAATTTGAGAACTTGATGGTCTGTATAAAGTATGAATTCCCTTTGAATTAAATAATGTCGCCAGTGTCGCAGTGCCTGGACCACCACGTACAACTTGATCTCATATGTATGCCACTTCTTACGTGCATCATTAAGTTTCTCACTGTAGAAGACTACCGGCTTAGACAAAACTCCTCCAATCCCGATATATGAGGCATCACATTCAATTTCAAATAGTTTGTTGAAGTTGGGAAGTACAAGAACTAGGGTCATGGATAATTTGCGCTTAATTTCGACAAAGCTCCTGTCGGCTTCGTCAGTCCACTAAAACTGCCATTTTTTCATGCAACCTGTAATTGGTGACACAATGGTACTTTAATTTTTCATGAACCGATGATAGAATGTTGCCAGTTCATGAAAACTTTGCACTTCATAAATATTTATAGGAACCGGCCATTCTCTAATTGCCTTCACCTTTTCCTCACCCACCCGAATGCCTGTGAATGTTGCCACAAAACCCACAAACAACAGGCTATCAATCATGAATCTACACTTTTTAAAATTAAGATACAGTTTATTTTTAGTGAGCACTTGAAGGACCTTCTTAAAGTGTTCCATATGGGTGGTTTCGTCTTGACTGTATATCAAAATATCATCAAAATAAATCACAACCAACCGCCCAATGAAAGGTTTCAGAACTTAGTTCATCAATCTCATGAATGTGCTAGGTGCATTCGAAAGACCGAAGGGCATGACCATCCATTCGTACAATCCTTCCTTGGTCTTAAAGACCGTTTTCCACTCATCACCCGGCCGTATTCGAATATGATGGCAGCCGCTCGTTAGGTCCAATTTAGAGAATATTTTGGCACCTTCTAGCATGTCCAACATATCGTCCAATCGTGGGATAGGAAACCTGTATTTTATGGTAATTTTGTTAATGGCCGGCTGTCGACACATATGCGCCAACTCTCATATTTCTTTAGAGTTAATAGAGCTGGTACGACACATAGGCTCATACTTTCTCAAATAAGACCCTTACAGATTAGCTCCTCATCCCTGCAGAATCTCGCATTCATTCAGATTCATTCGATAATGAGGACGATTAGGTAAACTAGACCCATGGACAAAGTCGATATGGTGTTGGATATCCCGCATGAGGGGTAACTCATCGGAAAGATCATTGGGCCAGATTTCTTTGAATTCATGTAACAAGGGCCTTAGTCTTTCAGGGATGATGGTAGGCTCGAGCTCTTCCTCTTTTACAATTGATGCATAAGTCTGTCCTGTTTCTTTGGATTCTTCCATGAAGCCCCCGTATGGTTAAAAGAAAATGACCCTCCACTTTAAAAGTTTCAGGTAGTCCCTCTGGATCCATAGGGGCCAATATGGTCTTTCGGTCATCCTTGATGAAGATATATATGTTATCTCGCCCTTTATGAGTAGCATCACGGTTAGATTGCTAGCGTTGACCGAATAGTATGTGACATGCCTCCATGTCAACCACATCGCATACTACTTCACCCTTATAATGTTTGTCAATTGAAAAGGATGTGGTGCACTATTCAGTTACCTTTGTTTCGCTAATCTTCTTGATTCAACCGATTGTATATGGGGAGGGATGACGCTCCGTTTTCAATTGTAATTTTTCCACCATGACCTTGGAGACGATGTTCTCGCTACTTCTACTATCGATGATCACGTCACAAATCTTTCGATTCACCGTACACCTAGTGCGGAAGATGTTATGCCGCTGTGGATGCAATTCTTTTCTTGGCACATATAATAGCAGTCTCACGACGAGCAACTCGCCAAGATCTTACTGAACCCAACCTGAATCATCTGCCTCGTCCTCGGTGGTATGCTTCTGTTCTTCAACATCAAAATCTTTATAGGCGTTATCAGCACTACTATCATTGATGGAACGGTTCGCCACTTTTCGCTAAGGATAAGTATTTGATAGGTGGCCCGGTTGGCCACAACGATAGCAGTTGTCGAGCCTTGGTCGAGTATAGAAGTTCGGGATTTTACTTGGACCAACAACAGTTGATACGCCCCTTTGGGGTCTAGCTTGCCCGTTTCCCTGATCTCGGCTCTCAGACCCCGAAGCCAGAGTAGGAGGTTGAGTGCGTGCTCTTACGGGCTCCTTCCCCTTGAGATGTGGAGCTCCCTGGGGCAGACCTGTCGCAGTGATCATTGCGGTATGATAGGTCTGTGTATTAGGACATCAAGTTGCGCTTCCGCTGGAGTAGCCAACTTGATCATATCATTCATAGTCCAAATGGACTACATCTGAATTCTATCCTGGATCGCCATACGCAATCCACCGTTGAATCGGGTAACTTGCTCCGATTTATCTCGATCAAAGCGTTACGTGCTGCCACGTGGTAAAATTCTTCTGCTTATTCACTCCTCGACTGACTACCCTGTCAACAGTTTTGGTATTGTTGGAATGATACCTGATCGTAATCGCTAGAGAGGAATCGAGCACGTAGTAGCTGCTTCACCGCTACCATGTGTAGATTAGTGCTTTCATCTGTCTGGTTCGTGGGAGTTGCAGTTGTTCCCACCAAGTTGAAGCTTTGCCTTTTAACTTGTAGGCTACAAGCTTGACCTTCTTTGCTTCAGGGATGTCCATATATTCAAAAAATCGCTCAACTTCAGAAAGCCAATTGAGGAAATCCTCAATGTATAGCTGGCCATTGAAGTTAGGAATATCAACCTGCATCTTAAATTCTCGATCTGTTCGATCTACTTGATCGTCGCCTTGTCTAAGGTGTTGGAGGATTATGTCATCGATCTCCTACTCATTGGATCCCCATTCCTTAAGAATGACTGTTGGATGCACTACCGGTATTATCCTGCGATCAGGGCGGTTACGAGTTTCAGTAATTGGCGGTGGAAGATTACCACCAGGAACACGGAGTTGCCCTAGGGTTTCCACCAAGAGATTCGCTATGCGGTCGATGGAAGCCTACAGCCCTTGCATGACTTGTCAATTCTCTTGCTACGCTGCTTCGAAAGTTGCTGCCATTAAAGGTAAATTTTCTAAAGCATCGCCCATGGGATTGTTGCCCGATCCGTCGTTAAAAACTATCTATCCGAGGAAAAAACCTCGCTTTGATACCAAATTGACGTAGGGAAGGATATGAGGTCGAGCACCGTCTTCCTCAAGAAGATAACTATTCCGAATCTACGGAACTTCTCTGGACTCCTCACAAAAACTTCTCAAATCCATGAGGAAAGAAAGCAAAAAATAGAAATAAATTCTAATAAATTCGAAATTGATTAATCAATGAATAAAAACGAGTTCACAACCCTTTAAATAGGGATACCAAGCAATGGGAAAGAAATCAGAATCAAACTACAACTAAAACTCCTAGAATTTGCGACTTATTATAAATAGTAAACTTACTATTTACAGACGCCCATGATGTCTACCAGTGCGCAAGGTTTTCGACCAAAAATAGTAAGTGTCCTATTTGGCTTCACCAAACCGTTCTCCTAATTTTCTAAGCTCTTTTCACGTTGGATGCAACTCCTAAAGCCCAACAGATGAAGAGTCATAATCAAACTAAAACTTACAATTTATAGTAAAAATGAAATTAAAATAGGGAAACGACCGTCGATCTGGCGGTATTTTGCAAATTCGGCTTGGGCAACCTGACATAGTAGGGTTGGTTGGCTAAAGTAGCTCATTGTACCCCAAAATCATATATTTTACATCAGATAACTCATTCCGGATTGCGAGATACGCCTGATTTAAGGTCCAATGGTTTGGATCACTTCTGTATTCGACCGAGCCTTTTCTGATCCATCTTGGCCTTGAAACTGTCCGCGGCCCGCTCTACATCAGTCTCTTCCACTTCAAAAGAACTCGTCATCGAGTCCTCGTCATGTTCTGGTTCATGATACTCAGTCAGGTCCGCGACATTGAAAGTTCGTGAAATCGCCATGTCACCTAGAAGATCAACAACATAAGTGTTGTCATCGATCTTTTGGATGATCGGTACCGGTCCAATCTTTTTATTCTTCAACTTGTTATACATTCCGGTCAGAAATCTTTCTTTGCGCAGATAGATCATAACTTGGTTGCCCACCTCGAACACTTTTTGTCACCAATGCTTTTCCGTTTGCTCCTTATAATTTTCATTCGAGGCATGTAGCTTGGTCTATACCTCCACATGAATGCTCATGATCTTGTTAGCCATATGTTCTTCTGCAATACTCATGCTTGGGAGCTTGGGCAAAAGGACCAAGTCTAGTGTGTAGCGAGGTACTCGTTTGTAAATAACCTGGAACAGGATTTTCCCTGTCAAGCGGTTCACCATATTATTGAATGCAAACTCCACTTAAGACAAGGTCAAATCCTATTGCTTCAGTTTTTCTCCAGAAATATATTGAAGGAGGTTTCCCAACGTGCGATTTACAACCTTGGTTTGCCCGTCAGTCTGTGGGTGGTAGGTGCTGCTGAACTGAAGTCGTGTATCAAATCGAGCCCACAAAGTCTGCCAAAAGTGTCTTATGAACTTTGTGTCACGGTCAAAAGTAATAGTCTTGAGAACCCCGTGTAGTCATACAATTTTTTTGAATAATAGATTCGCCACGTGTGTTGCATCGAGAGTCTTCTTGCATGGAATAAAGTGCGCCATCTTGGAGAAATGATCTATTATCACGAACACCGAATCCATGCCGTGTTGTATTCGTAAGAGACCAAGCACGAAGTCTATAGATAAATCCTCCCAAAGGCCGTCGGGCACGGGTAATAGGTAACAATTCGTGGTGCGACGCTCTCTGCTTATGGCCCATCTTAATTATTTTATATTATATCTATACCATCCAACCATATTTTTAGATCATTTTAGGTCTTGATCCCAAAACAAAACCATGCTTATTCAAATATCAGGTATCAAGTGGACCACATGACTGGAACTAGTGGATAATAACCATTAGAATTTTTTTGTATGGGTAATAAAATTTTTGGACAACGCTGATAATCATGTGGTCTCTTCATCTTAGTCTTTGTGACCTCATCCTATATATTTGACCTGTTGCTAGGTCAAGCATACCTAGATGAAGAGGAAATATCAAGATTAACTTGCATGGGCCCATTTGAAGCATTGAAACTTAGTTCATCCTAATCTGGCTCAGGAGGGCTGAATTGACTTGCAGTAATCTGATGTGAACTTAAGTTGTTCTGATTTGGCTAAAAATTGGTGTGGAGCTTACTCAAAATATGACAGGTTTACCAGAGAAATTTTGTCATGGATTGGGCCTGTTTGAGGTATCGAAACCGTTGTCACCCTTAACCGGGGTTGGAAGGGGTGACATGGTTTGATCTGACCATAAGCTAGTAAGATTCAGTTCCAAACAAGTTTGGAGCTTCCTCAAACCATAATAGGGATGCCGGGTAAATTTTGATTTTGATGAGGTCCATTTGGGCTCAAAAAATTGAGTTCACCCTACATTGTCTCTAGATTGGTGACTTGGGGAGAAGTTATCGGATATGAGCTTAACTCATTCGGCTTTGGTTAAAAATTGGTGTGGAGCTTACTTAGAACATGATAATCTTACTTGATAAATTTCAGCATGGATGGGTTTTGCTTAAGGTGCCAAAATGGAGGTCTTCCTAATGTAGTTTACGAAGAGTGAATTGGGGTGACATGATCAGATGTAGCATTAAATTGGTGGGAATAGGTTTCAAATAGTTTTGGTCCTTCCTTGGACCTTGATAGGCGTGTGAGACAAAATTTGGCCTGGACGTGGACCGTCCTAGGCTCTTAAAATGAGTTCATAATACTTTCGATCTATAGGAGTAAAGTGGTGTGAAGTGGTCCGACGTGATCTATTCTAATTTGGATCAAAAGTGGTATAGAACTTACTCAGATCTAATAGGCTTGTAGGAAAATTTTCATCCTAGATGGGGCCGGTTTGAGGTGCAAAAAGAAGCTGAGCAAGTTTTCCAGGGCAGGCCATTCTTCTCCCATTTTCCTTCTCACGTGGCTTACCTGAGTTTTGGGTCTGCCTCATTTTGGCCTACTTGAGAGTGAATTTGTCACAGTCCCACACCTCTTTTTTAAATTAATTTTTAATTTTTTTAACACACCCCCACACGCTCACGCTGGTGGAATTTCACCACCTACGGGTACTCGAACCCTTGACCGGGAGTTGAAACTCCTGGACTCTACCACCCGGGCAAGTGTAAAGACCCCGTCCCGTGCCACAGCTATTAATTCAAGTGATGTGCTCATTAAGTAGTGGATTAGTAGTTACTAGGTAACTACTTAGTGTGTGTTATCCTTTCCATGCGAGTTCCACCTGGATGAATATATTGTATATCCACACCGCTCATCTGTCTTCTTAGCTCATTTTGTGAGGTTATGCAGAAAATTAAGAATGTCCAAATATTTTCTATGCGACGTATCTGAAAAAAGTGATGAATAAAAATTAAAAGTCTTTTGTAGGCTTCAAAAGTTTTGGATCAAGCTGATATTCATACTTTTCATTCATGCAGCCCTGTTTGACCTTATCAATGGCTTAGATTTTCTTAAACTGGACCCTAGGAATTTCTAATGGTGAGCATTGCCTGGGAGTGCCACTTGGCTGCTTCCAAAAGCAATTGAGTAAACTGTGTGGACCCCAATGCGATGGATCTATCATTTCCATTCCGTCAATCCATATTTCCAGATCATTTTAGTTTGTGATCCCAAAATTTAAGAATATCCAAAGCTCAAGTGCCCTACACCAAAGGAAACAGTGTAAATTGAATGTATCCAGTTGAAAACCTCTTGAGAATGAATGAATATATATATATATATATATATATATATATATATATATATATATATATATATATATATATATATATATTTATTTATTTATTTATTTATTTATTTATGAAGCTGATATTTGTGTTTTCCTTTCATCCCGTATCTTTGTAAGCCCATGAAAAGGTTTGATGACAAATAAAAATTAGTGTGATCTTAGGAAGTTTTCAATGATGCCATTATCCCACTGTTTCCTATAGTGTCTTCCACTTAAGCTTTGTTTATGCTTCAAATTTGGTCTGAACACGTAAAATGAGACGAAAAACTGGATGGACAGTCCGGATAAGCCACATATATTCACAGTGGGCCCAATAGTTCACTCAGTACCATAAAATCTTTCCGACTTGCTCAGAAGGCAATCCACTTCAAGTGTGGGTCAGATCCTGACCATAGGGCCTGCCTTGATCTCTTAATCTTATATCCAAGCTGCCCATCTATTTTTACAGGATATTTTAATATATATTCCCAAAAAATGAAGCAGATACAAATTTCAGGTGGACCACACCATCAGAAACAGTGTTCACTAAACGCTCACCATTGAATACGTCCGAGAGTCCTGCATAATGTTTATCGAACATCTAACGACGTGGTTTTTTGAAAGGAATATATTTATGGGAAAAGGTACTATGCGCTCGAGCTCATGGGAACTTCCCATGAGGTCGAGCTATGTGGGCTCCACCGTGATGCAGGTCGAAAATCTACCCCATCAGTCAGATGTACCATTCCATGGTGGGCCTAGATCTTAAAAATCAAGTCAATCCGTACTTTTTTGGGCCACACCACATGCAGAAGTTGAGAGGGGTTACCCTCCATTAAAACATTTATAATCATTTTTTGGACCGTCCAAGATGTGTTTTGAAAATCCAGCCCATCCATTATGTGTGTCCCACTTGGATTAGGGTTCAGACCAAGTTTCAGATGCATCCAAATTTCATGTGGGCCCCACCAGGGTTTTTATATGTTTTAGGCATGTCTTCACATGATTTTAGAATGGTATGGCCCACCTGAGTTCCATATACGGATAATTTTTTGGATATCCCATAATTTAAAGGGGACCCATCAAATGCACGGTGTTGATGGTCGACCTGCATCACGGTGGGGCCCACACAGTTCGACCTCATGGGAAGTTCCCATGGGCTCGAGCGCATAGCACTTTTCCATATATATATATATATATATATATATATATATATATATATATATATATATATCAGCTTGATCTAAAACTCCATTGGCCCATAAAAGGTTTGGAATGGTCAACAACTATTTTTTCGTGCGGTTTGGTCCACAAGGACCCCTGGCCCGCTTTTGTGGCCGAATTGGGCTGGCCATTTGGACATCTCACCAACACGATGGCGAGAGTCCATGGTGGGTCCTTCACCCCCTGCATATGTCAGAAAATGAAAATCATATGGGCCCAGCCCCTGCACACCAAATCATTGAGAATTGGAGATGCCTTGATGTGGATTGTCCCACCAAGGCCCATTGTTATTCCTGGGGCTCAGAAAAGCCGAGCCACCTGGGTGTAGCATGTACATTGCAGTGGGAACCATCAGTAGGTCCCACGATTCCTGGTTGGGCTGGAAAATCAACATCACAGTGGGCCGAAGGAGGTTTCAATGGTATGCATCATTTCCATTGTTTCCTTTAGCGTGGTCCATCTTACAATCAGATCTACCTCATTTTTGGGCCAATGACCTAAAATGATCTGCTAAAGCGGATGGTCGGAGTGGATGAAGACATACATTATGGATATTATGGGCCACACAATTTGATACAGTTTTAAGGGTTAACAATGTCTTACAATCTCTCTGTTATTATTATGGTCCACTCATGTGGTGTTTTAAGTGGATATTACACATACATCAAGGTGAGCCACCCTCATTTTTTCACTGCATAGGACACTTTGTGGTTCCGATGTTGTGCTTTTAAACGATCCTCCTGCAGTGCCTTTGAATCATTCTGCGGAGGCATTTTCCTACATGCTCTTCACGCTGTGTAGGCCCCATCATGAAGTATGTGTTTTCTCCAAGCTGTCCATCTGTTTTTTTAGCTCATTTTAACGGTTGAGCCCAAAATTTAAGATATCCAAAGCTCAAGTGGACCATACCACAGAAAATAGTGGGAATAATGAATTCCACCGTTGAATGCTTTGTGGAGCCCACAATCATGTTTATTTGTCATCAAACATGTTCATAGGATGATACAGACATGGATGAAGGGAAAACATAAATATCAGCATTAAACAGTAGTCATTAAATGCTCACCTTTAAATACTTCCCACCGTCTATCATAATGTTTATTGAACATCCAAGCGGTTGATATGCTGGACCTAGGTGAAATGAAAAACAAATATCAGGTTGATCTAAAACTTGTTTGGCTCATAAAAGGTTTATAATAGGTAATAACTATTGTTTCATATGGTGTGGCCCACAAGGGCCTATGGCTCATTTTTTGGCCAAATTAGGTGGGCCTTTTGGACATCTCGCTCAATCGATGGAGAGAGTCTATGGTGGGTCCCACAGACCTTGGATATGCTGGAAAATGAAAATTAGATGGGCACACAAAACCTTTGAGAATTAGAAATGCTTTTGTGGGGGTTAGCCCACCAAGGCCCTTTTGTTTTTTGAGGCCTAGATTGGACGAGCCACCTGAGTATAACTTTTTAGTCAGGTAATGTTTAGGAGACGGGCGTTTCAAAAGCACATTGTGATTACAGGGGAACTATTACAGTAGAGTTGGTGGAACTGATATATGGAAGAGAGCCATTTCTTCTGTATACATATGGTAGGGAGAAATATCAATTTGCACTGTCCATCAAACGTGGCCTCTCATGGACGTGTCACCCGTTAAAAGATTTCGCTTGTTTATTTATGTTGAAGCGTGTGTATATTTGTATCCTTAGTGTTGGTGCTCATTCTTCGGCTGTACGTGTGTTGGCAGGCTAGCATTGGAATTGTGGCTTAATTCAAACAAACAAGATATGAAGCGCCTGTATATGTTGACACGGAGTATATGACCGAGATCTAATGAGATCAGTCACCTAGTTAGCCAATCGATCAATGTATAAGCATGATCAAACAATATTTACAGGTGGGGTTCGTCCTTTGATGATGGGGTTACACTTTTCCTTCCGTATGAAAGGATTTTTCAATACAAATAAAGTGAGATGAGAAAGAGATTCTCAAGGTATATCGTGAAGAACAACTGCAAAATACATTTTCAAGTGAAAAACTGAATTCAGCGTGCGAGCGCAGACTTAAATTAAAATTAAAATTACCAGCTACTTGATTAATGTTACATATTACAATACGGAATGTAAACAATAAGCTAAAAGTAAAGAATTACACTAAGAAATGTAATTTGCTTGATAGAGAAAGTAGAGAATTACACTATGAAATGTAAATTGACTGGTAATTAAAAGGATAATTGAAAGGTAGTATTTAGTTTGATTGGGATGGTATGAGACAAAATCTTCCTATTACATTCCTCTTCTATTTATAGTTTTACCTTGACCATAGAGATTCTTCCCACGTTCTGACAGTTGCTGTAACCATTCAACAGTTTGTGGCCTTGTAGATGCTTCTTTATTATCTATCTCAGTAACCACTCTAGGCGTCCTTACTGATTCGATCGTATTTTGCTCGGTCGCTCGATCGAGTTCCTGTATGACTATTGGACACTCGATTGCTTGATCGACTTCCAAGATTAATATTGGCTGCTAGGTCGACTTCTTAGATGACACTCAGCCGTTTGGTCAATTACTTGGTTTGCTTTTAAATTCCTCTCAACTGCTCTTTGTCTTGTCATCTTGTCAGCTGTGATTCTGTAAAAAGCACTCCAAGCATCTTTAGAGATCTTTAGTCTACAATATCTTTCCATTATTATAACATTTGGCCTTTCTAATTGAGTTTCCCAAGAATGGTTAGGAATACGATACAACACTTAGATGTTCATCTTATAGTTGTATGTTGAAATTGAACTACGAGCTGTTTATCAATGTTTCATATTGCTTGTATGTTGATATGGAAGTAGGCGCATTCTGCCAGGTTCCTTTAACAACATTAATTATCAACAGTCCTAATTAAGAGTCAAGTGAAGCATCTAGGTGAAATCTAATGGTTAGTTTGGATGATCAGACCCCTTAGCAGATGATGAGAGGTCTTAACCCAAGGACCGTACTTAGATGCAACCATTGATCCTTAATTTCAACGGTCGAATCTTGAGATCTGATGACATAATTGTTTCAGATTCACTCGTCACTAGTCTTAGATGTCCTAAAGGCTGTATAAGTGGAAATCTAACCACTAGTCTTGTACTTAGAGGGTTGATTAATTTCTTATATACTAGATCACTACTTATCCAAAGGGTTCTAGGGTTCCAAGGACTACCTACGTAATGATTTAGGACTGGGTTTATGGCCCAACCCTTATATTCTAGTCATATGTCACTCACAACCTATTTATAAGGTTGAAGATTGATGGATTTGATGATACATCATTATAGGGTGGACGATCAGATTCTCTTATCAAGGAAGTCGAGTCGCATAACGTGATGGCCCATTTTTAGAAATCAATAGATGAATGACTCAATTTATGGGTGAGGATCCTTTTACCGATCAAAATTAAGTTAGGATGAAAATAAATGTTTAGATGAGTTGGCTTTGTGTTTGCAATAAACTTGATTCTCATGGTAACACCCGAGTACTAAAAAGTATGGGGTGTTACAGTAATGTTCTTGAATTTTAAGACAGAACATGCAGATCATCAATAATTATCCAAACTGAATCAAGGTGCTTTTTGTTTTAAAGATGAAAAGGTGAATGTTCATGTCGAGAGTCACCATTTTGACACCACTATAGCACCTTTCAATGATAAGTATCCCTTAATCATTCTCTTATTATAGTATTGAACATAAATATTCTAACTAGATACTCTAGGTTCGATCCCCAATGGAGTCACCATTTTTTTAATCAGAAAATATATTTTGAAGGTTGGAATATCCACACTTAATAATAATAATAGAAGAAATTTAATAAAAGAATATTCATCATGATCTATTCCATTAATTTGAATTCCTTTTACATTCCTTACATTGCCCTTGATTCTAAAACAAAGTACACTTAATGTAATTGAAAGTAATTTGATAATGATTTCAGCAACATTTTAGGTTGTATAACATCCATTGTAATGATAAAAAAGAGTTGTGCAGGTTTAAAACCCTTGTTTCACGTCGATAAGCATGAGATGCGCATAGGATGACAAATCTGCAAAGGTCGCATAGCATATTGACCATTTGGGACCTCTATTGTGCGTTCACATAAGCAGATATTGTTACACGATCATGAAACTGTCCAGTCTCCTGATCCTTGTGTTTTCTTTATTCCTTTCTCATGTGTTATAACCCGCGGGATACTTAAATTTTGAAACTCTTAACTCTGAAAGCTGTCAAATGTTTCTCTAATCCTCAAATGAGAAGATTGATAGATTATTTATAGGCATGCACACATATGATATAACAAATCCACATAGCAAGGTGTTGTTGCAAGGTGCACAACATATCCTTATTGCGTGGTCATGCAACACTTTCTTCTATGCATCTTTGTCACATCATCGGCCTTTACTTTGCCAACCTCTGTCTCTCACTGCCCTAGACTCAGCACTTTTATCTTCAATTGTATGGTCATACAATCCGTACCTGTTACGCGTCGCACAATCCATACCTCTGTTACGCAGTCGCACAACATGTAATCATAATTTTTGTTCTCCAACAGTCATATAGACAGAATAACCATCTCAACCTCTCTGTATAGCCACTTATAAACTTATTGTACTTTCAAAAGGCTATTATGCATGTTATTTAATAATTGAACTAGTTTTCTTTTCGAGTGCATGATAATCAAAACTCAATATGTGTTTCAGAAATTGTGGAAAGTATACCTAAAAACCACATAAGAAGTACTATAAGTACATCTAAATCAAACATTACTTATAACAATAAGTCATATAGAGGTTTAATGAAAAACTTATGCAATTGATTTTCACATCTCCTTTTGGAAGTAATCTGTTCTAATAATAGCCAAAACATGATGATTAATATCCTTCAAGATGTCATCTTTAGTTATATACATGCATTTCAACTCCATATTCCTAAAGTAGTTTGACATTGCCCTTAAAAAATTCCTGACATGAATGCATCAAAATACTATAAGTTAGATTGGTTCCAATATAAGTTAAATGTACATATTAGTAATTGGACATTACCAAAAATAATGTCATTACAAACATACAATCCTAAGGATATTCTTCAGGATATTGTAGATGTTGATTGGTCAAAAAAATTTTTATACAGGTTGATTCCTTGTGTAAGCCCCGAATTATCAGTAAACATATATAATATAAAATGAAGTACCTAAAAGACTTTTGTACAAATATTTTACCGTATCACCAATCCATACATTTTCACGTAGACATTTTATCCAAAAAGGAGCACCTTCAGCATAGACCACCTTAACAAATTCATATTCATCGGGGGTAAGCCTTCTTAACGGGTCCATAAATACAGACTTCTGGTGGGCCGAGCCCCCAACTTCAACCTTCACCATTGTACCAGTTGACGTGGGACACACACCCTCCATGATCATCATATATATTGGTTACACCATAATAAAGGATACTTGCAAATGATAACGATTAAAAGTTTAAATACCTTCAGCGACTCCACCTTGGCCCGTAGAAAGTTTATTTCGTTGCGCATGCAAAAATTCTCCTTTTCCACCTCCTTCACTCTTACAACATACTGTGAAACTCTTTCCGATAACTTTCTCAAGCGGGTGTCTATTCTTTTCCCTCTCCTCCCTTGACTCTGTCATTCTACTATCTAAATTTGATAAGATCTTTCTCCTCATTTCTCTTCTTCTCGCCCGCCTCCATCTCCTTAACTATATTCATTGTACTTCTCATCTGCTTCACCACCTCTCTCTTTTCGACCTCTTCCTTTCGTACAACACTGATATTTTTTAGCTCATCTTTTGTGGGGATGAGTTTGCCGTTATTACTAAGCTACAACAATATGTACAGAAACATTGAAATATAATACGAATAAATGAAATTTGAGGTGACATCTCAACTTACCCTTCCATTTGTAAAAACTTTTGATAGAGCCTTGAATTTTTCTGCTTTAGTTGCATTCCAATTCAAAAATCGTGGAATTTTGATCAAATTATGTATAGTGGCCTGGTCCTTTGGGTGACATAAGCTAGATATGACCTCATATGGCCAAAGCTATTGGATGAGTGAAATAAGAAATATTAAATTAACGTACATTATAGTAATACAATAATTTATGAAAATTCATAGGAAGAAAAAAAAAACTTGTAGGGCATATATACCTTCGCGGAAGTCGTAAGAATGTCGAGAGTGCTCCTAAATCATAGTATTCACTACTTCTTTCAAAATTCGGTATCCCATACTCCCTTAGGGGGGATTATCAAATGCATTATAATTATTTGTTAAATCTATATACTTATATTTTCACGCGTTCTTTTTGGGTGATCGAACAATTAAATTCTTTACATATATCAACATTGCCAATTGTATGGCGACTGTGTCTAAATGCCTTTAGCAAATTCTTCTTTGTAATAAGGGATCGATCTTTGATGAAATCTTCCAAGTGAAGAGGTCACCACCCAATGCGACAATGGCTGAAGGAGAGCTTTGCCCTAGCTTGCCGATGAAGGATCGCACAGGGTCCGACCTGCTCAGACCCAACAAGAAATGGCAAATGGTTCGCGGAAGAGGGAGATCTGCTACAAGAAGGCTGGAACATCTCCAAAATCGAAAGGAGATTTCAAGAAGTTTCTCTTTAGCTAGACGAAAAAATAGAGGCAGCCTAACCCACGCCATCTCCCCCAAACAGTTTCAAAATAACAAAGATTTCAGTTTATTCATCT
This sequence comes from Magnolia kwangsiensis, assembly GCA_037074715.1. Lineage (NCBI taxonomy): Eukaryota > Viridiplantae > Streptophyta > Magnoliopsida > Magnoliales > Magnoliaceae > Magnolia > Magnolia kwangsiensis. Next base: position 38,145,067 of record CM073583.1, on the reverse strand, counting down.
GGAATATCACTCATGACACGTCTATGGAGGACCTACTTCAGATATTCAGTAAATATGGAAAGGTTATTGATGTATACATCCCCTCTTTCCCTGGCTCGGTGAAGTCGAGGGGCTAGGGATTTGCGAGATTCAGATATGAGCAGGATGCGAAGAACTCCATGGAGGGTCTAAATGGTAAAAGGATTGATGGAAGGATTGTAGAAGTCAGATGGGCCAGATCTAGGGTTATTCCTGCTAGGTTACTTCAAGGTGGGAGCAACATAAAACAGGAAAAAAAGGGGAGTCAGCTGCCACAATCTAACTCATATATCGAAGCTATTCGCTCTGCGGCTATTTCGGAAACGCAGAGGACTCGAAACGAGGTTGATTCGGTGACGATAATGGACCATCGAGCAGTCGAAAGCAAGCTTCAGGCCTTGAAATTAGGTGTGGTTGCAACGGCTCACAGCCAAAACATTTCGATTTTAGTGGTGCGGAGTGCTCTCAACGCATCCATCTATGACTCTTCTATCATTGATGTTATTCGTACATCCTCACTAAAATTTCTGATTAAGATAAGATCTAAGGAGTACGATGATTTTTTGCTAGATTCCGCTGTCCATCAAAGAATGGGCATTATCTTGGTTGAAAAATGGAAGCCAGAGGAGGTATTCGGTGGAGATGGAATTTAGCTTAGATTATTTGGCATCCCAGCTCATGCTTGGATGGAATCGGTTATTTTGGATTTGGGAAATCAGATGGGGAGGGTTACCCAGATCGATTCGATCAGTACTTATGGAATTTTTTAGGTGTTCGCTGGTATAAAAGTAGTCATTCGGCCAGGAACGCATCTGCAAAAAGCTTTGAAACTTACGGTGTTAAGAAAAACCTTCCCTATCTATGTGGAAATGGAGTCCATTGAATGTTCCTATAAAATATTTTTTAAGACCCGTATCCTAGTTCGTACTATTCTGTCGACTCTCGCAATCCTTCCCATCGAAGTCCAGCAATCCACGACCTATAATCGAAGTTTGCACGTGACTCTAAGTCGTATATTGTAGATTTGAGTTAGCTTAATTCGAGACTTGTACCATTGCGACCGCACCGTCGCCGCAGTTCAGACGCCACGTCTTGTGCACCGATCTGATACCATGTCCATAAGATGTGGGCCCACGTTCAATTTGAGGAAAACATCGCGCATTTACAATCAATCAAATCATGTCAAGTACAAAAGTAACCCATGCTTTCTTTCTCCACAAGTCAAGTAATCTACCCCAAAAGTCAACAAATCTCTCACCTCACCCATCACTAACCTCACATCCATCACCCATCACTCTCTCTTCTTACAACCCTCTCTCTTTCTTTCTCTTCACATTTTTCCAAGCAACACCAAGAGAGAAAAATGTGGACGTGCAAGCTTTTCTAAGGTGAGAAAGTGAGTGTGTGTGACCCACCTTCCTCTCCCTAGATCTATCATCCTAACCATTCAAACCTCATCACCCTCCATCAAAGTGATACACAAGGAGACCGGCTTTCCATTGGACCAAGAAGATTGAACGGTGGGTGCTTTTATAGGCTAGTTTGTATGTTTTTATGATGGGTCAAGTGAGGCCTACCGATCGATAGTATGGATCTCACTTTGGACCCTAAGATATGGCTGATGGCCCACCTTGATTTTCATGATCATTCCATGATAGGGCCATTTTCCATGGACCCTATCATGATGTTTATTCTCCTTGCATGAATAGGGTCATCTAGGCCTTACAATTTGCTGGAGAAAGGATCTCCACCGTTGATTTTTGATTTGATGGGCCCATGTGTAATGGGACACACTTGATGTATGATTGATTGCAAGGGAGGGCTCATAGTGGTGGAGCCCTCCATCATCATCATCTCTCTCTCGTTCTCTCTCTCTCTCTCTCTCTCTCTCTCTCTCTCTCTCTCTCTTTTCCCTTGATTGTTGGCCCCATGATGTATGCAATGTATCCATGTTGTCCGCCTTCGTGGGACCCACTTGATGGACGTGTTGGATCTACACCGTCCAAACCATGTAGGCCCTACCCTTTGGTGATGGGGAACACTAAGTATCAGATTTACCTAAATCAAGTAGGCCACGACCATGTGAGACCCACCTTGATATATATTCAGACCATCCATCCAGCGTCCCTGGACGCTGGACGTGTTTTTTTAAGTGGAGTGTGAATAGACAATGGGGTGTACTTCCAGCAACATAAAATAATAATATATATATATATATATTTATATAAGGTATTTGGGTGGGCCACTTATATGGGCCCCACCTTGATGTATGTTTTTAATCCAAGCCGTCCATCCCTTTCTCTAGCTCATTTTAAGCGTTGAGCTGAAAAATGGAGCCAATCTAATTGTCTGGTGGGCCATAGCATAGCAACAGTGTTCCCTACCATTGAAACCCACTCTGATGGTTTTATACACCGAAATACATTGAATAGTGGGCTTGATGGGTCTGTCTTGAACTGAAGAAACCAATGGCTGGGTGGGATTTTTCTAATGCAGGCCCCACCTGTGAAAAACCACAGGAAAACACTTTTCAAAAAAAATAAAATAAAAGAAAATATGAGCAGGCGTTGCTGTCAATGCTGAGGTCGCGCAGGCGTCCTATGCAATAGGTGGATGGGTGGGCAGCGGTCCCATATGTGGGCCCCACCATGATGTGTTTTGAGCATCCACGCCGTGCATTTACTGGGTCCCCTGTGGGACAGTAATTCCCCCAAAAATCAGCTGCATGTGGAGCTCAGGTGGCCCACACAGCAGGAAACAGTAGATTGAAAGGCTGCCATTGAAACCCATTTAGGTCTTCTTAAAGGTTTTGGATTAATATGAAATTTTTTTTTCCTTTCAACCAGGTCAGCGTGACCTTACCAACGGGTTGGATTACAAATAAACATTATGGTGGGCCCCACGTGGAACCCACCATTGATGTATGTGTTTTATTCACACTGTCCAAGGCTGTGGATGGTGGGAACCACCATGGTGTATGTGCTCCGTCCGCACCGTCCACAGCGCTGGACGGTGGGACCCACCCAATAATGTATGTGTTATATTCACGTTGTCCACTGTTTGGACGATGGGGTCCACCATGGTGCATGTGTTGCATCCAAACCGTCCCACCACTTTGAAAGCTCATTTTTGGCATGAGCTAAAGAATGAGCCAGATCCATAAGTTCAAGTGGACCCCACCATTTAAAGTAGTGGGGATAGCGACATTCACCGTTCAAAACTTCTTAAGGGCCATGGCAGTTCCGATCAAGATGATGTGTTGCCTTTGCTACATCTACCTCCATGATAACTTATAAATAGGTTGGATCCCAAAAAAAAAAAATACATAACGGTGGGCCCCTGTAGGATTTTTAACGGTGGAAATCATTGTCACCATTGATATTTGGAGTGCGGTCCAGTTGATCTTTTGAGATGATTCATGTATATATATTATATATTGATGTACTTGTGGCCATCCGTTAAGGCCCACCTTGATATATACATGAGGCCCATGTGATTATGCCCACCTTGATTTGTTTGTGGCCGGTTGTTGAGGCCCACCTTGATATACATGAGGCCCATGTTGTGAGGCCCATTTGATGTATTAGAGGCCCATGGGTTGAGGCCCAATGGGATATACATAAGGCCCATTGAATGTGATTCCACTGTGTTTTATGTGTTGGACTTTATATCGGGCTATGCCTTAGGAGCAATGATGGTTTGACATCCATGTTGTAAGAATAACATTGGTTAAATGTCCGCATTATAACTCTCCCTAGGGCTCATTGATAGGCCCGTACTTGTTGTGTATAGGCTATCTAAGCCCATCTTTGTAGTAAGGACAGTTCATCATGTTATAACATGCTTAGTATAGCTCTATGATTCACGCCCATACGCATCATTTGTATGCTTGATATAAGGAATGTTTGATCATAGCATAAGCCGTTGGGCTGTGACATTTACGGGACTCCTTATGCGACAGAGTGCCCACATTATCGTGCCGTACGCTCAGGATTGCTACATGACTAGATAGCGTGACTCATGCATCTCGCATATATGAGGCTTGATCATTGTACGCCCTAGCGACATCAGGGTCGTAGCCTCCACAGGCACATCGTGGATGGCTAATGGGATACCAGAAATACTTAGTTCTAGCACTATGGGCACTTAGGATTTTCTTGGGTAAAAATTTCAAAATCTCCGAGGCCAAGAGGTGCCCCAACGTCTAGACTGAGTGGAACATGAGCGCCCAAGTGCTGAATACCAATAGGCTGCGTCTCCCACTATATCATGGCCGGTTGGGAGGGGGAATGGCCTTATCCGCCTGAGTGAGGGAGCTATAAGCTAAGTTGAGTATGACCAGCTCGTAAATGGGTCCGCTATCAACGAGCTGAGTAGGTATTGGCAGACTGTTGGTTAGGCGGATAGTGAGGTCTTTTCCACTCGTTGGGCTGTACGGCTAGGGAGGCAGCAATCGGTGTGGAGTGTAATGGACCCCGATAATTTCTCCAAAGAGCAACTGTACTGAAATGTATACTTATTAAGATGAATTGCATATCCATTCATTCATTCATTCACTATCCACTCGGGATGGTGGTACGTAACTATTTGTTACGTGTACCTTTGCATAGCCAGGATTTCGTTTGGGCGCGCGACTATCCTTTGATTAGGAGTTTGCCATATTATGTTTGACTATGCAAATTTATGTATGAGACTGGTTTGGATAGAATTCCCTTGTGATGGACCCCATAGCCTGCGATACTACGTACTATCATCCCGACTTCACATTCCAGCATGGTCATTTCATTCGCACTGCAAATTACAGTGTATCCACGGTACTTAACATTTTGGATTACTATATTTTTTCACTTATATGGCCTAGACAAACTTAACAAGATTTGCATATTGCATTGCTTCATCAGCATCTGATATTTGGCTTCTGCATTTGCATAGCCGATCCACATTGCGCATTCTGTTATTGAATGATTCATGGACTTATCGCATATTTTTGCTTACTCTGATATCGTATGGTTCATAATCTTATCAGTATTTCTGCTTATCCCAATGATGTATGATTTATGGGCTTTATTGTATACTTGGCACTTACACACACTTTCACCACCCTCTAAGCTTTTATAAGCTTATGCACGATAGATGCGTGCAGGCGGCGTTAGGCTGCAGCAGCGTTGAGCTTGGAGCGTGCAGCTGTTCTGTGGAGCTTTGATTTTGATATATGTATTTTCCTTTCAGCATTGTATTCAAATGATTATATTAGTGGATATGTGATGATGATGTTGCCTTTATGATTTGGGTACACTTGTGATTATGCTCCATTACAAAAAAAAAAAATCATTCTGAAAATCCTCCTTGTAGGATCCCAGGATTGGAATGTGGTGTATGAACGCTGGGAGCTGAGAATGGGGTACTACGGAGGCTGTCACACCGGACTCCGTGATCGGGATTTTTATGAATCCAATTTCTGAGTTTGGGGCGTGACACATTTCCTAATGCTGAGCCTTTGGCAAAAGAGAGTACGAGAGAATGGGTGGACAAACTTCTGCTCTAAAAAGATAGCCACTCAAGAACGGCCAGTGAATGTTTGTGGAAAGGTCGATGCGGTAGTAGAGGATGCCAAGGTTCTGGAAAAGGATCATGAGGCAGACACTGGACAACAAGGTAACAGAATCACAGAGAATGCTGCTAATACAATGCATATTGGGGTCTACACTCTAGCTCAAGTGGATGAATCAGTTGTGGAAGCTCATGGTTGTGTCGTAGCCAAGTAGGCTGAGGTAGTTGCTAAATCTAATGGCTGTGAAGTAGTGGTTGAGGACCAAATTGATGAACAGGCAGATGTGTCAGAGGAGCTTTCTAATGCTTCTGAGGAAGCTCATGGTTGTGACGTAGCCAATGAGGAGGAATCAATTGATATAACAAATGGAAATAAAGAAGTGGCAGAGAAACAAGTTGGTGAGAAGCCTGATGGCCGAGTAGTTCCTCTCAGCGTTACAGCAGAAGAATGTAATCGAGCTGATTCAGAAGCTATAAAAAATGGAAGTAAAGAAGTGGCCCAGAAACAAGTTGGTGACAGGCCGGATGGCCGAGCAGTTCCTCTCAGCATTACAGCAGGAGAATGTAATGGGGCTGATTCAGTTGCTATAACAAATGGAAGTAAAGAAGTGGCAAAGCAACAAGTTGGTGACAGGCCTGATGACCGAGCAGCTCCTCTCAGCGTTATAGCAAAAGAATGTAATCGGGACCTGGGCAACGCTCCTCTATATGACATGGCATCAAAGATTGGAAGACTGCACCCATGCTGCGCCAGCCCGTGAACTCTCCAGATCCCAGATTTTTCTTCCTCTCAACTCCTCAACCCGAAAGTAGCCAAGACAAAAATGTTAGACATCACCAAAAATCTGTTCCTCATGAAAAATGCTATTGACTCAAATTCCTTAGGCCAGTGGCAGTGGGACAAACATCTCCCAATAGGAAGGGTCTTTAGACAATATTTTCGAACTCATCACGCAAGATCTAATGGAAACTTGCCAATCAGATTCGGGCCACACAGTCAGGATATATCAAAGGAAGCAACCAGAGAAATATCTCTCTCCTCTATAGTCCCAACTAATGAGAGAAATGATGATCAACATTTTAGCCACATACAGGAATCAGGAATTCTATTCCTAGACGAACTCCTCTCCCCGAAGGCTGTTGAGAGGATCATCAACCAGAACTTCGAAATCAACCTATCCCCCTACTTCTTCCTTCCTTACAGGGGCGTTTTGAAGCGTGGTTACAGATCACCATCACACGTTCCGGAGGCAGACACAATCCAGCAACAGAGGAATGCTCTAGTCCAAGCTACTCAGATCACAAATTTCCTGCATGAACCACCAGAATAAGATCAAGAGGCTCATAGTTTTAAAACGGCCAAGGTGCCAAAGAGGAGAGTTCAACTTTCCTACAACAGGGGAGATTGGGATTCCAAACTGAGACGACTAAAACGGAGGGCAATGAATATAGGTTTTGTCACGGATGGATAAGATCCTCGTTTGGAATGCCCAGGGCATTGGAAACCAGAGAACTGTCAGATCCTTGAAAAGATTTATCAGTATTCATAACCCTTGGATAGTGGTCATTCTTGAACCTATGCTCAGGGATACCTGCAGAGTGAGAGTTGGTCTAACTCTCGGCTTCCATCGTTCCTTCTCTAACGGAGAAGTGGGCGGAAAAATCTGGTTTTTCTACAGAGAGATGTTAACCTGCTCTATGTTTAAAATGACTAACCAATCATTAACTGTATATATTGATGTACAGAATTTACAGCTGTCTGCCCATTTAACTTGCATATATGCCAGCTGTTCAAGGTCACTTAGGAGACCCTTTTGGGAAGAGTAGGCTGCTCTTTCGACTTCCCTGCTTGGCCTGTGGGGAGTATGTGGGGATTTCAACGCTATCACCGAAGCTGTAGAGAGACGGAGCAAAGGGGATTTTAATAGTCGTAGCACTAGGGAGTTTTCAGAGGCAATTGAGAAAGCGGGGCTGATTGACGCGGGGTACGTGGGGTCTCGTTTCACTTGGTGCAACATTTAATCAGGGCTAGCTAGAATATGGGCAAGACTAGATAGGGTGCTTATCAACTCTCTGTGGGTTTTCTCTTTTCCGCGATTCAAAGTCGATCATCTTCCTCGGGTTAACTCAGATCACCATCCACTCCTTCTAAGTTTCCCTCACCAGCCCTCTAGCAGCCTAAAGTCGTTCAAGTTTCAGAGAATGTGGACGAAGGATGATTCTTTCCTTCAGGTAGTTAAATCAGCATGGGACAAGGTTGATTCTTATCACCCAGTTTTCAATGTGCTCGCTAAGTTAAAAAGTGTGAAAAAGGACCTAAAGGCTTGGAACAAGGAGATTTTTGGCAATATTTTTGAGCAAGTGAAGACTGCAGAGGCAACAATATCAGAGATTGAGTTGTAAATGCAACAATCCACGTCTAGTCAGAGTCAGAACAGCGATCTTCAGATCAGATTTCGGCAGGCTACTGATATCCTAAATCAGCTAGAGATTAAGCAAGAGCTTTTCTGGAAACAAAGGTCCAGGATTAGCTGGCTCGAGGAGGGCGATAAAAATACAAAGTTCTTCCATGCGACAGCTTCAGAAAGGCAGAGACGAGCGACGATCAATGGGATCAAGCTTGATTCAGGAGAGGAAGGGACAATGCTGGAGGGCATCAAGCAGGCTACGGCTCGTCATTTTCAAGCTTTGTTTTCAGGGTGCCCCTGCGAGACAGGAGAGGAATTACTAGATTTGGTGCCTTCCTTAGTGACGCAGGAGATGAACGACATGCTCATGACCCCCACCCCCCCAATCCATTCTTGAGGTAAATGAGGTAGTGCAGTCCATTCTGCCTAACAGCGCTCCAGGCCCTGACGGTTTCTTAGGAGTTTTCTACTCGTCCTGCTGGGATATCATCGGCTAGGATATCCACAAGGAAATCATCTACTTCTTCCAAGGAGGAAAACTGCCACGTGCGATCAATTCCACCTTAATTTTCCTGATCCCCAAAGGGGCTGCCCCTAGACGATGGTCGGACTATCGTCCCATTAGTCTTTGCAATTGTATATACAAAGTTTTCTCAAAGATCATTACGGTCAGACTCAGTCAGGTTCTTCCACACCTGATATCCCCAGAGCAAGGAGCTTTTATTAAGGGTTCGCTCGATATCAGAAAATATTACACTCTCACAGGAACTGTTCAGAGATATTAATAGGAAGACAAGAGGAGGGAATGTGGTTCTGAAGCTAGACATGGAAAAAGCGTATGACAAGGTGAATTGGTCCTTTCTTAAGCATGTTCTTATGCATTTCGGTTTTTCCTCCAGGTGGATAGGGATTGTTGAAAATTGTTGGGCTACCACTTGGTTCTCCATGCTGGTTAACGGTGAGGCTGCAGGCTTTTTGAAGCCCTCAAGAGGGCTAAGGCAAGGGGATCCTCTCTCTCCAAGCCTTTTTATCCTTTGTGCTGACGTTCTAAGCCAAGGGCTGAATCGTCTTATGTCGTTAGGCCATTGTTTACCATTCAATATCAAGAGAAGCTGTCCAAAAGTCTCCCACCTCCTCTATGCAGACGACACCTTGTTATTTCTTAACGGAGGCATAATATCTCTGCGTAACACCTTAGCTTTGTTGGATCAATACCAGAAAGTGTCGGGTCAGTGTATTAACCGTAGAAAGAGCTCATTCTATTGCTCATACAAGATTCTAACGTCTAGACTCATATCCATATCGAACCTTCTAGGTATAAACAGGGTCGCTGCCCCTTTCTACTACCTTGGGGTTCCTTTAGCCGTGGGCAGGCTGAAAGTGAGCGCTTTTCAGCCCTTGATAGACAAAGTAAATGGGCGTATCAGGGGGTGGAAAACTAAATTTCTGTCTCAAGCAGGTAGAGCGGTCCTCATCAAGCATGTTCTGGGGAGTATTCCCATTCATTCCATGACTACTCATCTTCCAAAGTGGGTCCTGACAGAACTAGAAAGTCTTTTCACTTCCTTTTTCTAGGGTTGGACTGATGGAAAAAGAAAACTTCATTGGAGGAGTTGGAAAATCATAACTATGCTAAAAGATGAAGGCGGGCTTGGTATTAGGAAGCTATTCAAAGTCATGTATGTGTTTCAAATCAAGATGGTTGGACTGTGAAATTCTAGAGGGATTCTAGCTTATGGGCATCCTTCATGGCTGGAAAGTATGGATTGACTTAGGTGTCTTTGGTCTCAGCTAATAATGCTACAATCGGTTCTCCTATTTGGAAGAGGATCTGGAAGCTTTTGCCATTTTTAGATGAAAACGTGCAGTGGAGTATAGGTACGGGGGATTGCAGGTGTTGGCAAGCAAACTGGACTAGACTTGGCCCCCTCAAGAATTACGTTACGGGTGACATTCCAGCTGAAATAAGATCTATGAAAGTGAATCAGGTCTTGGGTCTGGCTAGGCCTCTCCCTCCAGCAGTGGTTTTCTCTATGCTCCCTTAACAGGTTGTAGATGCTATTTTCCAGGGGGGTTTCTACCTATCAGAAGGCCTAGATTTGCCTTTATGGCCATTCACACCATCCGACAGATTCACAGTTAAATCGGCATGGGAAGCTAGTAGGCCTTCTTCTCCCAGGAAAGAATGGGCGAGGTGGGTCTGGCACTGGAAGTTTCCTTCAAAAATTTCTCTGTTTGTCTAGAAACTGTTCAATAATTCTATTCCGGTTGAGACTGTTATTCAAGTTAGGGGCATTTACTTAGCTTCGGGATGCGTTTGTTGCAGAGAGGGTTCGGTTCAGGGCCCAGCCGAGGAGTCCCTATCTCATATTTTTCTGGACAGTGAGCTAGCTGAATCTGTGTGGAGGTCATTTGGGATGTTTTTCAGCATTAACATTTTGTAGGCAACCTCGGTGGAAGCTAGGTCTCAGCAATGGAGAATGGCCTCTTTGGTCAGAAAATCAAACCCTCTCAGCATTCAATTAGCTCCAGCTTTCATCTGGTGGGAATTGTGGAAGGTAAGAAATATGGCAATTTTCGAAGGTAAGGCTCCGGCGGCAGGCTCTGTGATTACTCGAGTTTCGTGGTGGTTAACTACTGTCAACACCGATCTTGTTGATCGTCGGTCAGGTATGCCCTCTTCTAGTGGTGATCCCTAGCTACTTGTAAACTCATGTGGAGGTAGGAATGGTTGCAACTTGGTAGTCACATACATAGACCCCCTGCAGGATGGGTCAAAATCAATGTGGATGGGTCTTCTAGAGGCAACCCAGGCCTGGCAGGGGGTGGTGGAGTATGTAGGAACGACAAAGGTGAATTCCTCTCCGCCTTCTCATATAGGTACGGGGTGATGTCTAACATTGGGGCCGAGATTCGTGCGGTTCACGACGGGTTAGCATTGTGTCTAGTAAAAGGCTTTTCTAAGGTGGTGGTAGAAACTGATTCTCAGTTGGTGCTCAAGGTGTTTAAAGAGAGATTTAGCCTTGCTTGGAAATGGAGAGGTTGGACGGCAAGGATGGATAAGCTTCGCCTTTAAGGGCAGGTAGATTTTTCGCATATTTTCAAAGAGGGCAATGCCCCGGCCGACACTCTTGCCCGCGAAGGGAGCTCGTCCCAATCAGTCTTTTGCTTCTCCACATGGGCCGATCTTCCCCATTAGGTTCGTGGGCTTCTTTTCTTAGACGGAGTGGGGTTAGGTGCCATCAGGGTGAGGTAGTTATCCCCAGTCTATTTTGCTGTTTTTCTGGATTTCTATTTTCTTTTTGGTTTCTGGGCTCAGATCAGCCCAGTTTGCGTTATGATAGGTCTAAGCCAGGTCCTTTTTTTCCTCGAAAGACCCGAATTGTAAGTTTCTGTCTAGAATGATATAAAGGAATCCTTTTTGTGAAAAAAAAAGGGATCGATCTTTGAAAAATTGATTCCTATAACTCCTTGACGGTCCTTGATCAGTCTGCTTTGATTCGTCTAGTGTTCTCTACTTCAGACTCATAATCAAAGTAAACTCCATCTCATTGAATTGGATAATAGTGCCACCATAGTCAAAGCGGAGCTCACCGAAGTGCCTTCGCATTAGGCAGTGGATCTCATTCCCCTCCATCCTCGTTCATCAAAATCAAACGGATACTTGAATTGGGTTCTTTTAAGCATCTCCCTTTTAACAAGGAGCTTATTCAACACATCTTTCAAAGTATGAAGAAATTGGACTGAGCATTTGATGGTGATATTTATATTGGAGTATTCTAAGAATGGACTAGGTTTTTTCACCATGAACAAAGATTTTAAAGTGCTTGAAAGACAAAGAATTAAATTTAAATGTAATCACACAAATTCATACAAAGACACCATCTGTAATTTATTAAATGCATAGATATTGTGGATCGCTAATAATAAATATGGATCGTCAATATTAACTATGGATTGCTGATATTCACTATCGATCATCGATCTACAGTAAATATTGGCGATCCTTGTATAATATCGATGATCCACAGTCTTTATCAGTGACCACCACAGTTTTCACCATACATACATCATCTATACAAACACTACATCCTACTCCCTTCCACAAACACCAATCATTCAAATAATAAAATTAAAATTAAAAAAGCTAGAAAGGAGATCACTACATCCACATCCATTTCACAAATTCTCACCATTGATAGCCACCAATAATAACAAAAAACAACACACATGAAATTACCATTGGGAACCATATACTTTTACAACTAAGAATGCGATTGGATAACTTTAAAAACTTTTATTTTCTGCCCAGAACTTTCCTGTCATTTTGTAGAGATTGGCCGAAGCTTGTCATTGTGGCTAGGAGTGAGTTGTCTGGCTGTATAACTATCAACCTTCGATGATGATTTGGCTCTTTGTGCTGGTTCCCTCCTCTTCGTGTGGTCCCATGCTCTGAAGAATGAAGAAGAAAGAGAAAGAAAAGGCCATATGGCCTTGCTGCATAAGGGCCCCACCTTTTGAACCCCACATGAGATCCTATTTGGGGCCCACTAACTTATCTTGGAACAAATTCAAATTATTCAAATGAAAGGAGTTTTAATTTCATATCATTAGACAAAGTTTGAATGCAGAACATCACGGATGGACCACACGAATGAAAACAATATAGAATTAATGCACAACACTCATGCAGTCGCAGGCCATAAACAATTCGAATTTTTATTTTTATTTTTTTCTGAAATGATTTTACTATGTGTTTATGGTTATCCAATAAAAGTGAATTCATCAAATCAACCAAGGGGTGACCCCAATTATTGATTTAGTAGGGCCCACACCCATTCTCAAAAGCTTTCTTGACTTTTGTAAAAAATTAACACCATAGGAGGAGATGGCTAATAGAGGAAAATTTTAATTATTTGAAGAGCCAAAGAGTACCCCAAGGGTTAAAAAAGATATAGCTTCAAAATTTGATGTCATTGCTACATTAAGCTATAATTTATAACTATTTTAATTACTAAATCGGAAGGTTGGATGATGATGGCTATGAAAGCCGGTTTGCTAGTGAGCGCTAAAAGCTCAGCAAGGGTTCGTTGATCACAGCTAGAGGAAAGAAGTGTTGCACCCTTTACAAGGCATGTCTTAGTGTGTGCAAGAGTGGATTGAACGCAGTGGAAGATTCGGCTATTGACATGTGGCACAAGCGTCTAGGCCACATGAGTGAAAAAGGGCTTTAGCTACTTGCAAAGAAACGGCTCCTTCCAGACATGATAGGTACGCCTCTCAAAACTTGTCTTGATTGTTTATCAGGGAAACAACATAGAGTTTCAATTGTTAAATCTGCTTCTCATGTTAATAAAGTGCTTGCATTAAATTTAGTTTATTTTGATGTTTGTGGTCCTATGAGGATAAAAACCTTGGGTGGGGCATTGTATTTTGTTACTTTTATAGATGATGCAAATAGGAGGGTTTGGGTTTATGCATTGAAATTCAAGGACGAGGTCTTTGGTGTGTTTAAATTGTTTCATGCTATGGTCGAGAGAGAGACAGGTAGATCATTGAAGTGCATCTGCATTGACAATGGTGGTGAATACATTGGCGACTTTCATGAGTACTGTAAGTCCCTAGGTATACGGCATGAACAAATAGTTCTTAAGATCCCCCAGCATAATGGTGTAACTAAGCGAATGATTTGCACCATTGTAGAGAGAATCAGATGCATATTATCTTATGCGAAGTTGCCCAAGACGTTCTAGGGAGAAGCAATGCATATGGCGATATATCTGATAAACAGGTCTCCATCAGCCCCGTGGAATGGAGAAGTTCCTAAGAAGATGTGGACTATATAGGATCTATCGTACAGTCATCTCAGGGTGTTTGGATGCAAGGCATCCATTCACGTGCCAAAGGACGAGAGGTCCAAGCTCGATATGAAGATCAGACAGTATGTGTTCTTAGGGTAAGGTGATGAAAAGTTCAGTTATAGATTATGGGATCCGACCGAGAGAAAGCTCGTCAGGATCAAAGATGTGTTTTTCTTTGAAGATCAGTGTATAGAAGACATTGGTAAGCTAGAGAAGAACCAGCCTAGTTCAGGTGAGCTAGAGGACAAAGATCTGGTTATTCCTCCCGTGCTGCCTGATGATGGGGGAGTACAACAAGGTGTAGAGGACGACGGAGTTCCTTCAAAAGATGGAGCGGGGGAGCAACCCCCACTTAATCCACCCGTTGAGCCATAAGTGAGGAGGTCATCTAGGGACAGACAAACGTCTAAGAGGTACTTGCCACATGAGTACATTATGCTGACTGATGGGGGAGAGCTAGAAGATTATTCTGAGGCCTTAGCTGACAAGCATAAGGAGGAGTGATTGAAAGCTATGCAAGAGGAGATGGAATCCTTGCATAAGAACCACACCTATGACATGGTGAAACTATCTAAGGGCAAGAAAGCTTTGAGCAACAAGTGGGTGTTCAGAAAAAAGTCGAGCAGAAGAATTCAAAGATGAGGTTCAAGGCTAGACTTGTGGTGAAAGGGTTTAGTCAGAGGAAAGACATACTTCGAGGAGATATTTTCACCAGTGGTGAAGATGATATCCATACGGGTGTTGCTTGGGTTGGCGGCTAGCATGAATCTAGAGATAAAGCAGTTAGATATTAAAACTGTCTTTCTCCATGGTGACCTGCAAGAAGATATCTACATGCACCAACTAGAGGGGTTTGAAGTCAAGGGCAAGGAGCATATGGTGTGTAGGCTGAGGAAGAGCTTGTATGGCCTAAAACAAGCTCCACAGCAATGGTACAAGAAGTTCGACTCATTCATGTTACAGCATGGGTATAACAGAACGGAGTCGGACCACTGTGTATTTTCACATAAGTTCTTAGATGGTGATTTCTTAGTTCTGCTATTATATGTTGATGACATGCTCATTATGAGAAAAGACATTAAGAAGATCGACATGCTAAAACAGGAGTTGGACAAGTCTTTTGTGATGAAAGACTTGGGCCCGCCTAAACAGATCCTAGGAATGGAGACAACTCGTGACAGAAGCAGCAGGAAGCTTTGGCTGTCACAAGAGCGGTATATTGAGAAAGTCCTAGGGCGGTTCAATATGAATGCAGTGAAGCCGGTCAGTACTCTACTTGATAGTCACTTTAGATTGAGCGACAGGCAGTGTCCCAAGACGAAGGCAAAGGTAGAAGAGATGCAGAAAATACCCTACATGTCAGCCGTAGAAAGTTTGATATATGTTATGGTGTGTACACGCCTAGACATAGCATATGCGATTGATGTTGTCAGTCGGTATTTTTCCAATCCTGGCAAAGAGCATTTGACAGTGATGAAATAGATACTGCGGTATATAAGAGGCTCATCCAGGTTGGGCCTATGCTATGGTGACGGTAAACCTGTGCTAGAAGGATACATAGATGCAAATATGGCAGGTAACATAGACTCCAAGAAGTCTACATCGGGGTTCATGTTTACGTTTGTAGGGAGAGCGGTTTCTTGGTAGAGCAAGCTACAGAGGGTTGTAGCATTATCGACGACAAAGGCCGAGTACATTGCAGTCCCAGAAGTATATAAAGAGATGCTTTGGATGAAGAGGTTCCTACAGGAACTTAGCTTGAAGCAAGAGGAGCACATGGTCTATTGCGATAGTTAGAGTGCTATACACTTCAGCAAGCATCCAAGTCAGCATTCCAAGTCAAAGCACATAGAGATTCGGTATCACTGGATCAGGGATACTTTGAAACATAAGGTATTACAGCTTGAGAAGGTCCACACGGACGATAATGAGTCAAACATGATGACCAAGGCTTTGCTCAAGGGAAAGTTTGAGGTTTATAGAAACCAGGATGGCTTGAAGAATGTGAATTCCTCCCGGGTCAAAAAAGGAGAGATTTGATGAGATTTTTTATCCCATGCTCGACCGGTAGTGAGCCCTGCACGACCGATCGTGAAGTCGAGTCGTGACTTGACTTAAAGTTCAGCGACCTTGGGCTATTTTTCTTTGGGGTGCTCGACCGGTCGTGAGTGGTGCTCGACCAGTCGTGGGTGGTGCTCGACCGATCGTGGGTGGTGCTCCACCGGTCATAGTTACGCAGATTCATTCCATAATTTTGTGCGGATTTCGTTTCGCAAGTCCTTTCACAACTGGGATGCGGAAAGGAGTTTCCTAAAACTATAAAAAGGGAGTCCCTAGGGTTTTTCTAATATGTGAAAAACATAATAGGGAGATCAAAGGAGTGAGAGAGAGAGAGAAAGAGAAAGAGGAAGCTTGTATAAGGGAGGTTATGCTCATGGAGGTGATCTACCCTATCTCAGCTCTTCTACGTCCTCGTAATCGGTGAGATCTCTCCATTTTCTTTATTTCTCTTACTTTTTATCCACTTCTGCGTGAGTGATGAAGGTTTAATCATAGTAAGGTGTGCTTGTGATCGGTTGTAACGTTTTACTTCATAGTGGATTGTTGATCTGGATGAGGTCCTATGATTTTTACCTCTTCGAGGGTTTGCCACCTAAAAATCTCTTGTGTGGTGTGATTTGTGCTTTGATTTATTTTCATTACATTATTATTCCATAATTTTAGTTTGTTTTGGAGGGCTAGATCCTAAGGTTTTGTGCAAGGCCTCCAACAGATCGTATTAGCCTTTATGCAACAAACTTTGGTTTTAGTAAACTAGTGTTAGGCATGTACCTCTTTCGATATTCTTTATATTTTCTCCTGAATCTTAGAGATGCATGTTGTCGATACCAGCAAAAGTTTTACATTCACATCCTTCTTATGGCCAATCGACAAAACTTTGGATGGATAACTTTTGTCCATCTTTTTTCTCTTACATTGACCGGTTTAACCATTCTTATGTGGTTCTCAAAATAGTCATTCTTTACTGATATTTATATACTTCGGTTCCTAGACTACCTTGTGGTGTGGTAGGCGGTTGATAAGATCATTAGTGTGGTGAGTGATTTCCTCTCTATGGCCTCACCTCGATTGTCTGCCCAAGGCAGAAATACTAACATGTTGTTTTGAATTCTTGGTTGCATCAATCATAAGTAATTTTGTGAACTCTTAAGAGGAGATCGCGAGATTACTTCTCCTTGCAGTTCTGACCATTCTCCAGAAACCATAGAATGACTAACTATTCGATAGTCTTTAACTGTCATTAAGTCAGCCTTTAACTTTAGATTGTCCAACCTTCGCAAGTTGCACACAACGACATCACTCTAGTCACCTGGGGGAACAGATTGGTGTCGACCATCATGATTTCTTTTCTAGTCACCTGAGGGAACAGATTGGTGTCAACCAACCTGATTTCTTTTTCTTTTTTCAACATCCCATGTCAATGTTGTTTTGAATTACATTCCTGAAAACCATGTAATTTAATTTTTGGTAGAGTGAGAATGAGTACCACAAAATTTACTACACTCTCCCTTTCTTAACTCTTCGGCCAATGAGATTCTTTGGTTTATCAGTACTTTGATAAGTTTTCCTTTTAAGAGATGATAAAAAATCTCATCAGCCCAGGTTATATTGAAGGAGTATTAGTTTCCTACTTTGAATAGATTCTTCCTCTCATTTTGACTAGCAGGAGCAGTTATTTATTTATAAGATAGCTTAGCAGATGAATGGCTTCTTGACGAACACTTCCACCATATCCAATTTGAAGCTTGGGTCTTAATAATTGGTCTTAAGCGAGGAATTCTTCCTTAAGCTCTCTTCTTTAATGAGCCATTCATATGTAGTTACTCGATCTGGTGGATAAATCAAATAAATCTTTGAATTAGATGCCCTCATACTTCTTTCGAAGTTCAAAATCTAAACTGTCTTAGGCTTACAAATTTGACTTCTAGTATAATGACTAAGCATTTTCTCCTTTCCTTCTTCAATCGGGCAATATACGTGTTAGCATTTTCTGTTAATAATTGTCTCAAATGGGACAAGTCAACCATGTACCTCTGGCTTAATCTGGAAGTACTATGTATGGAATTTCTCCTTCATTTCTAGCCAAGTATTAATAGATTTAGGTGAAAAAATAATTTACCATGTAAATTTCGTGCCAGTTAGAGAATTTTCAAAGATCCTTAGGTTCAAAAAGTCATTAAGTGATGCTTCTCCACATAGCATGGTGAATCAACCAATATGCTCGATGATCGATTAACCACATTCTACGGAGAAAAGTGTAAACTCAAGGGGCTTGTATCCCCTCGACAATTGATAATGCCAATCTATCTAGTCTAAATAGGGTTTTATGTATGTTGGTCGGTTTACCTATTGGCCTTATTGGTGGCCAGCTACTTCCTGAATCAGGTTCATTAAGTCCTCCAAATCCATTTGATGTAGTTAAAGTAGTTGGTCGCTATTCAAGAGATGTCGAATTAACTATCAAAGGAACCAAAGGCACAAGAGGTTGCCCCCCAAGGGCTCCATAATTAGGGGCCTCTTGGTTTTACTGCTTTGGGTCATGTACTGACCGCCTCTTCTATTACCAACTTGAGGTGGTAAATTTTAACCTAGTTGGTTCTGATCTAACCACTTGTTCCTTAGCTATAGAGGTATCGATTGATCTTGTACCACATTTAGTGGGAGGTTAGTATTCATATTATATGAACGATTGTCAAGGAACCTTACCATTGATCACGCGCGCGTGCACTGTGCCGAGTCCATGTCTGTGTGCGCATGTGGGACAGGATAGGCTGGGCTGGGCACGAGTGTGGGTATACTTGCATGGGTGGGTGTGTGTGTGTGTGTGTGTGTGTGTGTGGGTACTCGCGAGACTTTATTTATGCGAGAGTGTGACTATTCGATTGGTCACAACTGTTGGATTTAAACCCAATGGACCGCTCCAATTTCAAATATAAGAAAAATCTTTCCTTTTATTGTGAAAACTCTCTCTATCTTCTAATCTACAAGTTTTGGTTGTTGAGTCAACTCAGCACTTTCGGGATAAACTGTAAGTAGTTCGAGCCTGTGTACAGTGAGTGCACCACTGAAACTGGGTCATAGTCATTATATCCTTGAGGTCGATTGCTTTGGAAACCTGTTGCACTTGGGATGTTGTCTAAGGGGAGCAAATTTGATTTCAAGCCGAATGACTCACGTCACGCCTCGACTTAACTCTGTAAGTCATCTATCTCAAATTTTATTTTCTTTTTTTGGTTCTCGATTTTTTTAATAGTCCATTTGATTCAACTAAATAATCCAACAGTTTCTCTCCTCTTCTTGCGGCAACAAAATTGCACCAAGTGGAGGGTGTTCTTGCGTAACCCACTAGGTAAAGCCATATGGACCTTCAATTTGCTGGGCCCACAAGCTCCCCACGACCAATCTAAATTGTCCATGAACATTGGTTTGGAGAAAAAACCTCTCATTTGAAATTTGCATTAAAAAACGGGTCATCTTCATCCATAACCGATCAACCATAGGTTGCTATTCGACCACCGATTCCAGATCTGATACAACTAGTAGATGTTGATTAATGTTTTAAATATGTAAATCAGTAGGTCTATCAATGACAGGTTTGATGCCATCAAGCAGACTTTGATGCCATCGAAGTCCTGCTTAATGCCATCGTAAAAATCCAAATTTGGTTGTTGGATACTCTGGGTGTCCTGCTCGATGCCATCAAAGGTTATTTAATGACATTGAAGGTTATTTGATGACATCGAAGGCCTGCTCAATGCCATTGGAAAATTTTAAAATTTTCATGTTTAGTCATTGGAACATTTTGGTGTTAATTCAATGACATCGAAGATGATTCAATGGCATCGAAGGTTGTTCGATGCCATTGAAATCCCATTGAATGTGCCATCGAACTATCGGGTAGAGTTACACAGAGTTGTGTATCTAAGTGATTTGTTTTCGATTTTGATTGTGATTTTCCTAAAGGCTATAAATAGGGGTGTAATCGGAATTAGGGTGTATCTCAGAGCTTTCTAATTTGTTCATATGGTTTTCAAGGGCTTGTAATGGGAGATTCGAGGCTTGTTCGAATTGGATATTCTCTCTATCTCTTGTAATTTCTTCTTTCATAGTGATATTTGTTTCTTTGTGTCGTGGTTTTTTCCTGAAAGGGTTTTTCCACATTAAATTCGGAGTCTTTGTTATTGGGTTTGATTGTTACTATTGGAGTACTTTGCATATAAGACCCCGAAAATTAGCACCCGAGTACATAAACTTGGATCCCGAATTCCCAAATGTTAACTTAATGAAATGCACATGTGACCTCATTTAAATTCATATTCATTTCACACATGAGCAATAAGAGTAGTGCAATTCAAATCCACAAATTCAAAATGAGGTAGAGATAACAAAAATCAATAAAAATATGGCTAATAGTCAAAGTACAATTAAAAAATGGTGTGTAAGTGCTATAATGTATAAAGCACACCTTATTTGTCAAATTTTGTTTAGACAAAGTAGCTTATGAAGTGGCCTTCTAATTTGGATCAAGATGGAAAGTTCAAGCTCTACTAAAATTCAAGTCATGTAGAAGATCAAGATGGAAAGTTCAAGCTCTACTAAAGTTTAAGTTCTACTAAGATTAAGGTGAAAAGTTCAAGTTCTACTAAAGTGCTAGTAGAAGATCAAGTTCCATCTAGTCTTGTTCTGATACTACTTGAAAATGAGAACTTAAACAGTCCTAGAGGAGGGGTGAATAGGACTATGTCAAATAATTAAATAAAGTGTAGAAATAAAAGAAGGGGGGGGGGGGGGGGGTGATTAGCTCTGAAAATTAAGAATACACCTCCTACATTTGTAAAAGGAGAATCCTCGAACTCTAAAGGTAAGAATTTAAGAGATTTTAATCGAAATGATTTCAAAAACTCAAAACCCCTTCAAGTTCCTAAAAATAATACTATTTCCATCAGCTATAAAAATCAAAGATATAATAAATCACCTTTATCTGAAAAAATCATGGACTTAGATGTAATTGGAGTTAATAGAAAGTGGAGAAATTTCAACTCCCAAAAATAGAGAAAATCCAATGATACTCTTAAACCTAGAACCATAATGAAATAGGTTCTAAAGGTTACATGTATTGTTGCTTACATAGCTTTCAAAGCCATTAGTCACTCAAAATAGTACCTAGATAGTGGATGTTCTAGACATATGATAGGTGACAAAGTGATATTCACCAACTTCAAAGAAGTAAACAACAGTTCAGTTACCTTCGGAGATGGAAGGAACTGTAAAATCATAGGCCAAGGTACTGTTCAACTTCCTAACCTCCCTCTCTTTAAAAATGTATTTTATGTTGAAGGTTTAAAACATAACCTCTTAAGCATATCTCAAATCTGCGATAACAAACATAGTGTAAAATCAAATCTATGTCATCAAGATTGTTGGTATTTGTGACTGCGCTTAGCCTCACTTTTCATATATTAAAAGTTGTGACGACTACCGCGATTCGATACTGACAGTCTTAATGGACCAGATTGAATAGCATTACACATATTGTCCAACAATTTCATTGGTTAACCATTTGGATTCTTCTTAAAATCAAAACTTGTTTTCAAAATTATTTCTATATGATAATCATTGACATTGCTCAATGAAGCCCAAGTGGGAGAATGTAAGAACTCTATAAGGTAGGCCTTATTGATCAACGGTCTGGATTGTCCTATCAGTTGGACTGTTTGATTGGGTAAACCAGCACTGGGCCCACTTCAATATGATCCGCTGCGTAATCTGCGCAAGTGTGCGTATTAGGGCTGGAATGCTATAGTTGTGTTACGCAGACAACAGTTTGAGTAATACTAGGATTGTGAAAGTGTGGAGCTGGATGAAGAGAGTTGTAATGGGTTTCAAACTCTCTTCAGCTCAACTACTATATAACAGAAATGGGTCCCCAATCATATACCACGGCAGAAATTTGAGTCCATCTACTGTTTTGCAGAAAGGGTGTGAAGGAGAGAAAGATCCTAGCTTTACTTTTCTCTAGTATTCTGATTATTTATCTATAGCGTCTTAGTTAGGTAGGCCATTTGAACCCTTGATCTCCCTGTCCTATGCACAATTCGATCTTAGGTATTTCCGCATCCAGATAATCTAAAATCTTATTTTTCTGCTTAAGCACTAAGACAAGCTCATCAAATGGATGAATGATTTGGATATAACACATACCTCATGATGGGACTCAAAGAACTTCGTGACGTCAACTCAGCCGCCAAGTTGGTGGTGTGTGGTACACCAGCCAATCATGCACGCTATGCAAACTGATTTGAAAAAGTGATACTAGCATCAAAATTCTTGGTGTTTTGTTGGTGGGTCGTGGGTTAGAAAACTCTACTAAAGTGAAAGGTTGAATTCTCCCTATCGGCGGTGGTAAAAGCTAAGTGAGTAGAGTCGAGCACTCACGTGGATTAGTGTCACTTGAAGTTCCTGCTTTCAGATGCTTGGTGGGGCTGCCGTGCAATTTTTGAGAAATTCACTCTACTCATCCTTTTTTCCAGATCATTATAGGTCATGGGACAAAAACTGAGGCGCATCCAAAACTAAAGTAGACCACATCAAAAGAAGCAGCTGAGGAGATAAATTCCCAGTGTTAAAACCTTCCTAAGGTCCACCTGATGTTAATATTCCATCCAAACCATTGGAAAGGTCATTCAGGCTGGGATGGACCAACCACACAAAAACTTAGCTTGATACAAAACTTATGTGGTCCAAAGATTGTTGCAACGGTGGCCATTCAATCTCTATTGTTTCCTCTTGTGTGGCTTACTTGAGCTTTGGACACACCTTATTTTTTTGGTTTCATGTCCTAATGTGCTAGCAAAATGGATGGATGAGGTGTATTTCTCACAAATTTCATGACAGATCCCACCTAGCTTCCAAGCACAAAACATCCTGCAACACCCTGTCCAGGCAATCAACATCCACCATCCATTATGTGGGCACTTATATGTTAGTGCCTTGAAAAAGAGCTCATCATATCCACAATTCAGGTGGGTCACACAACAGGGAAGAGTTGGGGTTTGTATGTAGACCACCATGGTGTGTATTTACCAGTTAACAAAGAGGTGTGGTTGGCAAGAATGAGGGGGCACTACAAAAGTCATTTTGCTCCAAACATCATGCAGGTTACAATTCATGAACTTAGGGGTTATGTGGGTGATTTTACATTGATCTAGATGGTGTGGTGCATAAGAATTTTTGGATTGAGCTTGTTATGGGGAAAATGTGCTGACTTACCGTCAACAGGTCAGGTCAAGCATCTTAACAAGCTATAGGTGCGACCTAGCGGTCCACCCCTCACCTCTAGACCAACCAGAAGAGATGCTCCACCTCAACCCAAGGTTGAGCTTGACCTTAGTGGAAAGACTGAGCCAGACCTCAGCAGATAGGCAGAGCCCGACCTCAATAGATAGGCCGTGCTTGACCTCAGTAAGTAGGTCGTGCCCTACCTCGATGTGCCAAGGCCTCAACTAGCACGACCAACTGGGCACGTGACCAACATACGGCTGAGCTCGACCTAACCGATGTCCAGCTGGCCCATGATTCCTGACGAAGATCACGGAGAACATCTCTAACGTGGATCTCTTCGCCGATGATCTAGAAGAATCCACCCGCGCAGATCCAGAATCCTACTAGGATTCTATCCCCGCCGAAACAGGGACGAACACCCTCTACGCCACTGCCTCTCCCCACCTATAAAAGAGAAGGCCCTCAAAGGAAGAGGTACACACAATCTCTAGCCCTAACCCTTGTATACCTAACTAGACCTAGATTCCTGACTTTGGCATCAGAGGGTCTCCGGCACACGAGTCAGGGTCTTCTTTGTTTGCTCTTTGTGCAGGTTCACGAGCTAAGGGGAAGAGCGACCAGATTTCCACATCAACAGTTTGACGTCATATGTGGGAATGACAATCGAAAGTCATTCTTACTTCATCACGATTCAACAATGGTGAGAGGAATGAGAAAGCCCCGGCATCCCCAAGTGCACTCAACCTGGCACATCCGAAGCAGCCAGACAGCCACAGAGGTTCTTTGCAAATTCAGGCCGACTCTGCACCCGCAAGCCTGAACCACCGATCCCGTAACCGTGGGGGACTTGTGTCCCTCAAACGCCAAGTTGAGGTACTAAACAATGACTTGAGCTCTATGAAAAGGCTAATGGAACAACTGCAGCCCCGCCCGATCCAGGGAACCAAGCATGCTTCGGGACAAGCGATCCCAGAGACTCGTGGCGCGTCTAAGGCCCTTGCCCGCTCCCGAGGTAAATGGGACGATGCCTCCGAACCCATGCCTTCCCACGTCTCTGGCACAGCCTCTCTGGCAAAGACCAACCTACGCCATGAGTTGGAGAAGAATAAGCACAGTAAGGTTGTTGGGGTGGGGGAAGGATGAAGTGGTCGTCGAAAGTGAGAGCCCCTGGGAAGCTGAGCTCAAAGATTTATGAGGCCAAATCGATGACATGCGACAGACCTATCGACCAAATGCTCCTACCTTAGTAGAGGCAATGTTGGAAGAGATCAAGCCTCCCTTTACTGCCGACATAATGGTTGCATAGATTCCTTTAATGTTTCGAATGCCACAGATCAACCCATACTCAGGGACTACCGACCTCGCTGAAAACTTAAAGTCATTAAAACTGCGCACTGAATGCAGTTATGTGCCAAGCATTCTCAATAACTCTGACCTGGCCGGCCCGGATGTGGTTTCAATAGTTGAAGCCACAATCGATCAGTTCATTCACGCAGCTCAGCAAAGCCTTCATCGGAGGGAAACAAAGTCTCAAACCAACATCCCACCTTCTTCACGTCTTCTAGAACAACGGAGAACTACTGAAGGATTACATCAAGCATTTCAAGTTAGAGGCGTTACAAGTGTGAGCACACTCAGAAGAGATCACCCTGACCGTGATAATGGGAGGTTTGCGAGATGGAAGATTTCTCTTCTCACTCGATAAAAATCCTCCTACAACTACGGCCAACCTCCTCAATAGATCCCAAAAATATTCCTACGCCAAGGAACTGGCCAGCCTACGAAGGGCTGCTAAACAGAAGGAGAACTCGGCTAAGGACAAGCAGCCTAAAGAAGAGCCTAATGAAGAGCTGGCCCTAACCAACAACAACAAGAGGAAGAAAGATGATGAGTCATCAAGAAGACAACACCCAAGCAAACAACCTGAGAGCAAGTTAAGCTCGTATACCCCCCTTAATGCAACTCTGTAAGTGCTATGATTTCATATCTCTTTGGTTGTCAAATTTTTTGGTGCTAAAACCTATATATATATTTGTCTTGTACATCTTGTGTTTCATGTTTGAGACTATTCATTGCTTCAAGACATCATATTTCAAGACAAGATCTTAAATCAAGAAAGTTTCAAGTCATGGATGAAGAATTCAAGAATAGAAGTCTCCAAGTATGCATGTTCAAGATTCAAACAAGTTCAAGTATAGAAGAAGATTTTGTCAAGTCAAGAAAGGATCAAGCTCGAGAAGGCCTACTACAAGATTCGTATATTCTCAAGCTTCTCTTAAGGGTTATTTGAGTGTACAGACTATCAATGTCCATCTCACTTTTAAGGTTTGTTTGACCTTAGATTGACCTTAGGATGAACTTTACTGTAGGTCATTCTGGATACATAATTCGTATATTTTAATATGCTTGTTCGGGCTGTTTTAAGACCAGTGCTAGGGACTTCAAGACCAGTCCTTGGTCTGCTACGACCAATCTTAAGTTTTTCAGGACCAGTCCTAGGTTGTTGAAGATTTTTGAATCTTTCTGATTGTCCTACGACCAGTCCTGGACATCCTACGACCAGTGTGAGCTGTACGACTCGTCCTTCGACCAGTCTTATCCCTACGACTCAAACTCCAGCAACTAAATTGGGGGTCGTACGACCGGTCGTAGGTGACTCACGACCAGTCGTAGGTGGCCCACGACCGGTTGTAGGCTACCTAAGACCAATCATGGAACAGCAAATCCTTATCCTGCGGAAATCTTTGAAAATCTTTGAAGCTACGACCAGTCCTAGGATTGTAAGACCAGTCGTAGACGGAATTTTTTAGGTTATAAATAGAGCACGAACTTCAAAGTTTTAGCAATACAATTCAACTCTATTCAAGCATTCTTTAGGCTATACTTTGAGATAAGTTTGTGTTGTTTTTAAGCTACTTTGTGTTTAATTAATATTCCTTTTGCTAGCTTATTTTTTATTTAATTTTGATCTACATTCCAATCTTATTTGAAAAGGGACATTTTTGATATTCCTTCTTCTTGGATTCAAAATCAAATAGAACTAGCTCTTTTGATTTAAAATCATTTAGACTTAGAACCATTCTTAAAGTGAGTATTGGACTTTGAACGTTGAATCGAACTTCTACACCGATTGGTTCTATCGGGCTACTTCAAAAGGAGATTCAGGTATTTTACATTTGTGTAATTTACTTTCTTTGGTTTTGTTGAGATTTGCTAGAAAAATCTCATTGTATTGGTTATCTGAGGAGAGCCAGAAAACTCAGAGTGTGGGGGTTTATTGGATTGTGTAAGCCCGAGATAAAAAGACACAATTGTGAAGGTTTTAGGTGAACCTGTGAAACCTATTTTGATAGTGCAAGCTAATATCCCCTGTGTGAGGATATTAGGAGTGGAGTAGCATTCTGTGTGGCTGTTGGATAACAGTTGGTGTACACACAGAAAAACCACTATATACCGTTGTGTTGTGGATGTGCTTTATTCTTTCATTCCTTTATTCATTCAGTTTTGTGGATTGTATTCGTGGATGAATATTGTAATCTTTTTATTCTAAGCAAGTGTGGGGAATGTTGTAATAACTTAGGATTTATTTCTACAAGTTATTTTGATTTCCTTGCTTTTTATTCCTCATTGATTTGTGATACAAAAGATGTTCTAGAAATAAGGTTGTCCTACCTTAAACCTTTGGTTTTTGGTGTAAGGTTGTCCTTAGAACTGATAAAGTATCATTCTCTTTATTTTAGGCTATTGAGATTACTTTCAATTCTGCATTGTACTTTATTTCTTTTATTATTTCGCTGTTTTAAGTTTTATTTGGCATTGCCCTATTCACCCCCCCCCCCCCCCCCCCCTCTCTAGGGCATATAGCTAGGCCCTTTCAAGTGGTATCAGAGCCTAATAGCTCGTGCTTATTGTTTATTTATTGGATTTATTTCCTGAGCTAACGATCTAAGCTATATTAAGATGTCAAATTTTGATAGTCTATCATTACTAAGCCACCACCTTTTAATGGCACAAAGTATGCCTATTGGAAAGCCAGGATGAGGATCTTCCTCAAATCCATGGATGAAAGTGTGTGGCTAGCCACAGTGAATGAATGGAACCCTCCTATCATTGAAGTAACTAATGACGATGGTTCAAAATCAATGAAAGTAACGACTTATTTTCTTTGGACCACACTTCAGAAAAGTGAGAGTAGTGCCAATGCAAAAGTACTAAATGCAATTACTTGTGCATTATCACCAGATGAATTCAAAAGAATCATCTCTTGTGAAAATGTAAAATAAGCATGGGATGTATTAGAAATGACACACGAGGGTACATCAATTGTCAAGAAATCTAAAGTCCAACTCCTCATAACTAAAATTGGAGAAATTCATATGGAGGAGAATGAGATGTTTATGGACTTCTACACTAGATTGAATGACATTATGAACTCTATGTGGGGTCTTGGTGATAGAATTTCAGAAAGTAAAGTGTGCGCAAAGATACTATGCTCACTTCCTGAACGGTTCAATTCTAAAGTGACCGCGATTCAGGAACTTCGTGATACGAATACCATGAGGATTGAGGAACTAGTTGGTTCACTTTAAACCTATGAGTTGTCCTTTAAAGCTCCTAAAGGAAAATTAATTGCTCTCAAATCATCTAAAAGTGTTTCACAAGAGAGCACTTCGGACTTAGAAAATTCCGAAGATGATATGGCACTTTTAGCAAAAAAGTTTTACAAAATTTTTAAAAGCAAGAAAAATGTTGATTTTCAAAAGTCAAATGATAAGAGACGTTCTAAACCTAGAGCTTGAAAATCTTTGAAAGATAGTCAATGTTACAACTGTCAAGAGTATGGGCACTTAGCTAACAAATGTCCTAAAAAGGATAAATCTAAAAAGAAAAGCATGATGGCTACTTGGGATGAATCGTCTGATTCTGAATCCTCTTCTAAATCAGAAGATTCTGAAACCGAGTCGGACGATGATGTAAAAGCCCTTATGACTCTAGCCAAGATCACTTTTTCAGATAATGATGATATATCTAGTAAAGAAAATCTGAATAGTGATTGCGATAATGAAGATGATCTTCAGGATGCTTATAATGCCCTTTACAAGGAGAGTTGTAAAATTGCAGTCAAGCTTAAATTATAAAAAGAAAAATTTTCTAAGCTTAAGGAAGATTATGAGTCTCTTGTTTTAGAAAAGTCTCATATTTCTGATTCTTTTAAAAAGACCAAGTGTGATTTAGATTTCAAAACCTCAAAAATTGAAGATTGAGATCCGAAAATGAGAAACTAAAAAATGAGGTAGCTTCTCTTCAGAGTTTGAAAGACACATGAAGATATGCCCATGGTGATCCTAAATTAGAAAAATTATTGTCCGGATTAAGAAAATGTGGCGATCGATCTGGGTTAGGCTATGATAAGAATACATCTCCTGAACAAAAGAACATTGCTCCTAAATTTGTAAAAGGAGAGTCTTCAATCTCAAAAGAAAAGAATACTTATCAAAGCTTTTCTAAAAATCCAAGGACTTTTCAAAAACCTAAAGGTAGCCATGTCAACTTTGATTTTCAAAACCGAAATCCTTTGGCTGAAAAAATAATTGATCTACTCAAGGAGTTATTAAAGTCTAACTCTATATGTCACTCTTATAACAACAGACAGAAAAAGACCAACTATACTCCTAAACCCAAAACAGTTCTGAAATGGGTTCCTAAAGTTGCCTGCTTGGTTGCCCATACTGCTTTCAAAGCTACAAGCCATTCAAAGTGGTACCTAAATTGTGGTTGCTCCAGGCATATGACAGGCGACAAGGCTTTATTCACCGATCTAAAAGATATGACTGATGGGTCAGTCACATTTGGTGATGGAAGCAATTGCAAGATCATTGGCCAAGGTACGGTTCAGCTTTATAACCTTTCCTTATTTAAGAATGTCTTATATGTTGAGGGCTTGAAACACAACCTACTAAGCATTTCTCAGATATGCAATAACAACCATAGTGTGAAGTTTTCTAATCAAGGTTGTGAGATACTTAATAAAAAGGGTTCTGTTATATTAACTGGTCGCAGAACTTCTGAAAACTGCTACATCGTTAGTGATGCAAGCTCATCTACTCAATCATGTTACATGGTCCATACCAATGAGACTGAATTATGGCATAAACACCTTGGACATGTACACTACCGAAACTTATTTAGATTGAGCAAAAGAGAACTAATTAGAGGTCTACACAAATTGTAAAGAGTAGACAAAATATGTGGTGAATGCCAGTTGGGCAAACAGACTAGGAGCTCTCACAAGAAAGTGAACTCCAATACCACATCTAGACCACTCGAGCTTCTCCACATGGATCTTATTGGACCAACCAGATCGGAGAGTCGAGGAGGCAAAAAATACATCTTGGTTATCATAAATGACTATACTAGATTCACTCGGGTATCGTTCTTAAAAGACAAAACTGAAACCCTGGATGAAGTGAAAAAGGTCATTAAATGAATCCAAAATGAGAAAGGTTCTCGTGTTAGTAAGATCCGTAGTGATCATGGATCCGAATTCGAAAACAGTAGTTTTGAGAAATTCTGTAGTGATCAGGGAATATCACATGAATTCTCTGTGCCCAAAACACCGCAACAAAATGGTATAGTTGAAAGAAAAAACAGAGTGCTTCAAGATATGGCTAATGTTATGTTGAATAGCATGAAGCTTTCTAGAAATCTTTGGGCTGAAGTAGTTAATACTGCATGCTATATTATTAATCGAGTTTATACCAGTAAATCTAATAATAAGACCGCTTATGAATTATGATTTGAAAAGAAACCTACTGTCAAATACTTTCGGGCTTTTGGCAGCAAGTGTTATATTTTACGTGATCGTAAAAATTTGGAAAAGTTTGCTACGAAGAGTGATGAAGGTATTTTTCTTGGTTATTCTTTGAACAGTCGAGCTTATAGGGTTCTAAATAAGAGAACTGGTGTGATTCAAGAGTCCATCAATGTGGTCATTGATGATCATTTTAATACACCAGCTCCGAGTTCAGATGATGATGAAGCTCTTATTATCGACAATCAAGATACCTCTTCAAGTCAAAAAGAATCTGAACCAAGGACTGTCAAAGATCATCCAACCAATTAAATATTTGGAAACCCTCTCACTAGAGTTTGTACTCGCAAACAACTTGAGAACATATGTAATTATGTTTGTTTTACATCCCAAATAGAACCAGTCAACGTGAAAGAAGCACTTTCTGACGAAAATTGGATAGTTGCTATGCAGGATGAACTTAATCAATTTTGTTCATAATGATGTCTGGTATCTTGTTCCTATACCTAAAGATAAACACATTATTGGAACAAAATGGATCTTTAAAAATAAGTCTAATGAGCTTCGAAATATAATACGAAATAAGGCTAGACTGGTTGTACAAGGGTACACTTAGATTGAAGGCATCGATTACGATGAAACCTTTGCTCCAGTCGCTCGCCTTGAATCAATCAGACTTTTTATTTCTATCGCATGCTTTAGAAAATTTAAGATTTATCAGATGGATGTAAAGAGTGCCTTCTTGAATGGCGATTTACATGAAGAAGTGTATGTTGAACAACCTTCAGGGTTTGAAGACCCTAAGTTATCTGACCATGTATTTCGTCTCAAATAGGCTCTCTATGGTCTAAAACAAGCATCCAGGGCATGGTATGAGAAATTGACTAAATTCTTACTTTGTCATAGCTTTCAAGTAGGAAGTGTAAATAAGACACTCTTTGTTAAGAAGCATAACAATGATATTTTGATGGTTCAAATTTATGTTAATGATATTATTTATGGATCAACTTGCTCTAACATATCTATTGAGTTTGCAGAGTTAATGAAATCAAGGTTCGAAATGAGCATGGTTGGCGAACTAAACTATTTCCTAGGGTTGCAAGTAAAACAACAACCTGATGGAATTTTTATTTTCCAGACCAAATATGCTTCAAACTTGGTTAAAAAGTTTGGATTTGAGAATGGTAAGAACTTTGATACTTCTATGAGTACAACATTAAGACTCTCAAAAGACTCTACAGGTAAAGATATAGATCCTAAACTATATCGTACTATGATTGGTAGTTTGTTGTATCTTACTGCAAGTGGACCTGATATTGCGTTAAGTGTTGGTATTTGTGCGAGATATCAGTCTAATCCTAAGGAATCACATATTACTGCTGTTAAACGGATTATTAGATATGTCGCAAGTACTATAAATCTGGGTCTTTGGTATCCTTTTGATACTAGTGTTCAATTAGCCGGGTACTCAGATGCTGATTGGGCTGGTAATATCGATGATAGAAAATCAACCAGTGGTGGTTGTTTTTACATTGAAAATTGCTTAGTTTCTTAGTTTAACAAGAAGCAAAGCTCAATATCACTCTCCACTACTGAGGCTGAGTATATTGCAGCTGGATATGCATGTACTCAACTAGTTTGGATGAAACACATGCTAAATAATTATGAAATTAATCAAGATTCAATGATCTTACATTGTGATAATTCTAGTGCTATAAATATTTTTAAAAATCTAATCCAACATTCACGTACTAAGCACATTGACATTAGGTATCATTACATTCATGAGTTGGTTGAAGAAAAAGTTATTTCTTTGGAATATATATCAACCGAAACTCAACTTGCTGATATATTTACTAAACAACTCGACAAAAATAGGTTCAATAAATTAAAATTTGATCTTGGTATGTGCATTTTACATTGAATATTCTTGCTTACATGTATCATAGTGTACTATATTTAGTATTATTTGTGTTTAAATTTTAATTCTTTACATTAAAAATATTTTTTCTGGTCGATACTCGACCAGTCGTAGCTGTACACGACCAATCGTGGTACGACCGGTCGTGGAACTCATGAACATCATATAATTTTGGGAAAATTCCCTTCTTAATTTCCACTCTGACCTATGACAAGTCGTGGCTCGACCAGTCATAGGATTTCTTGTTTTTCTTCAAGGTGAGTCCTATTTCATCATTTTTCTTGAAGATTCATACTCTCTATGCTTTGATTTGATCATTGTGTAGCTAGATTTCATCTCTTGTTGGGTTTTTTAAGAGTTTCTTCTCAATTTTCTAATCTAGAGAAAACCCATTCTTTCTTTTGTGCATTTCTCTTGCTCTTTGTATATTTTTTTGAATATGGATGCTAGAGGGAAGAAGAAAACATCCCGTGGTCCATCCTCATCTAGATCTACTCCGATAACAAAACGGCACCTTCGGTCACCCGAAGATAATTCTCAAGATGTATGGAATTTGCGTGTCCATAATGTTATCGTTGAGTATACCGCTGATCTCAATCACATTGCTCTATATGGTATTGTCCCTCCCCTTGAATCTGTTGGCTGAACTAACATTTTGCTTTGGGGTGGGCCTGCATACCAGTTTATTGCACAATCTATGGTTGCATGCATCTCAGAATTTTTTCTTGATAATTTAACTTTTTCAATTAATACTAGAGAAGGAAAATTTAAAGTAGACTGTCATTTGATATCAGGTATTGTGGATATATCTGTTAATGATGAAGGTATACCGATTCATATTTTATACGACAAACCATATGAATCGGAAAAACGTATGTTAACAAGAGACTTATGCAAAATTGATGCACAATGGACACACAAAGGGAATGCGCTCCCTTCAAAGTATCTGTTACCTAGATACAGAGTGTTACATCATTTTTTCATTTCAAATGTGTATCCTCGGTCCTGTAATAAAATCGAATTGACTTCTTTCATGGTTCTTGTGTTGCATTCTATTGCTTCTGGTACCATGGTCTGTCTTCTTTCATTGATTTGTCATTTTATCATTCAGTTTCGTCTCCATCCGGATCATATTGATATTCCGTTTGGTTATCTTATGACTGTTTTAGTCACTTACATGCTTATTGATAAACCTGTTAATGAGGCACCAATTCATCATCTTATTTTCAATAATTCCAATCTTAATAAGATGAAGCTGGATTTGCTTCCTGGCCAAGTAAATGAAGGTGGTATTGGTGGTGATGGTAGTGAAGCCGGAAATGAAGGGGAAGCTGGTGATCTTCCTCAACAAGATGTTGATATGAATGAGTTATTTGATGAGATAGAATCTGATTCGCCAAATGATCCAGATTACGATCCATCTGGTTATGATGCACGCCTTCGTGCATTGGAGGAGAAGGTTGATAACATGAGTATAGCCTATGATGTGAAATTTAAGTACATGCGAAAATATTTTCGTAACATCAATAGGAGCTTACACCAGATTGATCCTTATATCCCTACTTCCTCCTCTGGATCTGATTAGGTGGTTTATCTTTTAGACTGTATAACATTATCTTATCTTTTATTTTGGATATTGTATTAACTTTGTTATGACTTGATGATTCTGGTTTATATTTTGAAATATGCTATGTCCTTTCATATTTCTACTTATTATTACTCTCTATGTTGTTGTGACTTTCCTTTGTCATTTTGTGACAAAAAGGGGGAGTATAGTAAAGGGGGAGTAGTATGGAAAGGGGGAGTAATTTGTTTGAATTGATTGATTAAGAAGGATATGTGGATGAGCAGTATTTGTATTACTTAGGGGGAGTAGAGTAATTTGTGATTTTATGGCTCATGATTCCTTATTATCTTTTATGCTATGTGTTTTATCACAAATTTGACAAAGGGGGAGATTGTAAGTGCTATGATTTCATATCCCTTTGGTTGTCAAATTTTGTGGTGCCAAAACCTATATATATATATATATATATATATATATATATATATTTGTCTTGTACATCTTGTGTTTCATGTTTGAGACTATTCATTGCTTCAAGATATCGTATTTCAAGACAAGATCTTAAATCAAGAAAGTTTCAAGTCATGGATGAAGAATTCAAGAATAGAAGTCTCTAAGTATGCATGTTCAAGATTTAAACAAGTTCAAGTATAGAAGAAGATTTTATCAAGTCAAGAAAGGATCAGGCTCGAGAAGGCCTACTACAAGATTTGTATATTCTCAAGCTTGTCTTAAGGATCATTTGAGTGTACAGACTATCAATGTCCATCTCACTTTTAAGGTTTGTTTGACCTTAGATTGACCTTAGGATGAACTTTACTGTAGGTCATTCTGGATACATAATTCATATATTTTAATATGCTTGTTCGGGCTGTTTTAAGACCAGTCCTAGGGACTTCAAGACCAGTCCTTGCTCTGCTACGACCAATCTTAAGTTTTTCAGGACCAGT
This sequence comes from Magnolia kwangsiensis, assembly GCA_037074715.1. Taxonomy (NCBI): domain Eukaryota; kingdom Viridiplantae; phylum Streptophyta; class Magnoliopsida; order Magnoliales; family Magnoliaceae; genus Magnolia; species Magnolia kwangsiensis. Next base: position 38,110,642 of record CM073583.1, on the reverse strand, counting down.
CCTAGGTTGTTGAAAATTTTTGAATCTTTCTGGTTGTCTTACGACCAGTCCTGGACATCCTACAACCAGTCCAGTGAGCTGTACGACTCGTCCTTCGACCAGTCTTAGCCCTACGACTCAAACTCCAGCAACTAAATTGGGGGTCGTACGACCGGTCGTAGGTGACCCACGACTAGTCGTAGGTGGCCCACGACCGGTCGTGGAACAGCAAATCCTTATCCAGCGAAAATTTTTAAAAATCTTTGAAGCTACGACCAGTCCTAGGATCCTAAGACCAGTCGTAGACGGGATTTTTCAGGCTATAAATAGAGCACGAACTTCAGAGTTTTAACAATACAATTCAACTCTATTCAAGCATTCTTTAGGCTATACTCTGAGATAAGTTTGTGTTGTTTTTAAGCTACTTTGTGCTTAATTAATATTCCTTTTGCTAGCTTATTTTTTATTTGATTTTAATCTACATTCCAATCTTATTTGAAAAGGAAAATTTCTAATATTCCTTCTTCTTGGATTCAAAATCAAATAGAACTAGCGCTTTTGATTTAAAATCAATTAGACTTAGAACCATTCTTAAAGTGAGTATTGGACTTTGAACGTTGAATCGAACTTCTACTCCGATTGGTTCTACTGGGCTACTTCAAAAGGAGATTCAGGTATTTTACATTTGTGTAATTTACTTTCTTTGGTTTTGTTGAGATTTACCAGAAAAATCTCATTGTATTGGATATCTGAGGAGAGACAGAAAACTCAGAGTGTGGGGGTTTTTTGGATTGTGTAAGCCCGAGATAGAAAGACACAATTGTGAAGGTTTTAAGTGAACCTGTGAAACCTATTTTGATAGTGCAAGCTAATATCCCCTGTGTGAGGATATTAGGAGTGGAGTAGCATTCTGTGTGGCTGTTGGATAATAGTTGGTGTACACACAGGCGAACCACTATATATCGTTGTGTTGTGGATGTGCTTTATTCTTTCATTCCTTTATTCATTCAATTTTGTGGATTGTATTCGTGGATGAATGTTGTAATCTTTTTATTCTAAGCAAGTGTGGGGAATGTTGTAATAACTTAGGATTTATTTTTACCACGTTATTTTGATTTTCTTGCTTTTTATTCTTCATTGATTTGTGATACAAAGGACATTCTAGAAATAAGGTTGTCCTACCTTAAACCTTTGGTTTTTGGTGTAAGGTTGTCCTTAGAACTGATAAAGTATCATTCTCTTTATTTTAGGCTATTGAGATTACTTTCAATTCTGCATTGTGCTTTATTTCTTTTATTATTCCGCTTTTATTTGGCATTGCCCTATTCACCCCCCCTCTAGAGCATATAGTTAGGCCCTTTCAAACTCCCAAGAAGGTCTTTATGGAAGTTCGGGACAAGTGGATCCTGAGATGGCCGACCAAAATGAAAGTTGATGCCGACCATCAAGATAAAAGAAAATATTGCACTTTCCATTGTGACCACAGTCACTCGAAGAGAGACTGCTTTTATCTAAAAGAAGAGATTGAAACCCTAATCTGCAATGGACACTTACATGAATACATCCCCAAGAAGTAAGAATGTGTGAGATCCAAGGATGAGCAACCAATCAATAACGAACCCAAGGGCAAAATCTGCACGATATTGGGCGGACCAGCAAGGGGAGGCGACTCCAACAGAGCTCTGAGGCCCCATGCTCTGCGCATCAACCAGAATGTTCCAGAACACCAAATACATGTCGCCAACATGCCTCCAAAAGAGCAGAAGATATTTCCCTATGACCTAACCTTTACCAAGGAGGATGTCAGAGTTGTCCGCCACCCACAAGACGACGCACTAGTGGTGATTATGACCATAGCTAGCTGCAGAGTGTTCCAAATTTTGGTGGACACCGATAGCTCGGCGGATATCCTCTTCGCTGAAGCATTCAACAAGATGTTTATCAGGAGAAACCAACTCTGGCCTATTAAGACGCCCCTACTCTGGTTCGCAGGAGACAAGGTCACCTCGGAGGGATCAATCCAACTCCCGGTGACCGTTGGGGAAGGACAGAATCAAGCAACAATAATGATAGATTTCTTAGTTGTCGACTACCCTCTGTATATAATGTGATCCTCGGACGACCCTCACTCAACACTCTACGGGCAGTCATATCAACGTCTCATCTGGCGATGCAGTTCTCAATTGAGCACAACAGTGGGTTGGTCAAGGGTGATCAATAGAAAGCTTGACAATGCTATTCCTTAGCATTAAGGAAGCACTAAGCAATGAACATCACTTCCCTTAATTCTCGAGAAGAGTCCAACGAAAGAGGACACCTGATGGAAGACCTCATGTTTGTCCCCCTCAATGAGTCCAACCCCACTCGTACAGTTTAGGTCGGGTCATCCCTGACCCCAGAGCTATGAGATGAGATCATGACTCTCCTTCGGCAACATTCTGATGGATTTTCCTAGTTGCACCAAGATATGCCTGGCATCAACCCAAAGGTGATGGTATACAAACTTAACGTCGATCCCAACCACAAACCAGTTAGGCAAAAGAGGAGAGCATTCAAAGTAGAGAGATATGTGACAATTGGAAAGGAGGTCAGAAAGGTCCTCGAGGCAGGTTTCGTGGAAGAGATACATCATTTGGACTGGCTAGCCAACCTCGTCCTAGTAAAAAATCCAACGGGAAGTGGCGAGTCTGTATCGATTACACTGAACTGAATAAAGCATGCTCGAAGGACAATTTTTCTCTCCCTCGAATCAACCATCTCGTTGACATTACATCCGGGCACGAACTCCTGAGCTTCATGGATGCGTATTCAGGTTACAACCAATTAGAAATGCACCCTCATGATAAGCAGAAGACGAGCTTCATCACAGACAAAGGACTCTACTACTACAAGGTCATGCCCTTTGGGCTAAAGAACGCTAGCGCTACATATCAGAGGCTTGTAAACAAAATGTTTGCTCAGCTGATCAGGCGATCTATAGAGGTCTACGTCAATGATATACTGGTCAAGAGTGTCAAAGCCATGAATCACCCATGGGACCTTGAGGAGATGTTTACGATTCTAAGAAAATACTAAATGAAGCTGAAACCGAACAAATACGCCTTCGGGGTTAGCTCAGGAAAGTTCATCAGATTCCTAGTGAGCCAAAGAGGGATAGAAGCAAACCCCGACAAGATCCGAGCCCTGCTCGACATGAGCTCACCAAAGACAACAAAATAGATCCAATGCCTTACGGGAAGAGTGGCCGTGATCAGTCGATTCGTCTCCCGAGCTACAGATAAATGCTTGTCCTTCTTTAAATAACTCAAAAGAAACTAAAAGGTAGTATGGACGAAAGAATGCGAGCTCACCTTCCAAGGGCTCAAGCGATACATGGGGTCCTCGTCGCTACTCTCAAAACCCGAACAAGGGGAACCACTACTGTTATACCCATTAGTATCGTCAGCCGTGGTCAGCTCGGTCCTCGTCAGGGAGCAAGGGGGAAGCAATTTCCCATATACCTCGTCACTAAGGCCCTGAAACCCCTCTTCCTCGTCCCCCATGTCCGAAGGGGGAGATAGAACATTTGTTGGGTCTTCCTCAATGGTGTAATAAGAGTCGTTGTGAAAAGCCTCAAAAACTTCCTTAACCATAGATCAGTCTGACATCCTGGCTGAAATAAAGAATAGAAAAATGAAGACTATGCTTGGAAAAGGGAAAAACCAGCCGGAAAGGGAAAACTTGGTCGAAAAAGGGAAAAAGCTACTATAAAGAAAAGAAAAGGAGGGGTTTCTAATTTACTAGAAATCACTTGCTCCGGGTGATTGTAGAGGGAAATGGGAAAGTGAAGAGCTCTTGGTGCCTTCTCCCCTCTTTATAACTGTTGCACTGAGCACATTGATGACACCTCATCAGTGCCCAAGCACGCGGAGGTGTAACGTAGCACGCCAACATCCTCCCTGCGGGACACGTGGCATACGACTGCCTCGAGCCCCTCCCTGAGGACAGTTGGCACATGCCAGGTACTAGCAGGTCGAGCGCCGCCATCAATGTTCACCATTATGGGACCTATACCTCGAGCTCCGCGATCGCTGACCTCCCATCACTCTCATCATCTGTAACGTCGTGCAGTCGCTTCATCACTTCATCACCCCCGGCCTCCCAGCCTATTGCCCACGAACCTCAACCCAAGTCTTAGTTCAACCTAATGTTAAGCCCGACCTGGCCAAAGCACTCACTACTTATCCATCCCACTACGCAAACTGGAAAGTAGGGGGGTTTCCTGTTATGGGGAAAATGTGTCAACCTACGGTCAATAGGACAGGTCAAGCCTATAGGTGCGACCTAGCAGTCCAGCCCTCACCTCCAGATCAACCAGAGGAGATGCTCCACCTCAACCCAAGGTTGAGCTCCACCTCAATGGAAAGACCGACCCAGACCTCAGCAGATAGGCTGAGTCCGACCTCAACAGATAGGCCATGCTCGACCTCAGTAAGTAGGTCGTGCCCTACCTTGGTGCTCCAAGGTCTCAACTAGCATTACCGACCGGACTCATGGCCAACATTAGGCCGAGCTCAACCTAAACGATGTCCAGTCGGCCCACGATTTGCACCAAAGATCAGGAGACCATCTCCAATGTAGATCTCTTCGCCGATGATCTAGAAGAATCCGCCCGCGCCTACTAGAATTTTGTCCCCGCCAAAATAGGGACGAACACCCCCTATGCCACAGCCTCTCCCTGCCTATAAAAGAGAAGGCCCTCAAAGGAAGAGGTACGCACAATCTCTAGCCCTAACTCTTGTATACCCAACTAGACCCAGATTCCTAACTTTGGCATCGGAGGGTCCACGATACATGAGACGGGGTCTTCTTTGTTTTCTCTTTGTGCAGATTCATGAGCCAAGGGGAAGAGCGACCGGATTTCTGCATCAACAAAACTGATACTTTTATTTGTACAGCGATCATGTGGAGATCAACCTGATGGATGGAGAAGATGTCACAAAGTAGAAATGGCAACTACTGTTTGTTTTTGCTTTTTAATTTTTATTTCTTAATTTACGGACGTGGATTTCCTGATGCTTTCGTAGGAAGTTCCTGTGTTGGGAACCTAGGTGGGGCTGACCGTGATGTTTGTGAGAAATCCACCCCATTCATCTATTTTGTGAGCTCATTTTAGGACATAAGGCCAAAAATGAGCCATATTCAATACTCAAGTAGGCCTAAAAGGTGAGGATTGAACGTTCACGGTTAAAATATTCGTGGGGCAACAGAAGTTTTGAATCAGGCTAATATTTGTGTTTTCAGTTCATCCCAGTAGGAATGACGTTATTAACGGTATGGATGGCATGTAAACATCACTGTCGACCTCAAGGAGGTTTCAACGGTAGGAATTTTCCTACCGATTGTTTCCTTTAGTCCATCCACTTGAGTCCTGGATCCTGATCAATTTTGGTCTCAAGTCCTAAAATTGGCTCATAAAATGGATGGACGGGGCGGATTTCTCCCAAACATCATGATGTGCCCCAACTAGGTTTGGAGCGCTTACCAAAGCCTTTGGTAGGAAATCTACATCCTTTATTAACCGTAAATGGACCATGCTTCCAACACCTCACCATTAGTGCATTGGTAAAATGTATCCAAAACTTAAATGGGCCACACGATAGGAAATAGTGGGGATTTTGTAACCACCATTGGAACATTTACATGGCCACAAAAGTTTTGTATTGGTTTAAGTTCATGGTGTTTTTACTTCATCTCAGTCAAAATGATCTTATAAACGGTTTGGATGGAATATAAACATCAAGGTGGAGCCTAGGAAGGTTTCAACGGTAGGCATTTCTTTCCCCACTGTTTCATCTCGTATGGCCCACTTGAGTTTTGGATCCTCCTCATTTTTGGTCTAATGTCTTAAAATGAGCTTAAAAAATAGATGGACGTGTTTGATTTCTGACAAACATCACAGTCGGCCCCACCTAGAATCCTTGCGCAGGAACTTCATGCTAAACGCTTTCGCAGGAAATCCAGGTTAGATTCGATTTTGACCAATTGGTACAGGCCCATTTAAAATTTTAATTTTACCAAGGTTAAGCCCTGCCCATTGACAGCCCACACCCACTCTGATTTAATTCTCCGAAAATAATGTTGTCAGTTAGCTACTTTTTTTTTACCACTGTTCATTTTGAAAAAGTAATAAATAGACCCAATCATCTTATGTATATTTATTTTCAACTATTTGTAATAGGATTTTGACCCTATGGGAAAGTTTCAAACATTCCAACGGCAGTTCGACGAAGGGTTTTTAAAAGTTTTTCACACTGAATTGCCAATATCCTTAGATTAGTAGTTATATGGATTTTGAGTGAATAAAAAGTTAGGTAATATCAAATACTGAATGAGTGATGTAGACGGAATTTGTTATAAGGCCTAGTGGAACTTAGATCAATCTGTTATTTTCTTTATAGCCCTCTATTTATATAGAAAGATACTAACTTTTTACTAACACAATTTCTGTATGGCCCGCAAAACCTGATAACCTACAATGGTGTTTGTTCGATATAAACTATTTTCTTATGATGTGGTCAATGTGATTGGCATATGTTGATCATGCTTGCTACCATGGTCTTCCATGAAATTCTGAAGTTAATGGATGGAGTTTCCACACATGTGCAATGGTGGACCCCATAGACGATATACGAATGCCCTTAGAAATTTTCTTACGGTGAGTCCATTTAAGAAGTTTTCAACGATAGGAGTTCAATTACCATTGTATCTTGTGGTGTATTCCATTTAAGCCTTTGGTCTACCACCTTTTGGGGCTCATGTTCTAAATTATTTTGTTAAGATATATAGACGACATGGATAAATTATATACATCACAATAGCACATAACAACTAATAACAATGGCCGGTGGTTGTTCACTCCTAACTATTTTCTTATGGTGGGGTCCACCTTATATGTGCATGTAATTCATTCTTTATCATAGGAAGCAGTGAGATTGAAAACCTATCATGACATTAAATTAAATTTTAAATCCAATGGACATATTAGATTTTCGACACACATCCCATGATGTGCCCCACAACCCTTAACACATGACAACTTAAACCTGTAACCCATACCGATAATGGTTTCACAATCTTGACCCTTAACACATACTTGATAATGGGCCCATAGACGATGTCCTTATAATGTTAAGGGTCAGGGTCAAGTTTGTCATGTGTTAAGGGTTAAGGTTTTCATGTATTAAGAGTCGAATTTGTTAGGGTCAAGGTTGTCATGTGTTAAGGGTCGAGTTTATCGTGCATTCACTACCAAAAATGGACCAAGGGCTACATGTTAGATCCGTAGTGAAAAGCAAATAACTACAGTTTTAGTCCATAGCCATTGATACCGTTGGCCATTACTTTTAAAGGCTCGAGTTAGAGGTGTACACAAACCGAGCTAGCTTAGTTAGCTCACTCGAGTCAACTCGAAAAAGCTTGAATCAACTCAGTTCGAAGTTGAGTTCAAGTTGAGCTTATTTTTTGAGCTCGAAAATGACTTCGAACCGAGTTCAAGCTGGCACCAGCTCGACTCAACTCAGATAGAACCCAACTCGAATTAAACTCAGATCGAACCAGTTCCATGACTTGATTACTTTGATATTGACATTGCCCACCAAGTGTTTGATGAAATGACTCAATGAAGTGTGGCCGGTGGGAAGGAAGGTATGTATATGAAACAAATACCCTTTTTCTCTTGATTTTTTATGTTGCTTAGGTGTTTCATAAAATACCTGTAAAACCACTACTGCTATTTTACATACAGTGAGATTTTGAAGGTGCAATCCATGTGTTTATGAAAATGCTGCACAAGCGAACTCGGCTCGAACTGCTGCTGACTGAACTAAGCTGAGTTGGCCAGTTAGACTCGAGGATTGAGTCAAGTTCGAGTAAGGGTCAACTAATGGCTGAGCTAAGTCGAGCTGAGGCCAGCTCAACTCGATGTACACCCCTAGGTCAAGTTGTCATGTGTTAAGAGTCGAGGTTATCATATGTTAAGGGTCGAGGTTGTCATGTGTTAAGGCCAAGGTTGTCATACATTTACTAGCAAAAATGGATTAAAAAATACAAACTATTTTTGTAGCGAAAAGAAAATAGATAAGATTTTAGTTCATACCCATTGGTATCGTAACCATTGCTTTTGAAGGGTTGAGGTTGTCATACATCCACTACCAAAAATGGATCAAAGGCTATGAACTATATCCGTAACACACACACACACACACACACACACATAGAGTAATGGTCTTCTGCACATCGTACCGTAGGAGACCTTTTACGCACCTTTTCCCCACCAATCATGCAACTTGTCTAGTGTGTTTGAGGTGGGCATTACTGTGACACATCTATTAAATCCACATCGTCCATTAAGTTTTAAATAGAAATTAAGCCACAAGTCACAAAATTTTTGTAGATTTGTGAGTTGGGTAGGCCACAAAAAGGGAAACACTGGGAGAGGAGGGGGCCTACCTTTAAATTTTTATAGGACCACCATGGTGTTTATGTAAAATCAACTTCAACCATTGGCTGCCTTGTAGAAATTAATTCATGGAGACCAATCGTGATGCCCATATGTGATGTAAGTCAGCCACTCCAAGTGAACAAGTTTGGATAGTGGGCATCCGTTTCTGCTCATGTGGCCCGTTGGGATGTTGTCGTTATAGGTTGAGACTTTGGGTAGCCACCTGATTATTGGTCAGTGCTCCTGGCCCAACAATGATGTATTTATTTAATCTAAGTCATCCGTTCCATTTTACAAGCTCATTGTATAAGATGATCCCAGGAATGAGCCAAATTCAAATCTCAAGTGGACCATGCCACATGAAACAGTATAGGGACGCCCCACCATTAAAACTTTCTTTGGGGCCACCAAAGTTTTGGAAGAAGTTGATATTTTTGTTTTCTCTTAATCCAGACATGTATGACCTAACCAATAGGTAGGATGGCAAATAAAAATTACAGTGGACCTTAGGAAGTGGGAGTTCAATCCACTGTTTTCTTATGGTGTGGTCCACCTAAGATTTGGATCTGGCTCATTTTTTGGCTCATGTCATAAATTGAGTTAGAAAAATGGATGGATAGCTTAGATTAAATACATACTTAATTGTTGGGCCCGCCAGCACCTTACCAAGAACAGGGTGGCTACTGACCGTTTCAGGATGGAATCCACCAGCGGCTCCACCAATGCAGGGACGACTAGAGGTGGGCCCACCTTGATGTGTTTGTAAAATCCACTCCGACCATAAGGGGCATGACGCTAATTTAGGTACACAAATTAAACATCAGTCGCATCCATATAATTCTATTAGACCACATGAGAAAAAATAGTGCGGAGGACGCCCACTATCCAAACTATTTCACTTAGTGGGGCGCATCTAAATCACAAACCATCATATTTTTGTGCCCCACGGCTTAATTACTATCACAGACTCAATAGACTGAGTGGATTTCATAGACACATTACAGTGAGGCCCACCTCAAACAAACTTAGACAAGTTGCATGAATGGTGGGGAAAAGGTGTGTAGAAGGTCTCTTGCGGTAGAGTGCGCACGAGACCATTACTCTCTCTCTCTCTCTCTCTCTCTATATATATATATATATATATATATATATATATATATATATATATATATATATATATATATATATATAGTTTTAGTTTGTAGCCATTAGTGCTGTAACCATTACTTTTAAAGGGTCGAGGTTGTCATGTATTAAGGGTTAAGGTTACTCACACATGACAACCATGACCTAAGCCCTTAACATATGATAACTTACACCTTAACATATGACCACCACGACACAAACCATTAACACATGACAACCCAGATCCAAATGCTTAACACATTACAACTTAGACCCTTAACATAGACAACACATACTCTTAACACATGACAACCACTTCAACCAAGACAATACATTTAAAAAAAAAAAAAAATTCAAATTTTATCTCCTTTGTTGTCTTCTACATGAGAACCATAACCATCATTATCTACCTTAAATCCCTTTTGACAATTACTTATCCCCATGACAACAACAATCATAACCATATATCTTTATCCACAGCTAAAAGTGTCTTCTATCTCTAAGAAAATATTATTCTATATAAAATAAAATAAAAATTTTATTTAAAATATCCTCCACGTATCAGTAACTTATCTCTAAGAAATGTGGTTGTCAGAGCAAAAACAACACTTTCTTAGGACCTTAAAAATTATTACCAGTGCTCGTACACTAGAGAAGCCGATGGCAGTGAATGTACACTGAAAAATATAGTCGAAAGAAGACACTAGAGAAGCCGATGGCAGTGAATGTACACTGAAAAATATATTCGAAAGAGGTGTCGGTGATTACCTGTAAGACATGTTTGAAAGGGGAAAAAAAAAGCTCAAGGAAAACAATAACATAAATTTTTTTAAAAAAAAATTAAAAAAATAAAAATAAATAATAATAATAAAGAAGAAGAAGAAACTCCATCCATACCGCCATACCGTCACCAAGTTCCATTGCAGGAGCAATTCGTCTACTGATTCTCCAAAAACGAGATCAGAGAGCCAACTAAAGGATACATTTGACAAATGAAATTTTGGGGGCATTTCGCAATGCAACAAGGTTAATACGGCCAAAATCCCGTTTGCAATCCATCCGGCTAAAATGAGGAATGTTGAATCTATATCTAGGCCCTCGCCACCCTTGACAGTGGTGTGGTGAACTGTTTGGCTAACTGTGACATATGTGTTTTATCCACACTGCTGATCCTTTTTGCCAACTAATTTTTGGCCATGAACCTGAATTGAAGCATATCCGAATCTCAAGTATACCGCACCACACAAAACAGTCGAAAACGGTGGAACTGAACACCTACCCGTGAAGATTTGGATCAAGCTGATATTTGTGTTTTCTTTTCATCTTTTGAATATGTTGGATGACCAATAAACATTACTGCGTGTTTCACTTGAGCTTTGGACGTGCTTCAATGTGGGATCTTGGCCTAAAATGAGCTCATCAAACGGATAGATGGCGTAGATAAAATATATACATCACAGTGGCCCCTCAGAGTCTCGATGGTAAGGGTAGTCGAGCGCCCCGATACACCATTCCCGACAGGAATGGGGATGGACGGCCATGATTCATTAATATATCACCTGCTAGACCGTGGCATCTTTCTTTAGAAAAAGTAGATGTCCCAGGCAACTGAAAAAAGCATGGCCGAGAGAAACCTTCATTCTGCAGCAGTGAGCTTTGAACAAAGTGAGTGCATTTGCTTGTGAGAAGACGAGAGGATAAGATGATTACTGAGGCTGTTGTTTCCTTTGTAGTAGAAAAAATCGGTGATTTCCTTGTCCAGCAAGGAGCCGCCCTCTTCGAAGTACATAATCAGATCGCGTGGGTCAAAGCAGAATTGGAGTGTATGCAGGACTTCTTAAAAGATGCAGACACCAAACAAAATGATGCGAGGGTGTAGAAGTGGGCAGATTTACAGGCTGGCCAGTACTCAGTTTTCCAAGCAACCTACAAACTCTAAAATGTATTGAGGCAGGCAACTGGATGGATAATAATTGCTTGGGCGAGCCGATTAATCTTAGGAAACTAGGAATAGTGGAAGTGGATACGCGTAGGCATGGAGATATATTGTCCTACTCAATTCCCAATTTGAAGCACCTCCAGTCTCTGACACTACATGTTTCACCTGGTGGGAGTCTCTACCCATTTCCGCCAATTTTAAACCTGCTGCATCTCTGTATTTGGGTGGAGGGTTAGAGAAGCTACCTGAGTCTCATGAATTCTCACCGTACATCACCAAGCTTACCTTGCAAGACACTACGTTAGGACAAGAACAGATGCCGACACACTCGAGAAACTACAAAACCTTCGGATTCTCAGTTTGCTTCATTCTTCATACATGGGAAAGGAAATGGTCTGCTCTGTGCAAGGGTTTCGTCGACTTGAGTCGTTGAAGCTTAAAAAATTAGATTATTTAGAGAAGTGGAGAGTAGAGGAAGGAGCGATGCCGAGTTTTTTACATTTACATATGTATCAATGCGGACAATTGAAGACGCTTCCAGAAGGATTGCAGCATGTGACTTCCCTCAGAAAATTGGAGCTAATTATGATGCCTTGGAGTTCCACAAAGAGGCTTCAAGAAGAGAGGAGAGACGACTGGCAAAAGATTCAACACGTACCCTCCATCGACATAAGATGATATTCATTCAAAATTAAAAAGGGAGACAAGAAAACCTGCATACAAAGAGAAGGACAGAGGTCCCAGGTAATGCAAGCCGGAGCACCTTATGTCCAAGCTATCATATCCTCAGGAGCACCTTCCACCGAAATATGCTGCGGCTGTTTCTGAAGCTAAATATTGAGATGTGGAAATGTTGTAGCTGTTGCAACTGGCAATCAAAGGCAGGCTTTCATTCTCTGTTGCAGACAGATTCAGAATATCCAGATTCAGAATATCTCCAAAGTAAAGCTGGTGAGATTTACTTCTTTCATTTTATTTCTCTCATTTCCATTCATACTTTCAAGTATAATCGTAGCCATTTTAACTTCTAAGTTTCTGTATTTCTATGCTCTTTTTTTTTTTCTCAGTTTGTACCAGTTGGGTCCCTTCTCAGATTTTTGGCACATGGACCATAATATCAGCATTTCAGGTCACTAAAAAATGGCCCCACTTGTAAAAGCTGAAAAGCCCATTGTGTATTGCCTCCTGTATGTCATGCATGCTAACTGTTTGATAAAATGGCTCAACGAGGAACTTTTTTTTTTTATATATTGTGGATCACATTTGAGTCCCATTTTTTTTTTTCTCTCTATCAATGAACTGGGCCACAGGGCAGTATGGTTGGATGACCTACATTGAAAATTGGTGCTGCAGGACATGCCTCAACAGGGCTTCGAGAAGGGGGAGAGGATTGGCATCAGATTTAACATATACCCCCATCAACATACATGAATAAGATGGGGATGTAGTGTTGTTGTGACTAACAATCACAGAGGAGCTTTACTTGTTTCATGCACACGGATTCATGATCTCTGCAGAGCAAAGAGGGTGAGATTTACTTTTTGTTGTTTTATCTCTCCTCTTTATTGATGATGTGCAACAATAATCGTAGCCATTTTAACTCCTAGTTTCGTTATCTCTATGTTATTGTCCTTATTTTTCAGTTTGTACAAGTAGGGCCACCTTTACATATGTTTGGTGCACCATGGGAGCCATAACGTTTGCATTTTGGCTCACTGAACAATGGACCCATTTGTACAAACTCAAAACCATTAGTATTCTGTAATCCTTCAGACAGAATATTGCATGCATGCCAACTGTTGGATGATTTTCCTCAAAAAATAACAGTTTGTATGGATCTCACTTGTGGGCACATTCTTTCTCTGTCAATGAATGGACCCAGATGGCTGTATGGTTGGAAGACCATAACATTGATGCCCCATTGGATAAAAGCAGCACTGGTCTGTCTATTGAAACTTTTTCTTTTATCATTGTGTGTTTTTACACCATATAGATTTGATATACTTATTACCATTTGTGCTTTTAGCCCTGTTTGAGGAACACCATTCAGATGATAAGGATGCAATTGCCAAAGTGATTTTTACACTGTCCATCCACAAAAGGGCTCTCCAGAGGGATGCTTCAGACCATCAAAATATTGAACCACGTGTGCATTGCTCGTGCATAATTGGTAGAGCCAAGAAATGGACTTCAACCACCACTTCTCTTCACATCGAATGCTTACACAGATGCATTCAGGTTGGAAAGTCTCAAGCTTGTGCAATCCAGCCCCTTTACAAGCCAGCACAGGCCTGGATGGAAGATGCGCAAGATCCAAGCTGTCCATCAGGTGGGTCCCCACTTGTCAATGCCACAGCCAAAAAAATTGGCGATTCCACTCCTTGGGAGGTCACAAAAAGTAAGGGCCCCACACCCTAGGAATTTGGTGAAGCAAGACCCATTTCAGAGTTCCTAAGCACAACATATGGCTTCACAATCTGGGCAGATGCTTCCAGCAGACTCAGGTAAGTGGAACCACATTTCTGTTGTACCTCAAATAAATTGAATTCAGTTCCTTGGCCTCCCATTTGATAGGAAATAGAAAGAATTATACACTTTCTTTGGAGAACTTTACTCTGAGAAAAGCTCTTAGATTTTCTTCTTTTCATTCTTTTCTCATTTCTGATGTGTCGTCTTGCAGTATCTAATGACTGTCATATGAAGTGAAGTGGACAAAAAGGACATGGCCCTACATAAGTGGGCCAAGATTATCTAAATAGCAATGCTTATATTGCCCATGGCTTCAGCATTATTAGTTTTGTTTATATGTTTGTTTTTTAGTGATGAAGGTAGATGAGAAGACTTGGTTTGTTCATGTTTTGATTTTCAAAACAATGTTATTGTGTTATTTTGGAAAGGGAATTAATAGCTATATTTGAGGAGAAATCCAGTGAAAGTTCATTACCGTTTATGAAATCTTTTTGATTTCCTCATTTATGAATAGCATGAGATATTTGGATGATGTTTTCAAACTATAGCATGAGGATGCTTGTATTTTTTTATCTTCCAATCTTCAGTGCTTTAATATAACAAGAATTCCCCTAATGTTTGGCATGTATTAGTGTATTTATCTTTGGATGTAAGAGGCTTTTCAAAGTGGAAGCAATTATTTAGACTGGGGGTCCACAATGCTTACATGGATGCATGATCAAAGCGCATGATCAAAGCTGATCATCAGGTGCAAGCCACTATATGGCTTTCCTCGTGCAAAATTCAGGTCCTTCCACTCATCTAATGGGCCACACATGTACATCAAATGCTGACTGTGAATTTCTTTTGCATGTGTTGGCTCGCCGGTTTTGTGATTGAACTGATTCTTCGCCCTAAGGCATATGTTTTGGGTGAGCAATCTAATAAGACCACATGTATGTGGAGCCTTCCTAACCACATACGCCAAAATAGCACAAGGGTGTGAAGATCTTTCCATCAAGCGAACCACTGTGTACAAAACAAATGGATGTATAGAGAAAAACTGTATTAGCCATCCATTTCTTTTGTATATTTTCCCCGACCTGAGAAGCAAAACCGCCTGATTTTTATGCAAGAACATCCAATTAATCTGACTCATCTAATGGAATTATATAGCTGGGATCTCACACACATCTATGTTGGCATGTGCAGCTACATGTGGATGGGCAAGGCTCCACATGTATGTGGGCTTAGCAAACATATTTCTTACGTATACTTAATATGGTATTCATTTGTTTGGTATATCTATATGATATCTGCCTTTACAGCATGTGCTACTCTTAACTGCTGTAGTGTAATTTTTGTCTTCAATAGGGAACTCTTCCAGGAGCTGATATGTTTGATTTTGTTAGCAGTCAATCCATGCTTTGAAGCCCATATCAGATGAGAATAGTAATTTCATATCCCAATCTTATAATTTGATTGTGTTAGTAATATTTTTACATTTTTCAAGTTCTCTTTTCGTTATGACCCGAAGAAATCCAACCAAGAGTTCCTTGCCATCCAATCTTTGGCCATCTTGTTCCTAGAAAATTGATATTTATATTTTTTTCTTCTCCATCTTTTGTAGGACATTGAATGACAGATCAGGAACTTCGTTCTATAAGGTTTTTGGAGCATCTTCCATCTATGGCAGAGCTTATCAAATTCAAGTTATTATCTCTCAACTACTGGCCCCACTTGTGACAGGTATCAGGACACTTCGACCCTAGGAACTTGTTACTACCTCCTGTTTTCTACATGATTAGTTCTAGATGTGTGTAAGTTTTATTAGTTGTAAAGGATTTACAGGAAACTCACTGACGGAGTTTGGACAGGAAATCACACAGTCAATTAAAATATAGCATAAACTCACTTTCAGGGGTAACCTGTTTACAACTTAAAAGCTACAGGCATCCAAACGATCCCTTGAAGTAGTTATATGCTTCCGCTACTTTTATAGATTTAAGCAAACTAATTGTAGCATGTAACTTTCAGGTTTTAAGCACAAATTTGATTTCTAGACGTATTCTCATAGGAGATATTGTGATGACCAGTGGACAGATGTGGAGAATGGTGGAAATGGTGATGAGATATTTGGATGATATTTTCTAATTGTAGCTTGTGGATGTCTGTATATCTTGCAACTAATCGTTCCATATGATACAATCTGCTAATATTCATTCTAATACGTTCTCTATTTCAAATCACACAAACAATTTGTGTAATGTTTGGTTCTTTTTCCTGTATACGTCTGCATGTAATGTGCTTGTTAAAACTTGAAATAGAAAACAATTTCTTTCCATTTTGCACAATTGAGGCTGGTGGTTCAAGGATACATGTGGTTTTTACGATGGATTGTTGATTGCAAATGCTATGCTGGCCCCTAAGTTCCTAGCCATTGGCTTTCTGTGGCCTTTTCTCTGTTGAATATAGATTGTTGGCACTGAAATGTTTCATCTGTTGCTTACGGATCCGTTTGGGTAGGGGATCCCACAGAACTGGGATTTAGGGCTGTCAGTGTGTCGATTTCAGGTTGGGTCCTATTGTACCCGTACCCAGGCTAACTGGGTTCCTTTCGGGCCTGTGTCTAGATCTTGACCCACACCCATATCCAATCATTTTCGGGTACCCACCAGATCTTTGGATTGAGGTTTTGAGTTGGGTTCAGGAGAATTGAGAGAAATGAAATGGTTGGGTCCATCTGATGGATGGATTAGATCTCACACATATATATTGCTTTGAGATGCTCATGGTTCCTGTGCAAGTTCTCTTATACATATGTGGCTTAGGAACCTCATTTCTTTGCTAGAATAAGCAATATAATATCAAATATATATAATTTTATTATTAAAATTGACTGGACCCCATAGACCTGAGTTGACCCAACTCGACCTGATTTTTACTGGGTCAAAAGGGTGATTAATGTTACCTGGACCCATTATAACAAGGTCAAGTGCACCAGGCATCCTTGGTCTGGGTACTCATTGATAACCTTATTGGATTGAACTTAATTTCTGATTTTGAAAGCCCCAACTCCATATCAACTTGCGCCAGTAACCAGTGCTTTATTCCACTTTATAAATTTTGACTTGTTTTCTTTTCTAGAACTTGTAAAATTGTGATTATGAAGAAGAACGATCTTCTCTAGTTACACAAATTTTCTGCGGAGGGTATGGGACCATCTTAATCCTTATCTAAAGCAAGGATGAAATAGAATTAGGGGTGGCAATGAGTCCTGTCAACCTGCAGGTCGACTAGCCCGACCTGCTCTTGAGGTTGGCTAAGGTTAACCTAAACCGGTAATGGGTCAGACTAGGGTTAACCCTAACCGACCTGCCCATATAGGTTATTAATGCGTCAGGCCGGACAACCTTTCCCAACCTAACGTAAAATCCAAGACAACAAAGAATAACAGTGTGTGTGTGTGTGTGTGTGTGTGTGTGTGTGTGTGTGTGTGTGTGTGTGTATTCACATGTATCCACTGTCTAAGCTTGGTTGTTCATAGCCTTAGTACTGTATTCCATTCTTAAAGCTGAGTTGGGTCAGGTCAGCCGAGCATGACCCATTTACAATTAAATGGATCAAGTTGGGTTGGGCTTGATGAATTTTTTAGTGGGTATGGTCAGATCAGTGGGTAATGGGTCATGGATCGGGTGTGTGCAAGAATTCTTGTCACATGCAGGAAGCGTTTGGATCGTAAATTACTTTACATGAGCTACTTATGCCTCAAGTAATAGATTTGGTAAACAACATGCTTGTCAGCCAAAGGTAGAAAAGTATGTTTGATTTCCAACATCACATAAGTACTTATTGTCACGTCCTGAAAACGAAGCTCAAGCTCCTGACGCTGCTCTTAGGATGTGACTTGAGGTATTTTTTTTTCTTCTTTTTCTTTTTTCCTTTACAGTCGGTTTGGTAGTGTTCCCTCTTAACCATGATATCCAACATTACAATTAAAATGTAAGAGCAACAAAAAATAAAAAAATATTCAACGACATAACATTTACTAATAACAAATGCACAAGTTTCAATTATATTGCTACACGGCATAATTCTAAAAGAACAGACCATCAAAGTATAGCTAATATAATCCATGCTATGCTATTCCTGCCAACAAAACAATGTATGAGCTAAAGAAAGCTTAGTAAGTACATTTTTCATGTGTGCGGTAATCTTATGTCATGCCATGACTTACATAGATAATAGTGTGTGAATGGTGCCTATATGCAATACAACATAGTGCCATATAACAAGAAGTAATGCAGTAATGAATGCCATGCCATGACTTACATGGATAATAGCGTAGGGTGCATGTTTGCAATGCAACATAATGCCATATAACAAGATGCAATGCAGTCATGAATGCCATGCCTTTTATGCATATCCAACATATTTCAATGCAGTTATCATCTGTGAACAACCGAGGCCAATACCCAAATGCACCATTATGTATGGCCTTGCATACCTAACCTCAGTACTGGAGGCCAAACACACCATGGCCCATATGCTCACCCCACCTAACCCAACGGTGGCAGACTGTTTTGCAATCCTCATATGCTAGGCTGTCAGACTGGAACTCATTTTCATAATTCCGACATGCCAAGCTAATCAGACTTGAACCCATTTAGTAATTCTGACATGTTAGGCTAGTCAAATCCCTTCCGATTCGACCTTGATAGTAGGAGTCAAATACACCATGACCTATGTGTTCCACTCATCCCATTGATGAGGCACTCAGACCGGTACCAATGTGGTTTAGGGAATTTAACTCACAAAGCCCATAAGTCCCCAGTATAAAAACATAAACTTTCAATATTCCAACTACAAATGGGTCTGCACTATCAAATCTGTCATAATATTCCATGTCTGATCCAACATCCGACATTTCATTATTCTAACATTCATGAACATACTATGCACGATTCACATGCATATGCAATGCGTATTGCATGTATAACTCATGTTCCACACTCATATGCAATACACCCAATCAACCAGGGTTCCAAACATACATGTGATCCGGACCACCAAGATTCGAAACAGAATTCTCGTGATTGCTTGAGGACCGGTCACAACCATAAGCAAGCGGAATTAACTCTAATAGCAACTACTATATGCTTTTTACTATAGGTACATAGATGATTCCTTTGGTGGGGTTTGACAAGAACGCCATGTCAAACACAGCATGCTTGTGACACCGAGACACGTCCTCGTTTAAGTTCAGGTCCTGATCAACCAATGCTTGTATTTCGAATCATACCTTCTTTTCTTTTCTTTTTTTGCATGGCAACCTAAACTTTATATATGCAAAGTAACCCTAGAAAATGATGAGTAATTTTTCAAAGAAAAATAGCACTGATGCAATGGGATTTTTTATGCTTCACTACACCAAAATCATCATTCTGGTACGGACGAAATTTTGGCTCAGAAACGGCTCTAAGCCGTTCCTGAATTGAAACGGTAATGAACCATACTCAACTAGTTGCTATTATACGCTGTTATTTCCATTGTTTTGTTGGTGTGTCTTAATTGAGTGTTTGATGTTCTTATTTTTTATTATTATTATGATTTATTATTTTATTTTGAAACAGATGGACGGAATGAATTCTATCAGTAATCTCTGAGTGGACCCCACATGGCCCAAGTGCCACATTACTGGTAATTACCGCAGACTACCGAATGTTTTTCTTCATTTCGTTACCCCAAAACGCCCTAAAATCCTTCATCTGCACCGTTTGCGTCTATCTCTCCCTCGATCTCCCTCTCCCGATCTCAACCCTCTCTCTCGATCTCCCTCTCTCTCTCGATCTCCCTCTCCCGATCTCAACCCTCTCTCTCGATCTCCCTCTCCCGATCTTAACCCTCTCTCCCGATCTCATCCCTCTCTCTCGATCTCCCTCTCCCTATCTCAACCCTCTCTCCCGATCTCCCTCTCACTCTCCCTCCCTCTCCCGATCTATGGTGAGTGTTTGATTTGTACTGCAGAGGCTGAACGGCGTAAGAAGGAAGATGCAGAGTGGAAAGCCAAGCTAGATGAGATCACTGAGAGGCAAAGGCAGAGGGAGAAGGAATTAGAAGAGAAGGAGAGGTTTGAGGAGAGAAGCTCTCCTAGGAAGGACATCGGAGACGCTCACACAGTCTGTGATTTTAGGTAAGTCTTGTGATTTGGGAGTCCTAAATGACAATTGTTCAAGTTTAACCAGAGCTGGAGTAATGGGATGATTGATGCTGTTTTTGCTGAGGTTATATGTGTAGGCAAAGATCTGGTAACTGAACAAACTGCGAGCTGCATGATTAATCTCCTCATGCAGCTTCAGCAGACATTGTCACCTTCGGCCTTTGCATCGACCTGGTCTTCCTTGCTGCCCCAGCAGCAGCTTGCATCACAATCCATCCTGTCATCCTAAGAATCTCGTCTGGAAACTTTCTGGTTGGTTTGTCTATTTTCTGTTCTATACCCATTCTTTATATATGCATCTCTTCCTTGCGTGGTCCTGCAATGTGGTTGTTGAGGCATGAAAGCTATACCATGCCAATCCAATGGTATAGCAACGAGTAGCAGGGGTTGTGAAAGAATGCAAGACCCTTGACAACTGGTCAGCAATGATACAGTTCATGGCTCAGTTATGTTGAATTTCTACATCATCATGTCTTCTTGTGCATGAGTGGATATGTTTAAACATTACATCACAGTTACAGAGTGCGAGATACGCTCTCATGGTTTACACGCTTGGCACGTTAATGTAGCTGGTCCATATATGCATGCAGTGATATCCGCACCATTTTCCATTCTTCTTTTGCTTGGATTCAATTTTCTTCTCTTGTAGCAGCAATGCAATATCCTCTGCCTTAGAGGGACAATCTACCTTAAATAGGCAAAGAGTGTGCAAAACCATATGGGAAGATCTCCAAGCAGGGTTGAGTATCCTATTACATGTTACCACATATAACTGATGGCACATTTACTTCACATGGGTTCATTTGTAAGACATATTTACAAAATAATAGTGAGCTTCGTGTGAGAGCCAAGAAACATAGTTTCTTATGAAGACTCTATTGCATTCATGTCTCTGCATGTCACTTTTTAGCACCCATGTTCTTGAGCTGGATATGCAACCCAATTAGAAAATATTTCATATGGTTGAAAGTTATTTTTGTCATTCTAATAATCAAAATCTATCAGCAGTAGCATTTCTCTTATCCCAAGAAACATAAAAATATTCATTTCAAGCTTGGATGCTATACTTTTGATTACAAAGGTTTTGTTCTAAAGATAGGATGCAACATAGTTTCGGAAATTTCAGCATGTGGTGATAGCAAATATTTGGCCTTTCATTGGTTTCTTTACACTTTCTTTACAGATCGATTTATTCTACTTAAATGCTAGAGCATTGAAATTGAATCTATTTCTGGTCAACGTTTATAGCAATGTCTGTTACATGTCATTGCATTTCTTTTAGTAAGGCAATTTTCTTCAATTCTCTTCCGACTTCTTCCCTTTTCTTTTTTATTAGCCGAACCTAGAAAAATACTTACTGAATATTTTTAGCCTACTAGACAAAATGGAATGAAACCATTGAAAAAAAAAAAAATCATTATGAGTAACCTTCATACATTAAACGTTTACTAGAGTTTTACCAAATGGTTTCTTCATATCTTGCAGGCGTAGTCTGATATTTACTAGATAAGTGGCAGGCTGATATTTTCCCTTCTACTTGTTTGACTTTAGAACTGATAGTAAGCGGGAACTATTGGTCATAGGTCAATGAGTGGTGCATGCTTTGCAGACAATCATGCCGTATGGGATATCTACAAGTTAGTAATATCCCTTTGCATGTGCTGTAAAATCGATATGAGGAAGGCCACAAATCTCACATTGAAGTAGATTGGTTTTGATCATAGGGTTTTAGGGGTGTCCACATGGGTTCTGTGTTTTTTTTTTTTTCCAAATGATTTGTATTGTGGCTACTATCATGCCCAAGGAGTGCTTTACTTTTTATAATCTTAGGTGGGACTGTTTGTCTTATGCCTTGTAGTTGTTGCAGTTTTTCTGCTCGGCATTGTTGCTCTAGCGTGGTGGTGCAGCCACAGTTGGGATTTTGCACCTTCACTCGTAAAGTCCCTTCAGTTGGAGCATACGATACAGATTGTTCTCTGTTGGCTACTGAACTCCAGCTGTTAGGAGCCTTGCTTCTACTTGATCAAGAACTGCGGCTGTCCATCTGCTCATTCCAACCATCTATCCAGGAAAGCTGTTCTTTGCAGATGGACTCCACTATATATCTGATTTTTATATTTTGCTTCTTGCTTGTGCCAGGCCAAGTGTGAAGAGCTAGTAGCAAAGTCCAAACATCAACTTTCCCCTTTTAACCAGGCCCTGGAACCACCGAACCGGTTACTGGCCATGGCAAAGGCTCACATGCAACTTATCTCCAATAAAATATAAAAGTTTTCACAATTATGTAGATTATGATTATATATAATTAAAATTGATGTGTGAGGCATATCATGTGTTGCTTTCTTTTTCTTCTTTTTTTTTCTTTCTGAAATGACCTCCGTAACCTCATGCACACATCCAACATAGACAAGTGACCAAGTTATGGATTATCATACAGCTCACAATCATAACTCTGGAAGTCCAGATAGTTTATTCTTTGTCATGCTGTAACAGTAGAATGTAGTCTCCTTTTCATATTTTCATCAAGGGACCAAAATATTATGATTTAATTTGTGACAGGAATACTTCTCATGATCTGTTTCCATGCAGAATTTGCTTGATGTTGATGCCCATGGAAAAATCTACATTTTTGATGACATTATGTTGGTTGAGCTTGTGTCTGTGGCCAAAATTGAATTTTTTGATTACAGGCCCATCTTCTTTTAAGTTTATGGATTGTGTTTGGAACTTTCAGCATATAGTTTAGTGTTTTTTCTTTATACGCTTGTGATTTTTTTTTTCCAAGTTCTGAGGTTGTTCATGGTGATGTGGTGTTGCCAGATCAATAAAGTCACATTCAGCTTGACTCTAGAGATCATTCATCAGGTGGGTGATTTTGCATGTCATTACTACTTTAATCGCCACTTCATTTGTTTGCTTAGAAGGTAGTCACGTCGTTGCATCTCTGATTGAGATACCACTTAACCTTTGATCCATTAAATCTAAAATAGTGTATGTTCCTTTGCAACTTTAAAAGAAAAGGCATGTTTATTGTTGAGATTATGAGCTGTCTTTTGGAAACCCTGTTCTTGCACCAACTCAGGAAGACTTGTTGATTCGACTCATCTATTGGGACAATATTGCTTAGAGTAGAAAAATCATGTGGGCTGTTTTTCTTTTTGATTTTGATACAAAATTTCTTTGAGTCTTGAAAACTTAGCATATCGAGTGCATGTGGTGTGGCATACATTAGTGCATTGGTATCTAATGTTAAATGGTGCATTAGCTCTTTCTTGCAGAGCTGATGACCCAAAGAAATCCTGCCTTTTGTTTGATAAATGTCATTTCCTGTATGAGTATAAACTGGAAACAATCTCTACTGCCACAGATCTATCCTGATTTTTTAATTAATTAATTAATAATAATAATTATTATTATTATTATTTGTTTTTTTTTTTTTTGTTTTTTTGTTTTTGGAAAGAAACATTAGGGGGCCTGGATTTCTTAATTGGTGGGTTAACAAACAAGGAAACTGCAAAGAAGGTACCAGAGACGTTGGTGTTTGATTCTGTTTCTATTGTCAAAAGTATGCTAAAACCCAATGATTACATGTCTTAAAATACCATGGTTTTGTAGCCATCGAATCCCATTTTTGCAAGCTGAATACCAAGTTGAGGGGTTCCTAAGGTGGAGCTATCGGTGTCATGGCAGTGTGGGCCGAGGAAGGAAATAGCAGCACTGAAGATTGTCTGATCTAGTATGCTGCAAGCACAGCCTTAATAGAATCATAACATTTTTCAGAGTTTCTCAAAATTTTCTTTAATCATCTTTATTGAGGTGCTTTGAGTTTGATTTCTGTTGCTTTTTCACCTTCTTTGTGAAATTCTGCATGCTGAAGTGGATGTTCTCATCTGAAAGAACTGCATTACCACATCTTTTCTTTTCTATATACAACCTACATGTATCATTATATATTAGGGTAGTTGCCTGCATTGTGCAATCTCCGATTAGAATATTGAAAACTGTTTAAAGTATGGCACATAAAAACGGTCTCTAATGGGTACTAAATTATCCTCTTCTCATCAAGTGATTAGTTCTTTAGTTGGTCACACTGACTCCATCGAGTGTGTTGGACTATCACTAAGGTATGTTCAATATCTTGAACTAATAACATCTGTTTTATGATAATTTACATTCAAATTCTAAACAGTATTAAATCAATTTTGTTGCTCTTTCTTTACCTTTATACCTAATTTTTACCCTTTTGTATTACTTTAGGGTGCACTTGGTTGCATCAAATATCATGAAATTTTGTTAAATTCCATTATTAATCGGTCTATTTTGGTGCAGAATATCATGAAATTGGTACAACCATGTGTGTTCTTGATTAAAAATCTAGAAGTAGTGTGTAGCTTACAATACATGCTATGTAGGTTATACCTTACACTTCAGAAGGTGAATGCTATGCTACACGCTAATCACTATTTAAAACACTGGCTGAAAATGCTCTTTTGCTCTGGTTGATCAGTGTCAAAAGTGCTGTTTTCTTCATTTTCAAATGGCCAGTTTTTGATGATTCAAATATCACTTAAAAAGGTCTTCTTCATTCAGTGTTTAGTTAAAATCTTGTACTAGTTGCCGATCTGAGTGATATACACTTAACTTCCCCATTTACTTCAGACATTGATGCTGACCTTGTTTTGCTTTTTCTCGGCGTATTACATCTCAATCTTCCTGGATGTTAGCATCTAATTCCAGTGAAATGGTCAAAGAAATTAAAATGCTGCAGTTATCTCATTTGATATATAGAAGGCTGATGTTAGGAACATCCTTGCAAAATTTGTAAAGCATCCATTCATCTATTTACCTGTAATGACAATGAAGGAATCATCCAATTCAAGTTAAAACATGCAAGTGAGTTTCAGTTCTGTCAGATGCACTTCATCCTGAAAGAAAAAGTCCCTCAGTCATTTGCTACATCATGAGCAAAAATTGGATCCATAGATTTATGGTTCACAAGAGACCTGTTGTTCTGCCATTAATAATGTTGGATTGTCCAAAATTATTTTAAGAAAGGTGATGTCCTTTTGCCTAATAGTAAACTTAGGCAAAATGACTAGAGATATCAAAACGTATAGGCATCACTGTTAAAGTTTAAACAACTAATGGATCTTGGAACTGCCAGGCTAGGTGATAAGAAAGCAATGTAACTTTTTGGGGCTCAGCATGGTTATCACTGATGTAAGAGATGTTGGAACCATAGATGTGAAGTTTATTATCCTTTTTCTTTTTACTTAAGTTTATTGTTGTCTGTCCTGAGAAAGCTCTTTAAACACTCTCATAACTTACAATTTGAAGTGGTCAATTAACCAAAGACATCATAACATAAACTGACAAGTTAATTGATTTGTTGTCATTTATCCAAATTAAACAACCGTCCACCAAGAGTTAGGCCTGAAGATTGGGAAATGTTCATTGAACATAATTCGGATCCCAAAATTGTAGAGCAACGGAAAAAAAATGCCGAGAATAGGAAAATTTTAAAATTTTACCATATGAGTGGCAGGCATGGCCACGCGAGAATCAAGGAAGAAATGGTAAGTATTAATAGTTATATGCAACTTAAATTTTTTAGTTGCTTTGTATCCTGATACAAGGGGTCGTGTTCGAGGCGTTGGGACCACCGTTTCCCAATCACAAATCAGGGGGTCTGCTGCAGCTCTTGAAAAAATCTCTTCGTATAAAGGAAAAGTAGAAGAGCAATCGTCCACAATTCAAGAGCAATCGTTCAAAATTCAAGACCTATCTTCTAAAATAGATTTTCTTATGGACCAAATTGGGGGTATCAAAGAGATGATTCAGGTCAATTTTCATTGAAATCCTTCTTTTTAAAATTTAAATAGTAATATTTTTTTTTCAATTATTGTATAGAACACATGGTGTGGAACTTTATTACAACAGCAATGCATGGATTCGGTTCAACCGGAGAACCTACAATCGACTGGTGGACCCTCAGTTGGGAATCATCAATGTGTAGAGAGAATGCGGCCATGCAAGTTGTACTCTTGGCGTAAAGAGCTCGTTGCTCAAGGGCGAGTTATTTTGGCAGATGGGCCCCAAATAGTTCATGGCAAACCTCTTCAGGAAGATTTTTACAAGGTTGTCATTGATATCATTGTCAAAGGAGACGTCGAATTGCCCAAGCCAGACGGATATCATTCGACTTTAGGTGAAGTTGGAATTGGCTCATTTGTTGCATGGCATCATTGCTTTACTGAGTTCACCGATTAGCGACAATAGTCTAATACTTTTTTGGACACTTAACCTTTTTGGATTGTATATATGTTTTGATTGTATAGCTTACTTGATTAGTTGTTTCTATAGACTGGACATGATAGATGTAATGCAGGTTTGTGACAAATGTGTTGATGGCTTCGATCATCACTGCATGGTAAGGAATTATATCACAAATAAAACACTTTACTGAAAGTAGACTCTACCAGTTTGGCTAACACTGCATTGTTGTTGCCTATTTTCAGGTATCTGTGTAGGAATTATCAATGCTTGATTCCATCATGGAATTGCAGGTAGGAGGTGGTATGGGAAGAGCCCATAGGATTGAGACCACTTTCCCTTGTCTGGGTGAGCCACTGGTTGCATTTCATTTAAGGTCTTGGTTGCTCACATTTTGCATTTCATTTGGCAAAAACAAGACTGCAGGTTTATTCCAGGGTTGTGGTCATGGCATCCTGGGTGGTGGAAATGGTAGATTGTTTTTTTTGTTGGTCTCAATCTAGGTTATTAGATCTTTACTTGTTATTTTTGGCTAATAAAGCTTTGGACCTTTGTCATGAGCCCGTTGTGTTATCTTGAAGGAATTGCGGACAAGAGCCCATTGCGTTATCTTGAAGGAATTGCAGACGTGAGCCTGTTGTGTTATCTGGGATTTGGGTTCTGGTTCTGGGGATCCAGATGGTGGGCTTTGTTACAACAAAAATGGCAATGTGGATTTGTTCCATAACACAAGTTGGATCTGGCTTCTGCCTGTGGAACTCTATATGGTGGAAATGGTAGTGTTTCTAGAATCCTTGCATTGATTAATATTGTGGTTCTGGTGGAAATGCTCTCTCTCTCTCTCAATTGAGTTTTTTTTTTTTCCTTATATTTCTCATTATGCATGGTTTTGATCTAAATGTTATCTTGCTCGATTTCTCATTCAAGCGTGGCACGCTTGATGTGCTTTTTGATTCAAGCTTGATGTTAAACTCAATTTGAGGCTTTTGATTTCTATCAAGAGAAGCCTGGTATGCTTAATGAATGATGATGAAGGGGCGAAAAGAAATGTCTCATCTAGTTGAAGCTTACATGTGCTAAATGAATTGTCAGCTTGTTGTTGCCCTTGTCCAAGCATCATCAATTATCATGCAGTTTTAGTATTAGTTCTGATGGACGTGTGAGCTTGTTTATCTTCATCCCAGTAACTGTCTTCTAATGAGCTATCTGTTGTATTTTCAGAATTCTTTTATGTACCACTTCAAGGCACTATGATTTTCTGCCATCTACCGCATCAAGCTGATACAAGTGGTCTTGGATACCTTGTTTTGGTTCTGCTTCCTTCCCTTTGGAGCCATAGTTGTAGCATCCGCATTTGATTCACTGAAGTTCGGGGTACAAATATGTATCCTTCTTCATCTTTGTTGGGTGAAAGCTAGGATGAGTCAAGTTCAGCTCTACCAATTGATGAACTTGTTGAGAAAGCCGATGGTTTTGCTGGGGTCTTTCCTGGTAAATCTGGTTTTTATGATATTCTAGTCCTGTGAGTTTTATCATATACTAATCTCCAAGTTTAATTTTTGTCTACAGAGCACTAGTATGAGATTGTGAAGAGGCTGCAAGCTAGAAAGCACATCTGTGGAATGACTGTTGATGGGGTCAATGATGCACCTGCGCTTATGAAGGCAGACATAGGAATTGCTGTGGCAGATTCAACTGATGCTGCTCGAAGTGCTTCTGACATAGTTCTAACAGAGCCTGGACTGAGTGCAATCATTAGTGCCATTTTAACAAGCCGTGCAATTTTCCAGAGAATGAAAAACTACACGGTAATATCACACTTCTACTTCAGGGCATGTTTTAATTTATTATGGTACATCAGGAACATGCATGTGCATCTTGCCTGCTCCATGATTAACATTTATCTTAATGTTGATCTGTTTGAGTTGGCTCGAGTTGCTTGACCAAAATGGGCAGTCTACTTCAGTTCAAACTATTTATGTGAACCTGACTGTTGGGAAAATAAAAGATATTGATGTACCTTAGAGCTGACCAAAGTACTGCCAAGATGTGACCAGAATTTGTCAATAAATGGATGTGACTATGGCTAGCAACCATCCACATGTCAAACAGTTTATGTTAGTTTGTGACTCTTCATTTTCATATTGATTTTGTTTCACTTCATTTTGGAAGCCTATAGTGCTCTACAATTGTTTTTGAAAACCAATGGTGAAAAACCCAAATGTGTACACGAGAAACCAAGGTTTTTTTTTTTTTTCTCCCCTTAAAATAGACATTGATGATTTTCATTCCTGCTCTGTCATGCAGATTTATGCTATCTATTACTATACATATTGTGGTATGCTGTTGATTTTACCCTTTCTTTTTCATCTTTCTATTCTTCGTTATTCAATTCACTGAAGCAGGTTGATATAGGATCTGGTACCATGTTGTTATTCTGTTCATGTTTTCTAGCGCGGTATTCATAATTTTCAGGTTGTTATTCTGTTCCTGTAGAAACAAAAGGATGTTTCTGGTTTGGTTCATTGCTAGAGGTGTTCAAGATCAATTGACTAGCACTGCTTGTTGAAGAGTGACAACGGAATTTTGGGTTTCATTGAATCCTAGGTACAACTGTTTCTTTCTTATGGTGTGATGCGATGGCATGAAAATCCCCATTGGAGTGATTCCATGTGATTATCCCTTTAATAGATCAATGGTCTAGACAACTGAAACTTTTACTTTCATGATTTCACTGAATTTGAATTTGATACCTTTTTGTTTTTGTACTTGTGGCAGTTCACGTATGCCACCAGTTCATGTGTCCCAAATGGCAATCAGGCAGCTCTACTAGTCATGTGGGCCACAATGATAATCAGGTGGGATAGCTTGACCATGCATGCCTGAAGTTCCTCTTCAAATGTATTTTTATGTATATAGAGAATGTTTTAGTAACAGATCATAGCCGTTGACAGATGAGGCAGTTGTTGAGCAGCTCAGAGGCTGGACCATGAGCATCCTCCAGGGCAGCAAAGCTCACCAGGACATCGGACAATGTGTGGAGAATGGAGAAGCCCAACCAGCAGAAATCATGCCAGAAGAGGCCTATAAGATCAACGGCGGCAATGATAATCAGTTTGGTGGGCTAACGCTAGTCATGCCCAAAGAAGCCCATGAGAACAAAACCAACGGTCAAGATCCAACGAACCCGAATATGGAGATAGAAGTCACACAAGAAGCTTGAGTAACCCTAATAGTAAACCCGGCCTAGGCCATAGCTTGTGTGGGCCCTCACCAGATGGACTTGGGCTTGATTTTGGGCCCATGGGCTAGTTTCTAGACAGTATAATAATCGGACGGGATCAGGCCCACTGAGTCCATGTCAATAGTACTCGGTTTAAGGTGGGCAGTTCATGCACGGTTTTAGTTTTGGGTGCAATTAGATTATCAGGATGATGTATAGTACATTTCATATGTATTGTATGGAGTGTGTCAAGCTCTCTACTGCATGTATATGGGTCGAGGTTGGGTTATCCAAGGCCGTTAATATGGTGGGCCCATCATGGATGGACCATGCAATCAAAATCTTCCAAATTGGAAGAACCTAGCCGTCCAATCTTTAGCCCCTTTCCTCCTGAATGTGGACCGTTGGTTTATTTTTATTATTACATACCAGCCATTGCTCCATCAAATAGCAACGGATTTAACAGGTGTTTCTCCGTATGAATTTGTGGCCCAACTGATAATTGGATTTGTATATCTGTAGTTTTAAAATCAAATTCCATTTTATGCATTAATACAGGTAGATTACATACCCCACTCTCTCTCTCTCATACCATGAATAAAGGGGTTTAAAATTATGTCCTAAAATCTGACCATTGGCAACAAATAAGCATTCAAAACCGTTTCTAAAATTTTGTGCATAAAATGTGACTGGTGGCACCGGAACGGTTTAAAACCGTTCCAAAAATTTCATTTCTCAAACCGTACCCAAAACGGTTCTGAGCCGTTCCTGATTTTCTGCGACGCCTCCTTTAGGAATGGTATGAAATTGTTCTTGAAGCATTTAGGAACGGTTTAAAACCGTTCCTAAATGACAATTTTGGTGTAGTGCTCTCCAATATGAAGGTAACCAAAGTCATTTCCCTTCTAAAGCATGGAGAAGAAAAGGTAATAAAAGGGAGCAAAGGGCCAGCATAACTGCAGAAATTGAATAGAATTCCGAGAAAAATAGAGCATTGTTTGGAACAATGGAGTTAAAATTATAGAAGCCCGAGTAAAACACATCAAACAATCATTGATCTCTTACAAGCCAAACAGAGAGAATAGTAAGTGCCAGACCTCATGTTTGTTGTCTCCTTTAAAACAGATACGAGAAATTCACCTGCCTTCTGGTTACTCCACACAAACCTTTCCCAACACAATCTGTAAGCGTACAGATCGGATGCCTAGTCAAGAAAATATGCAAGAAATGCAAACTAATGTTGATCCATCATGTAACAAAATTGAACTCTTCTACAATGTTGTATAAATAATATGAATTGGGCAAGAATAGGGCTGATTAAAGAAATCTTTTGAGCTCAAGTAAAATGTATGCAATAGCAAATCCCAAAGGTTTTTCTTTTCTTGATAGTCATGCAGCTAACATAAACATCCATTTTGGCTACGTAATAAAAAAAAGAAAGAAAACATATCTAAGGGCACCATAGCTCCAAGATACGGTCGAACAATTTCACACGAACTAAATGATATCACCTGATTCTAAAGGAGTTTCATTTTGTGATATCACGCTGAAGGAGTTTCATTTACGAACAATCTAAATCTAAAAATTCGGAAGACGTAAAAGGTGTTTCATTTATATGATATCACCAGCTCTCACACAAACTAGTACAAATTGGCATATCCATCTTTCTACCTGTCCACCTGTGTAGATAGGTTTCTGCATCTGAGTATGATATCCACCCCATGCATTAGTTACACCCACAATGGGAGGGGACACCCATTGTAGAAAAGCGTCAGATTCTGTGTCGGGCCCACAAAAGAGTGTCTTCCAACCCCATTAAGTCTGCCCACCATGATGCATTGGCACTAAAAAAATTAGCCTAATCTAACCATCAGCTGGGCCACACCACCTGGACTTGTATATATATTATGCATTTTTTTTCCATTTTCTATGGTGCATCCCACCGTGATGACAGGACGCCTCAAAAGGCAGCCCAGTCCAACGGCCACTTCAAATTGTTGGTTTTGCAGCATTATGTCATTGTTTTCAATGATGTGGCCCACTTAATCATCAGATCAGCCTGATTTTTTAGGTGTCCCATTTCCATCGTGGGAAACACCTATTGGATGGACTGGAGAGCAGGTCGGATGTTGTTTATACATCATTTGAGGCCCATTTCCAGCCACTTTGCGACCACAGTTGTCAAGATTCATGACTGTGGCCTACCAATGAAACTGAAGGGAAAGTTTTGTAAGATAGCTACAAGACCAGCCATGCCACATGCTTTGTGGCATAGGATGTTGGACAATCAAAGAACAACATCTTCACTGAAAAAGCATAACTGAAATGAGGATGTTGAGATGGAGAAGACCAGCCATGCCACATGCTTTGTGGCATAGGATGTTGGACAATCAAAGAACAACATCTTCACAGAAAAAGCATAACTGAAATGAGGATGTTGAGATGGAGAAGAAGCAAACCAGATAGTATAAGTAATGAATGCATTTGAAGGAATTTAGGAGTAGCACCTATAGGTAAAGATGAGGGAAAATAGACCTAGATGGTTAGGCCGTCTGCAACAGAGACTGCGACCTGCACTAGTTATGAGTGAGTTGGTTCAAGTTGAAAGCTCTAAAAAGGCAAGGAGAAGGTCCAAAAGGATGTGGCTCTATAAGTATACATGAACATGCATATATGCAGGTAAATGGATGGGCAAATGGACACCCAAACCCACATGCATTCATGCGTTCACGTACGCTGTATTTTATTTTTTTTTCTAATACTGTTCCATGATAAGGCATCACCGCTTACTTTTGCAACAAGATCCAAGAACACAAGCAGCATCCCCAATTCCAGGGCATTGATAATTGATCAAGTTAATATTTAATTAAAATTTAATAAATTACAAGATTTAAAACATTTCAACCTGCAGCTGACACAACACAGCTTCCACAGTAGAAAAGTACCAAGTTTATCAATTTTATGTTTCACTAACTCTCACCTTGATTACCATATCGAAGAAGGGTGCGAATATCACACTAAATTAAATCAATATATACTTATTCTAAATAAAGAGTTTCATATACAGATTACCCTAGTAGGTTAGTCTCATAATTCTAGAATGTATGAATTATCTAAATTAAGAATGTATTATTGTTGTTGTCGTTGCTTCTACTGACCCACTCATGGTTTCAGGTTCATGATCACTTCCTTATGCAGTAAAACAAGAGAATTACAAAGAAACTAAACACTCTTGTTTAGAGTGAGTTTCTATAACTGATCAAGCTAGAATTTCAATCTTAATCAACTGACAAAGAGTGGATTCTAACCTTGGACCTCTCTAAAACTAGAAGAAAAAACTACTTAATTGTGCAGCAAGATTTGATGATGCTTGCATTTGTAGTATCGATAACATTGGTTGATGTATGCTATTGATATAGCATGGACCCCACATGAAACATACCGTATTGATGAAAATATCGCATGTCGTCAATACATGGATAGATTGCAGAATAAACCAAAAAATTATGAGAAAAAAAAAATAAATTCCAAAATTCCATTTTCTCCCCATTTTTTCTGTGGAATCCGATTTAGACGGCGTATTTTTCTCTCTCTCTCTAAACGATAGGGATTTAAACAATGCCTTTTTAAGTTGTATGGAGAGAAATCAAAGTTGGGTGGAGAAATCACAATGGAACAACAGAAACTACATGAAACCCATTCCATAAGATTTTTGTGGTTTTGTTTGCTTTTACTTACCTCTTTTGCAAAATTTCGATAGAAATAAGTAACTAAATCAAAATTATACATATTTGAATGCAAAATCATGGATTTGAAGTTCCAAATTTTCAATTTGCGGAAAATAGATGATTTTGGAGAAAATCCAAAAATCTTTCGTTTTTACCCAATTAAATTGCCAGGTCTTGAAAAATCAATGGAAGCTACTTACAATTTACAGATTGGAGATGATTTCCTGAATTTTTGAAAAAAAAAATAAAATTAATTAAAATAGCGAAAATAATTAAAATATCATTTAAAAGAAATTCTACTGAAGTATTTTTGGTTTTAGATGTATTGTTTGTTTTAGTACTTATATTGTAGGATTTATGGATTATATGAACTCTTTTTTAGAGATTAGGTGCATCACTTCTATCAAACAGCATATACGCCACGTAATCTAGGAAACACATACATTGGAAACTTATTATGCTTTTTTTTTTTTAAATCTTTTCGGTGTTCTAAATGTGTAATCACGTGTCTGCATGTATACGCAGTTCGATAGTAACAGTAGACACGTCTTTGCAATTCATTGGTTAATCATCCATCGTCTTGTCTCTAAATGGTGTTGCCCCTGTTTCTTCGATGTCGCCTTCAACGCTATTTGGTTGATTTGGCTCAGCTAAAAATTCAATGGAAGCGTGAATATGATATTACAATTTACTTTCAGTGACACTAATTTTCTCGAAGGTGATAATTATCGAGCACCGATCCTCGTCCTTTGATGTTCTCTGGGTTTGTTGTTCGTTGAAGATCAGCATCTTTTTAAATCTTTGCATTTGCCAATATGTCCTATAGCTGTATATTGCAAGCTTCTTTTGGCTAGTAACAACTCAAAAAATCAAATGTATCTTCACATTCGAGTCAATTCCACAATCCATATGCACATTTGAAAAGCAAAAGTGAGAGCACCTCGCTTGCATGGGAGCGTTTACAATGAGATTTGATTGGCTGTTAGGTTATTGTCAAAGATAAAACTCAATACGTACTTGACTGAACAACCTTCAAACATGCTTTACATGAGCCCATATCTGATCATGATCTGTCACCTAACAAATTCCTCTCTAAGCTACAGAGGTCAGTCCTGGCAAGGTTAGTACTCAATCCTCATCCATTAATTTAACTATCCATTTTCTACCACCCATTAAAAGTTCGAGGACACGGTACAGATTTTGGTGCATGGACCGAATGATGGACCATATGTGTGGGGGCAAGAGAAAACCTCAACAATCATGAAAAATCCCATGGCCCAAGATGATTTTACTTTTTTTTTGCAAAAGATGTTTCATAAATTTAAACGCGTGCAATGCCTTGCCTGGCTTATTCGCACATTGTGGAATGTGCCAATCGTTGCACACGTGTGCAAGGTTTAAGCTTTTTATTTGGCCAGAAACAACACTTTAAACTTATGCGTTGAAAATCAGGCAATATCATTCAGCGGGTGAACCCTAATTTATAAGGAAACTCACAGGCTAGCAAAGACAAAGCAACATTTTTCTTGGAAGATAAGAAAACATTTTCCTAGTCATCCATTTGTCTGTACATTTTAGTTCAGTTCAACGCATGAAATGGCCTAATTTTAAGGCAGCGTACCCCACCTGATGCAAAGCCGTATGTGGATGGGCACTATCTTCCGAACTGAAAGAACTTTTAGGCATCTCCCTTTCGCAATTGGGCCGACCAGCTCAACGGTAGTGATTGAGTGTGTAGACTATAGTTCCTGAAAGCGGATTCTCTAGTGGTAGGAACTGTGGAGCCCACCATGATATAAATGTTATATATCCACGCTGTCCATCCATTTTGCCAGCTCATTTTAGCTCATGATCCAAAAAATGAAGTGGATCCAAGGCTTAGGTGGTCCACATCACAGGAAAAAGTGGGGATAATGATACTCACCGTTGAGACCTTCCTAGGGTCCACCATTATGTTTAGTTTCCATCATCATATTCATAATATAATATAGATATGAATGAAGGGAAAACACAAATATCAACTTAATCCAATACTTTTGCGGCCATAGTAAGTTTTTAATGATAGTCATTCAATCTTCGTGCCTTGAAATGAGCTGGAAAAATGGACTGCATGGATATACAATACATATATAAAGGTAGGCCACTTGTTCTAGCTCATCTTAGAGTATGGTCCCAAAAATAAAGTGGATCCAAATCTCAAGTGGACCATACCCAAAAGAAAAGAAAAAAAAAAAGGTCTCATGACCCATTAATAAAAACTAGGGGTGTACATCGAGTCAAACCGAGTCGAGCTGGCCTCACCTCAACTTGGCTCGGTCACTGGCTGACCTCAGCTCGGCTCGGTTCAATCAGCAGCTCGAGCCAACTCAGGCCGAGTTCGAGCCAAGATCGAGCTGAGTTCGCCTTTGAATCATTTCCACAAACACCTGAACTGCAACTTCAAAATCCCACTGTTTTACAAACAGATGCAATGGTTTTACAAGTGTTTTATCAAACACCTTCTAAGCAACATAAAAACCAAGAAAAACAAAGAGAAAAAAAAACAGAGAAAAAGGGTATTTTCTTCATGTACATACCTTCCTTGCCACCAGCCACATTTTGTTGAGTCATTTTATCAAACATCACGTAGCCTGCATGCCATTTACACTTATGGCTCTCTTGGGCCCACGAACTAAACAAGCTTGGCTCAGGATAGCCAAGGCCTAGCCCAACTACAATCCTATACAATGAAATGAACTCGACCACATTAGACAAGTGACTCACTGCTCTTGTCATTCCCTATCTAGTATACACTTCCGAAAGAGAGCCCGGTGAAAAAGAGGAAAGCGGCTTGCTAGCCCACACGCAGCCTCTCCTAATCCGTGTTTAATTAATGCACCAAATACCACCACGTGTGAACCTCCCAAGTGTGGAATATGCACCCAGCGCATAAGATGGCCTCCACAGTGAAGATAACCATGTGAAAAAAATGGCAAAGTAACCGAGTCACCGAACTAGTTCGATCCGAGTTCGATTCGAGCTAGATTCGATCCAAGTCGAGTCGAGCTGGGGCCTGCTCGAACTCATTTTCGAGCTCAAAAAATCAGCTCAACTTGGCTGGAACTCAGCTTCGAACCAATTCAAATCAAACTTTTTCAAGTCAAGTCGAGCGAGCTAACCGAGCTAGCTCGGTTCGTGTATACCCCTACTAAAAACTTCCCTAATTCTAACCGAGCATGAAAAATAGGGAAGTGATCAGCTTTAAGAGAAGCATGGATCTAGATTTAACCCTTCTAAATATTCTCTATAATTATAAATATAAAAATTTATAAGCATTAAATTCCCATTGAGTTCGTTCGAGTCTACAAGTTGACTCGGCCCAACTGAACATCGAGTCTAGGCGAGTTTTTGGGTTTTTTAAATATGATCAGTACAAATTTTCATTAAATGTGGTGCAACCAAATAAGCCAGAACTTAATTATTTTTGGGCTCAATAACTTTTTGTTATTTTACATTTCTAAGCTGCTATAGCATGGGTGGCTATGGAATTCCTCTCGGAGACTACCAAAATAGCATGGACTCAATAGGACTACTCTAGAAGCCTAGAAGAGAATCTTGATGTTCTGAAAACCAAAATGCAAGAGTTGAGTAGCCAAGGCCAATGTAAAGATTGAACTGAACACGATGGACGAAATGCATGGAAAGAAGCCAAAGCGAGAGGTGAGCTTATGGCTGAAAAATGTGGAAAAGATTACAAGTGAAGTAACGAAGATAGAAGAGGACTCTAGAGAAGTGTCGAGATATTTTTCACTCTCACGTGTAGCATTGGGATAGCTCCTAGTAGAAGCATAAGAAGAGGTCGATTTTCAGAAGGGTTATTTGCTAATCTATATTAAATGAAAGTGGAAGTATGCCTGCAATGAAATTCGTGGGTAAAATGATAGCCGAAAGAAATTTGGAACAAATTTGGGAGTTGTTGATGGATTGCAACGTCAGCACTATTGGTGTCTTTGGCATGGGGGAGTCCTTAAGACAACCATCATAACACGTGTCCAATAAAGTAAAAGGCTCCCAAATATTTGGCATTGCCATTTGGACGATGGTGTTTATGATTTTAGTATTGGGAGACTACAAAATAGTATTGCACGAGCAATAGGATTAGAATTTTTCGATGAAATGATGAAATGAAAAGGTTAATGAAATTATCTGAGGCAATAAGAAAAAGTTTAACATCATCTTAGATGATATGCGGAAAGCATTTCCATTGGTAAACGTAGGGATTCTATAGGGCAATGCATAGAAAGTAATATTGACTACACAATCAAAAAAATGTGTGTCAAGCCATGAAGTGCCAAAAAAGATTAAAGTGCAGGTTCTTTCGAGAGAAGAAGTGTGGGAATTGTTCAAGGAAAGCCTTGGAGCTGATGTGGTGCTTTATGGAGAAATAGAAGTGATTGCTTAGCTTGTAATTGAAGAATGTGGTGGTTTTCCACTTGTAATCATCACAGTAGCAAGTGCAATGAGAGAAAAGGATGATGTCAGAGAATGAAGAAATGCATTACAGGAGTTAAAATTCTCATCAACGGAGATTGAAGGCATGGATGATCAAGTTTTTCCAATTTTCAAATTTAGTCATGAGAGACTAAAATCTAATAGGATTCAATCTTGTTTCTTGTGTTGTGTTTTGTTTCCAGAGGACCATGCATTCTCTGATGAAGAGTTGATAGAGTACTGGAGAGCAGAAGGATTGATGGATGATATGGGAGACTGGGAAAAGGAACTCAAGAAAGGACAGACAATATTGAATGAACTGATAGATGTGTGTATGTTGGTAAGGAGGTTTGATCATCTTGTAGTAATGCATGATTTAATCGGAGATTTGGCCATCCGTATTACAAAGAAGAGCCCTCAATTTGTGGTCAATGCTAGGATAAGGATAAGGGCATCAATTGGTGGAGAAGAATTTACTGAAGATGTTGACAAAATCTCATTAATGAGAAATGAAATTAAAATGCTTTCACGTGAACCCCACTTCCCAAAACTCTCCACATTGTTGTTGCAACGTAACCCTCTTTCAGGCAACATTTCTCGTTTGTTCTTTATTCGCATGAACAGCCTATGAGTTCTGGACTATTGGGGGCCGTTGCACAAAACCTTAGGATCTAGCCTCCCAAAAACACTAGAATTTTAGGATAATAAAGCAATGAAATAAATCAAAGCACAAACCACACGACACAAGAGATTTTTACATGGAAAACCCTCAAAGAGGTAAAAACTACGGGACTTCGTCCAAAGCAACAATCTACTATGAAGTAGAACGTTACACTCGATCACAAGCACACACCGATTAGATCAAACCTTCTTCACTAACGCAGGAGTGGATGAACAATAAGAGAATAAAAGAAAAACGGAGATATCTCACCGATCACGAGGACGTAGAAGCGCTGAGATGTCGAATGCGAAGTAAATCACCTCTACGAGCATAATCACCCTTCCACAAGCTTCATCTCTCTCTTTTTCTCTTTCTCTCACCCTTTGATAGCCCTAAACCCTTGTAAAGCTTTAGGAAACTCGCTTGCATTCCCTAGAACAGCCATAGGGACCCATATTTATAGTTTTAGAAACTCCCTTCCCCACCTTTGTGAAAATCGCCTCAAATTTACGCAGTCCGCACAAAATCCGGACACGAATCTGCGTAACCTCGACTGGTCGACCAGAGTCCTCAATTGGTTGAGCGACCCACTCGACCGATCGAGCACCTCCCTCAACTAGTCAAGCACCTCGAAATTTCCAAACCAATTGCTTGCTGGACTTTGAGTCGAGCGCCACTCGACTGGTCGAGAGCCACCCTCAACTGATCGAGCAGTGCCCTTGACCAGTCAAGCCATAAGGTGGTAATCTCATCAAATCTCCTCCTTTCCGATTCAAGAGAAATCCGCCATCTGAGAACTTGTGCGTGAACACATAGTGGTCTGACTCCGTTCCATCATATCCATGCTTTAATATAAACGAGTCAAACTTCTTGTACCATTGCTTTGGAGCTTGTTTCAGCCCATACAAGATCTTCCTCAGCCTACACACTATATGCTCTTTTTCCTTGACTTTGATGTAGTCGGCCTCTATTGTCAACAATGCTATGACTTTCTGTAGCTTGCTCTGCTAAAAGGTCGCTCCCCTGCAAACGTGAACATGAACCCCGATGTAGACTTCCTGGAGTTTATGTCACTTGCCATATCTACATTTATGTAACCGTCTAACATAAGCTTTCCATCACCATAACATAGGCTCAACCTGGATGAACCTCTTAGATACCGTAGTATCTATTCACCATATCATCGGTGTGGTTCTTATGTAAGGATTCCATGTCCTCTTGCATAGCTTTCAACGACTCTCTCTTATGCTTATCGGCTAGGGCTTCAAAATAATCTTTTGACTCTCCCCCATCAGTGAGCATAATGTACTCATGCAGCAGTACCTCTTGGACGACTGTCTGTCCCTAGATGACTTCCTCACCTGTGACTCAACTGGTAAATCAGGTATGGGCTACTCCCCCGGTCCATCTTCCATAGGAACTTCCTCATCCTCTGCACCTTTCTGTACTCCCCCGTCATCAGGTACCACGGGAGGAGTAACTGGATCCATATCCTCTAGCTCTCTTGACCTAGGCTGCATCTTTTCTGGCTTACAAATGTCTTCAATACATTAGTCTTCAAAGAAAACCACATCTCTACTCCTGACAAGCTTCTTTTCAATTAAATCCCACAATCTGTAGCCGAGCCTTTCATCATCATACCCCAAGAACACACATTGTCTGATCTTTATATCGAGCTTGAACCTCTCGTCCTTTGGTACGTGAATGGATGCCCTACATCAAAACACCCTGAGATGACTGTATGATAGATCATGTCTAGTCCACACCTTCTCAGGTACTTCTCCATTCAACAGGGTTGATGGAGACCTATTTATCAAATATACTGCCGTGTGCATTACTTTTCCCCAGAACGTCTTACGAAACTTTGCATGTGATAATATGCATCTGATTCTCTCTATAATGATACGATTCATTTGCTCAGCCACACCATTATGTTGGGGGGTTTTGGGAACTATCTGTTCATGCCGTATACCCAGGGACTTGCAATACTCATGAAAGTCACCAATGTATTTACCACCATTGTCAGTGTGGATGTACTTTAATGATCTACCTGTCTCTCTCTTGACCATAGCATGAAACAATTTAAACACACCAAATACCTAGTCCTTGGATTTCAAAGCATAAACTCAAACCCTCCTAAATGCATCATTTATAAAAGTGACAAAATACAATGCTCCACCTAAGGTTTTTGTCCTCATAGGACCACAAACATCAAAATAAACTAAATCTAATGCATGCACTTTATTAACATGAGAAGCAAATTTAACAAATGAAACTCTATGTTGTTTCCCTGGTAAACAATCAATACAGATTTTGAGAGGTATACCTGTCACGTCTGGAAGGAGCCGCTTCTTTGCTAGTAGTTGAAGCCATTTTTTCACTCATGTGGCCTAGACGCCTGTGCCACATGTCAATAGCTGAATCTTTCGATGCGTTCAACCCACCCTTGCACACACTAACCCTTACCTTGTAAAGGGTAAAACATTTCTTTCCTCTGGCTGCGATTAACAAACCCTTAATGAGCTTCCAGAGCCTATCAGCAAAAAATGACTTTCATAGTCATCATCATCCAACCTTTCCGTCGACATCAAGTTGAGGCGAAGATCAGGAATGTGCCTCACATCCCTGAGAACCAATGTATAGCCCACATCAGTCTTCACACAAATATCACCAATCCCTATGATCTTCGATACGCCAGAATTTCCTATCTTTATGGTCTCAAAGTCACCCGTCTGTAGCTTGTGAAGAAATCTCTATGTGGAGTCGTATGAAACAAGGCTCCCGAGTCTATCACCTAGTCAGTGTCCTGACTCGTAACAGTGAGAAAAATATCATGATCTACTGAAAGAATAACTATAACGTCACCATCTGAAGCGACCGCAGTAAAATCTGATTCATCTTCCTTCTTCTTTCCTTTTCC
This sequence comes from Magnolia kwangsiensis, assembly GCA_037074715.1. NCBI lineage: Eukaryota > Viridiplantae > Streptophyta > Magnoliopsida > Magnoliales > Magnoliaceae > Magnolia > Magnolia kwangsiensis. Next base: position 38,069,174 of record CM073583.1, on the reverse strand, counting down.
TTTTTTTTTCGTTCTTCTTATTACGACATTCATGTTTGTAATAGCCCTTCTTGCCACAATTCCAGCATTCAATATCCTTTCTGGTATTCGACTTGCCTCTTGATTTATCTCGTGCCCTCCCACCCTTTCTGTTCTTTCCTCTCCCCCGTTCTTGTGTCACAAGGGCCTCTTGCTGAGTAAATCCCTAAGACTTCCTCCTTGTCTCCTCATTAAAGAGACAACTAGTTACCTGTTCCATGAATGCCTTTCCGTCTGGCACAGAATTAATTAGAGACGCCACCAATGTCTCCCAACTATCAGGCAATGAGCTAAGCAATAGTAAAGCCTGTAATTCATCATCTAGGACCATCTTCATAGCGGAGAGCTGGTTCAATATATTGTTGACCTCATTCATGTGCTCAATCACAGAACCACCATCTTTGAACTTGAGATTCACAAGTCATCTTATCAGAAAAATCTTATCGCCGGCTGTCTTCCTCTCATACAACCCTTACAATTTCTGTCATATGCTAGCGGCTGAGGTCTCCGTAGACATATGGTGGAATACAGAATCATTTAACCATTGTCTAATAAACTCCACCGCCTTCCAGTCCATCTTCTTCCAATCATCATCTGACATATCCTTTGACTTTACTGATATGCCTTAAATTGGAGAATACTAGTCCTTGTAATATAGCAAGTCTTCTATCTTAGCCTTCTATATGGTCCAGCTAGAACCATTAAGACTGATCATCCTTGATGAGACACCTTCCATAATTTTGAACTGATCCCACTCCGTTTAACCAACCTGAACACTCCAATACCACTTTGTTGGGGTCCATTGCACAAAACCTTAGGATTAGCCTCCCAAAAACACCAAAATTATGGGATAATAAAGTAATGAAATAAATCAAAGCACAAATCACACGACACAAGAGATTTTTACATGGAAAATCCTCAAAGAGGTAAAAACCACGGGACCTCGTCCAGAGCAACAATCCACTATGAAATAGAACGTTACACCTGATCACAAGCACACATCACTTTGATCAAACCTTCTTCACTCACGCAGGAGTGGATGAACAATAAGAGAATAAAAGAAAAACAGAGAGATCTCACCGATCACGATAACGTAGAAGCGCTGAGACATCAAATGCGAAGTAGATCACCTCTATGAGCATAACCTCCCTTCCACAAGCTTCCTCTCTCTCTCTTTTTCTCTTTCTCTCACCCTTTGATAGCTCTAAACCCTTTAGCAAACCATTGTAAAAATTTAGGAAACTCTCTTACATTCCCTAGAACAGTCATAGGGACCTATATTTATAGTTTTGGAAACTCCCTTCCACACCTCTATGAAAACCGCCTCAAATTTACGTAGTCCGCACAAAATCCGGACATGAATTTACGTAACCTCGACCGATCGAGCAAAGTCCTCGACCGGTCAAGCACCTCCGTTGATTGGGCTAGCACCTCGGAATTTTCAAACCAATTGCTCGCTGGACTTTGAGTCGAGCGCCACTCGACTGGTCGAGCACCACCCTCGACCAATCGAGCAGTGCCCTCGACCGATCGAGCCATGAGGAGGAAATCCCATAATGGAATTCTCCGACTCTTGCATTGAGTATATTCCGGTATCAGTTTCAAATTTGGAGAACTTGTTTTTACTCTTATTAAATAATTGTAAGAGGTTAAGGTAAGTACCGTCCCTAGCAAAGCTCAAGTGTTTAAGGCTTTTGAACCTCTCTTATAATGGCATTAAAGAACTGCCACATGGGATGGAATGTTTGGTTAATCTCAAAGGGTTTTATGTTCCATCTGAAGATAGGTTTGATTTCAATTGATATGTCAACTCTGGGCATTGGAATTGGTTAAAATGCTTCTGCATTGTTTCAAAATCCCATAATTTCACCTTCGAGGCAGAGAGGGAGTTGTATTTGATGCATTTAGGGAAATTGAAAAGCATTTGCAAGCAGTTAATCATCTGTCCTTCCTTGAAGAAGATTTCTATAGTGGATTGTGGTCAGCTGAAGAAGCTACATCTTTCCTTGGGTAGCTCAACACCTGTAATGAGTGGAAAGATCTAAGGAAACAAAGAGTGGTGGGATGCATTGGAGTGGGAAGATCCCAACACCAAAACACTCCTCCAACCTCCTTTTCAAGAACACAAGGAAGAAGACGGACATGGAATGAAAAGAGAATGACGTGGAATGAAAAGAAAAGCAGAAGTATAATAGATTGCTTCGACGTCACGGCAACAAGAGTTTGTATGATTTTTCATATATATCTTTCGTCTTGTATATTTCAAATTAACAAGTACTCTATTAAGAAATGTAATGTTACACGAACCGAGCTAGCTCAGTTAGCTAGCTCGACTTGACTCGAAAAAACTTGATTCGACTCGGTTGGAAGAGGAGTTCGAGCTGAGTAGAGCTGTTTTTTTAGCTCGAAAATGAGTTCGAGCAGGCACCAGCTCAACTCGACTCGGATAGATTCTAGCTCGAATCGAACCAGTTTGGTGACTCGGTTACTTTGCCATTTTTTTTACATGGTTATCTTCACTGTGGAGGCCATCTTATACACTAGGTGCATATCTCACACTTGGGAGGTTCACACATGGTGGTATTGGGTGCGTTTAAACACAGATTAGGAGAGGCTGCATGTCGGCTAGCAAGCCTCTTTCCTCTTTTTCACCGGGCTCTCTTTCGGAAGTGTAAATGACAAGAGCAGTGAGTCACTTGTTTAATGTGGTCGAGTTCATTTCATTGTATAGGATTGTAGTTGGGCTAGGCCTTGGCTATCCTGGCGAGGCTCATTTAGTTCATGGGCCCAAGAGCCATAAATGTAAATGGCATGTGGGCTACGTGATGTTTGATAAAATGACTCAACAAAATGTGGCTGCTAGCAAGGAAGGTATGTACATGAAACAAATACCCTTTTTTCTCTTTTCTCTTTATTTTTTTTTATTTTTATGTTGCTTAGAAAGTGTTAGATAAAACACTTGTAAAACCATTGCCTTAAAACAGTGGAGTTTTAAAGTTGTGGTTCAGGTGTTTGTGGAAATGCCTCAATGGTGAACTCAGCTCGATCTTGACTCAAACTTGGCCCAAGCTGGCCCGAGCTATTGACCGAACCGAGCCGAGCTGGCCAGTCAAGCTCCAGGACCGAGCCGAGTTTGAGCTGAGGTTAGCCAGTGACCGAGTCGAGGCCAAGCTCGACTCGGTTCAGCTCGATGTACACCCCTAAATGTTAGTGAGAAGGGTCAATGTCCTTGTTTTTCTTCCCTCCCTTCCCCATTCCTAATTTGCTTTGCCTCTTCTGTTGATTTGGTGATGCATGTGATTATAGGAATTTACCCATAAAAGAGATTCACTGCCTTGGTGTGGTACAAACATTATATCAAATCGATGGTGAAATCCACTCTCCGATTTTCAGATAGCCCCTGTCAGGCTCAAGTCCCAAAACTCAAGGCATATCTATAATTCGGGTGTACCCCACGACTAGGGATAGTGCACCGGAGACGCTACCCCAAACTGTTTCCCTTGGTGTGACCCGTGTCAATTACAGATGAGCGTAATCACAGTGGGCATAGGCATGACTTTTAGTGAGGTGGTTGATGGTTGGAGTGGATTTCACATGGCCCTGTAAAAAGTAAAGGATGATGAGGCCCACCTGAACCAGAACTCATTGATTTTTTCGTGAGGCCTACCCGAATCAGAAGTCATATTGATTTTTTGGCCCTGGGCCTAATGAAGGGATGCTGCAACTGACGTATGGAGTGGATTATATATATATATATATATATATATATATATATATATATATATATATCATATCATGGTGTGCCTCATAAAAAATCAAAGGTGAGCATCCTTTCCAACTGTTTTCTTGTATGGCCTGCATAAGTAGCAAATCTGTCCGATTCTTGAATGCAACAATTACCATGGGTCGTGGAACGTCAACGGTGAGAATGGATTTCAGAAACATACGAAGATAACGGGGAATAAAAGATAAAGAAATTTATCACCGTAAAAGCCACCTTTTATCCAGCGTTTTTTATTCAACATACGAAACTTAACTTACCAACTTAGATGTTGGACGTACGGACGAGCATTTGAGGACCAAAATAACCCTGCCTTCCTTTCGGAAGCGGATTGGCCGGAGTGCAAAGACGTGCGCTGACGCTCGTAGGCCCCACCATGATGTATGTTTTGTATCCACACCTTTCATCCAGTTGGAGAGATCATTTCAAGGCAATATCCAAAGAACGAGTTAAATCCAAATCTCCAGTGGACCCCAGCACAGAAAACAGTGGGACAGTGACGCTCGCCATTAAAAACTCCTGAAGGCCACAAAGTTTTAGATCAAGCTGATATTTGTGTTTTCCCTTATTTAATGTCTTTTTTAACTTTTGAACAGGTTGAATTTCAAATAAATATTATGATGGGCCTTAGGATAGTTTCAACGGTGGGAATCACTCTCCCCACTGTTTTCTTAGGTGGGGTCCACTACAGATTTTTATTTGCCTGATTCTTTGGTTCATACCCTAAAATGATATCTAAAAATGGATGGACGGTGTGGATATAACTCATACATCAGAGTGGGGCCCACAGAACTTGGTGATGTCACTTCAGTAGCCGACTTGCTACTCAACCTGTCAGTACCTAATCCGCGTCCGGGGAACGGACTGGCTACTCCCCTGCCACCAGCCCCGTGGCTGATGGTCGGTGCTCTGTGGGCCCCACCATGATTTATTTGCTTCCATTCCGTTCATTCATTTTTACAGATCATTTTAGGGCTTGATACAAAAAATGATAAGAATATAAATCTCAGGTGGACCACACCATACTAAGACAATAGTGATTGGATATCCATCATTAAAATACTCCTAAGGCCCACTGTTAGGGGTGTACACGAGCCGATCTGAGTTGAGTTGGGCTCAGATCGGCTCGGTTCGGTCACCAAGCTGATCTAGCTCGAACTCGGCTCAGCTCGGTGACCAAGCGAGCATGTCCAGCTCGGTCAGGAATTGGATCAGTTTAAGCTTTCAAGCTTTCGGGCCGAGTTCGAGCAGTTCTATGTCTAAAAATGTAAAAAATTTCAATCACACAGCTCTCAAAATTCACACAAAGCAGTTCCAAGAAAATCATCCATTGAAAATCATCTAACACTAGATCTACCTGAAGAGATCGAAAAATAGGGAGATGTACCTGTCATTTTCATGAAGAGATTTCTTAATGAGATTGTCAGTTTAGGATTTGAGAGCTTGATTAAGGAGGCTAACTTTTCAGCCTCTTTTCAAGGGCCTAACATTCTCTTTGTTGAGCTCCCATTCATTTCCAGTCTCTTGCTTTGACGCCAAAAATTCTGCTTCTAGATCTGATATGGAAAGATCGGCCATGGCTAGCTGAGAGAGAGAGAGAGAGAGAGAGAGAGAGAGAGAGAGAGAGAGAGAGATTTGGTGGGGTCGGGCAGGGAGCGAGGGAGCAAGGGAGAGGAGAGGGTTTGGTGGGGTTGGTTTGCTGGGGTTGGGCGATTTCTCAAAAGGGGAAAAGGGATTGGGAATTTAGGGTTTTAAAAAAAATTATATATATATACCATACGACCGAGTCGGGCCAAGTCGAGCCAAGTCAAGTCGAGCTAGGGTCAACTCGAGATCGGCTCGAACTCATTTTCGAGCAGTAAAAAACAGCCTGACTCAGATCGAACTCAGTACTGAGTCAGGCCGAGTCGAGCTTTTTCGGGCCGAGTTGAGCGAGCTAATTGAGCTAGCTCGGTTCGTGTACACCCCTACCCACTATACTGTTTATTTTAGGGTCCACCATAACGTTTATTTACCATCCAATCTATTCATAAGGTCAAAAAGACTTGAATGGAGAGGAAAAACCAATTTCATATTGATCCAAAACTTCTCTGACCCCTAAAAGGGTTTTAATGGTAGACATTAACACCCCCCCCCCCCCCCCCCCCCCCCCCCCCCCAACTACTTTTTACAGTGTAATCCACTTGATAGTTAGATCTGTCTTATTTTTAGTCTCAAGCCTTAATACGAGCTCACCAAATGGATGGACGGTTTGGATATAACACATACCTCATGATAAGACCCACAAAACTTGCACCAACCAATCCAACAGGGCAAACTAGAAATTGAGTGGGGCAAACTGAAAGTTGATCGGGATAAACTGGAATTTGAGTGGGGTAAAATAGAAATTGAGCGGGGAAATCTAGTAATTGAGTAGGGCAAACTAGAAATTAAGCGGGGCAAACTCAATTTTGAGTTTGCCCCGCTCAATTTCTAGTTTGCCTCGCTCAATTTTGAGTTTGCCCCACTCAAATTTTAGTTTACCCTGATCAATTTTCAGTTTACTACGCTCAATTTTTAGTTTGCCCCCCTGGATTACCCCACTCAATTTCTTGTTTGTCCCGCTCAATGCTCGATTTGCCCCGCTCAATTTCTAGTTTGCACCGCTCAATTTTCAGTTTGCCCCGCTCAATTTCTAGTTTGCCTTGCTCAATTTTGAGTTTGCCCCACTCAAATTCTAGTTTACCCAATCAATTTTCAGTTTACCACGGCCAATTTTCAGTTTGCCCCGCTCAATTTCCAGTTTGCCCCGCTGGATTGGCTGGTGCAAGTTCTGTGGGTCTTATCATGAGGTATGTGTTATATCCAAACCGTCCATCTATTAGGGTGTGTTTGGATTCGCGTATAAGATTGTTTTGCGCTGTAAAACCGTACGGTCAGTGTATTCTGATCACTGTAGCACAGTGTACGTCCTCAATGTCGTATACTATCACACTGTTTATTTTTTACCCGATTTCATATACGTATTAATTGCAGAATTCATTGTCGCCGTTTGGAAACAGAGTCCTAATTGGGCCATAGATGTGTAATTGCGAGTACAATACTATTATATATACTAACACCCCACCTATTTGTCCATATGATAACCACGCTATATGTGGGACCCACCATTATATGCGTGTGGGTATTGCAACCTTGATCGTTATCACATAGCATGGTGCACGTGCGATTTGTAACCCAAAGAGAAGTAACCAATGTGTCAATCCAGCATTCGTGAGTGATGTACTGTGGTCCACCTCTGACGTATAATCTTCACAGGAGGTTTTCAACGGTGGATATCCATTCACCGGCATGGGCCACCTATAAATTATACCGTGATGTGGACTGAGACCCACAGTAACTGTACATTTAAAGAATTAATGATCAGTGGTGGGGTCCACACACTGCAGGGTCTGCATATCTGTTAGGAAATAAACACATAAATAAATCAAAATTTACAACAGTCTTTCATGCAATAGAAGTCTTACAAAATAACTAGAAAAGAAAACTTGGGAAGTGAAATAACAGTTCTAGATTTGTTACGCAGTGACAGACATCTCCTTCAGCAATAGAAAATGCTTCCAGCAGCAGGCCTATTACGTTTTAAAAACTCCTTCAATCGAGATGAGGTTTGAAACAATCCATTTGACCACAACATATACTATCAACCCCCCTATCAGTACTTGAAATATAGGGAAACCATGATCCGATGAATCAACATCTCCCCTAACATCTGTTACAGCAGCGTCGAATAAAGTGTAGCCATCATACTGATCTTCGTCTATGGTCGGAACATAAGTGGGTGACGATTCATTCTGGCATATCATGAAATGTCCCGAATTACGGCAATTATGCTGTGTGGCCTACAATAAATTTACACAAACATATATGAGATAAGTGAAAATAAATTGAGTGATTTCAGCTATAATTGAAGCGTCAGGACAAAGAAACCACATCATGCGTCGCCCATCCAGAACTGAAAAGTAGATGACATACCTAAAAGTTCAAGCAAGCTGTTGCGTCCTCCTTGAATGATTTGTAGGACTGATGTCTACAACCTGAATATCGATGCACCTGCGCTTTCACATCCTCTCATTTCTCATAAACACCCGGAACTCTTCCCACAAAGACAACATAATATTTCTTCATAATTTTCTATCAAAAATAAAGTGTGATCTAATATTGTCAAAGCATCATTAAAGATACTGAAGTAGTTTATATGAACAGATCAGTATCCCTAAAGATGTCTGATAAAATTAGTATCTGGGTGATGTCTCATAGCAGCAGTATCAGAAAATTTCCTACAAGTTTTGTATTTGTAGTCTTACCTCAACAAATCACACTCATACAGTTACTGAACTTTCGAATTCCATGATATTTAGAATCTAATATTTTGCTCCGGTGGTAGGATAAAAAAACTACCCTGCTTACCAATATAAAATGTCGTCAAGTTCAATAATCAAAAGAGGGCATTTACATCATCCATGATATCATAAGAAAGAAGGAAAGTTAACATCAGAAACACAATATTATACAAAAGCATAGCACGCTGGATGCAAATAACAGAGCATCTCAGAGGAATGAAATAACCACAACAGTGGCTACATCACAAATCCACCGTTAAGCATCCATTGAAAGGCCATGGCCCATGGTGTCCCTGCACTTATGAGAAAAATAGTAATCTTGTTATGAGTTAGATTATAGAAGAAACTAGTAATTGACGTAGATATATTAATGATGGTCCGACCATCATTAACCAAAGTTTCCTACCTGACCTATGAGTAGATTGTTAGATTCACCATACAGCACCATAATATCCAGCAGCAATCCACATCATGACATAAACCAAACAGTCACCCAAAAGAAAAGGCAAAAAAACAAAATATGGTTTAGTTGTTTAACATTTCCATTCTAGTCAAGCAGAACAGTATCAGGCAGGAGGATTGCGGTCCAAGAGCTTCTGGACCCACTCCCTACGCCTCTCATGTCCCATCTTGATGAAGAAGTCGGCACTAACAATATCCTGTTGCATCAACCTTGCGGCGCGGACCTAGTATTCGTAGTTCAAACCATCAACCTCCTCTAGTATGTCCAGCAACTTTTGTACGCGTGTCATACTTTTGCCCTGTGTCATTGTTATGGTAAGGGTCTTGATGGCCTCTGTCATTTCTCTCATTCTATCACCTATGTGCTTTGGCTATTTTTAGACCACTGGGAGGTCTTCATAGAGCCTTGGTGGACCCTCTTACACCGCTGTTGTGATCCATCATTTTCAGAAAATGGCATACCACTTGCATGTTCGTCATCCTCATCTGAAGATAGGTGAACAGTTTTTGTTCCATTATCCTCAGAATACTCATCAGATTCGAGTTCGTCTCTACCGCGGCGTTTGTTGGAGAGCTAAGATGAGAATGTTATGCTTGCAAATGCGCCCTGAGCACAATCATTACCAAACATGAGGATAAAATCATTGTAGCGGTCGATGTGTTTGCCACGCACTCTCTCAGCGTATGGATGAGACTGCAAAATAATCAGGTATGAATGCAAGTATGTCTGCAGCTATAATAAGAAATGTACGTAGTAAAAACAGCAGCAAAAAGAAAATTTATACAGCTTTTTGGTTAACTGTAATGATATTGTTACTTACCAAAATATACCCTTCCCAAACATCATCGGTTGCCACAACTATTTTCAGGTCCGCGTCCCACCCAAAACCGCTGCCATTTACCATATCCCTAACTGTCCAATATAATTTTTTCAAAGTTTGCAGGCAGTTGGAAATATGCTTGTTCTCTAATTCCACGCCACAACAGTTGAATATTTCAGTGATGCAAGCCTTATAGGCTTCAGACTTGAAACCAATATCACTCTTATGTCCTAGATTGACTTGCTCAACTAAGCTGTCAACCAACGCATTATCCATTGGATCGCTCCATTGGACACGCGCTGTTTTCATACTATCTCTAGTTAATCATGTGCGTGCACTCGGAGACTTGGTTGGAATTGCTTTCTGCATTGTCGGCAAGCTTGTCTTTGATGGAGTACCGAACAATTGGCTACTTGATGCGACAATCTTCTTGTGTGAAATTGTACATTTGGAGGGTGAGGGAGTGGTATTCTTGTCTTTCCCAACTTTATACGAGCTTCTAAGGAAATTCATTTCCGTCTAGGCTGCAGTAACAGTCAATGGAAATACAATCTCATGACACTAGTTAAAAGACGTAAATTACATATTTTCACAGATTCAATAAGATAATATTTGTACATACTGAAATCATGTTGAAATAAGTCATCACATATTGTATAATCCATACCAGGAGTTTGCAATTGTTATCAAAGACACACCCCAACAGCACACCAAATACCAAAATCCCCATAAAAACAGTACTGTTGTTACAATAACAACTTAAAACAAATACTAAACAAGAAAGCAGCAAATCAACGACGCTGTCGCGTTCGAGGAAGGCTGTCATTCCACATCCTCTCTGTAATATCATCTCTTTTTTATCCATTCATCTCTCGCGCGGTCTATCATAGTAGACGTTGCGCGCTCTTTCTCTGCAAGAGATACGTCATTCGGAGATGGTGCAGTTTCCTCCACACTCTCTCCAATATCATCCACTGTTTCCGAAAATCCATCTTCACTACTCACACGGATGAAGTTGTGCATAACGCAGCAAGCTATAACAATTTTGACCTGCATTTTAAATTTGAACTGTGGTGCTATGCGCAGTATAGGAAATCGTCCTTTTAAAAGACCGAAACAGCGTTCAATTACATTTTATAATTGTGCATGACGATAATTGAAGAGTTCTTTCTTATTAGTAGGCTTCCTCCCAGTACGAAATTTATTTAAATGGTATCGTATACCTCAATAAGGTGCCATAAATCCTGGAGAATGGGCATATCCCGCATCGACAATATAGTATTTTCCTACAAAAGTAATATTTACATATTAAGCAGTAGTCAAATTACATGCAACAGCTTTATATAACACATGCAACAGATATTCTTTACCATAAGGCACAAGGAAACAATCTGGGCATCGAGTTAATGCATTTTACAAAACACGAGCATCAGAGGCGGAACCGTCCCAACCTGCTAGCACATATATAAATTTCATATCGAAAGTACATGCTGCCAATACATTCTGAGATATGAAACCTTTTCAATTTTGAAAGGTTGCACTTGCTTCTTTCAAAAAATAAGCTGAAATGTGGGTGCCATCAAGTGCCTCAATGCAGTCCTACAAGAAACATGAAGTTAACTTTTAGCTTTCTATCATCCAACGAACAATTTACATGTATTATCATTGCCTATTTTCGTAGTGTCATACCTGAAAGTAAGGGCTCCACATTGGATTATCAGATATCTCTTTCGGTGTATGCAATCCTGAAAACTTTATGTATTCTGAATAGAGGGCCTAATACAACATCAAGAACGCTATTGAAATGTTGACTGACGGTCTCACCAGACTGCACGACTCGATTACCGATTACACGGTTTCGCACATTGTGGCCAATAGTATGGAGGAACATGACGATTTGTTCCTCTAAAGTGCATCTCCTTGTGTTAGACAACAAGTTCCTATCTCATAACAAAGAACAAAGCTTAAAGAACTTATCACGACTCATTCTTAGTTGTGCAAGACAGTCTGCGTTGCTCTTCTTTATGATCCCATCTATAAATCTATTTCTACTTAGACGACAATCCTGTGGCAATGACTTCATATAGTATCGACGATAATATTCAGCGACCCCCATAACACGTGCAGATGCTGCTATTGCGGTTAATGCTGCTGCAATTTTTGTTTCATTCCAATCACTATTAGAGGAGTCTGCCCGACTAGAGATCTCACTGTGAGACCCCATGAGTGACATGTGTTCTGACCTGTAACTTTTTCAAGCTACCCTGTTTTTTATTAATTTAGATAACAGAAACAATCCCAAAAGGACAGCAATGTGCAAATACTCTTTATGATAATATTCTTACAAGAAATCCGCTAATCGTGAGTCTGGTAGACAATACGCATTTCATTGAAGATAATAATAATCATTCATGGATCAAACACAACAGCAAATAATATATATGCTACTTTATTCAAAATATCAAACAATCAACATAAGTAATGCAATAATTACAGAAGAAATTTAATATTATGTATGCCACACCATGCTATACATAAATTGATCAGTATACCATGCACCTGTTAACAGTTTGAAATGAAAAGTACTGATCACTTTGAAGGTCAACACTCTTAGAAGACTGGACTGCAGTAAAGGGCTACAATTAGTCCTGTTTGAAATGTAGATTTCAGGGTGCTACATGCAAGTGAAGACAGTAATTGATGAGATACATCTATACACATGATGTGCGTATTCACTAGAAAGTAGACGAATATATTACAAACACACAACCCGCATTGAGTTTGGAATATTACATCCACTGTCCTTCGGTGGAGTTAATACGAAGAACAGTGATGACCCTACACAAATGTCATTAGAGTTGAGAAAAAAATGTTACCTCCTCTGTCCTTCAGCACCTGCGATTTAAGGGAAACCCCAACAATATTTCGTAGACAAACGGAAGCTGTTTCTTCATCTGGTTCTAAATATTTCATATATATATATATGTATATGTATATATTTATGACAGATATCCTTCGGACTGCCAAAGAAGATCATAAAAAGAAGTGAAATCGACATGCATAAGTCATATCACAAGTGTCTGGAGGTGTATCCATCTACGGGATTTTCTCCTGGATCGCTATAATGGAACGGTGGTACATCAGACTGTAAAAAGTTATTGCGGATGAACTACATCACTAGCCCGCATTGTAAAGGGATAGGAAATCAGGGGCTAACACCCATAGTGATGCGACTTCATGTCTTTGGATCATCTCGTAGTGAACATGGAGATGAGGAAGACGACCATGCAAGTGATGTCGTCTATCCCACGGCGTTTGTTGATCCTCTCCTCTAAAAAAGAAAACAATGACAAAATTTTACATGCGTAGGGTATTATATTTACCTTCACGCAAAACCTAGCTACCACTGTCCTTCTGTGAGATGCTCAGTGTAGCAGTTCGATCCGAGATGGAGATAGGGAACTTTCACAGAGATTGGCCGACCGAACGATCCTTAGACGAGCACATAACAATAGCAAACATAAAAGAGGACGACAGATGATCATCCACCACGAGAATCTTGAGTTTCCTGCTATGATATTCTTAGCCAACCAAATCAGTGAGGAAGAAGGGAATGGATGCGGGTGGGATGAAATGCGCCCAATGGAGCACATGCGCGAAAACTCCGCAGGAAAGAAAGAAAATGAGGCTTGTTTTTCATGGCACAGGGCAGTGCAGTGCAATGATTGCACTGCATTTCTCGATGCGATGTAGGCTAACATGAGATTACGCGTGGAAGTTTAAAAGTGGTTCGGGGGCGTACTCAGGTCAGTTGCTCACGACCGAATTTAATTTGAAAACAAATAGTACAAAATGTATGGCTGATCTCTAAAACGATACTATACGCGAATCCAAACATGCCCTTAGTGAGCTCATATTAATGCTTGAGACGAAAAATAAGATAGATCTAACTATCAAGTGGACCACACTGTAAAAAGCAATGAGGGAGTAAACGTCTATCATTGAAACCCTTTTAGAGGTCAGAGAAGTTTTGGATCAATATGAAATTTGTTTTTCCTCTTCATTCAGGTCTTTGTGACCTTATTAATAGATTGGATGGTAAATAAACATTCTGGTGGACCCAGTGAAATTTTTAACGGTGAAATCAATTTCCCCGTTATTATTAATGTATGGTCCAATAGATCTTTGGATATGATTTTATATATATATAATGCTCTGAAATGATCTCGAAATATGGATGAACGTTATCGATATAATAAATATATAACTGTGGGGCCATGTAATTTGATCTCTTTTGAACCATTCGTACAACTCAGAGTTCAAGGAGCGATAGGAAGCGGAGTGCATACAGTACCCTAAGCGTACTGAGTAAACTCTGTGGGGCCCACCTTCGTTCATGCATTTTATTCAATCCATTTTACCAGATAATTTTATGGCTTTAACCCAAAAATTAAGCCTACAAAAAGATCAAGTGGACCACACCAACGTAAATAGTGTGAATTGAACTTCTACCGTTGAAAAGTTCTCGGGACCCACATAAGTTTTAGATCAAGCTTATATTTATTTTTTTTCCCTTCATGAACAAGTTGGATGAAAAATCAATATCATTGAATGCCTTAGAAAGGTTTCAACGGTGGAAATCAATACTTCCACTATTTCACGTGGTATGGTCCAGTTGAGGTGTAAATATACTTCAATTTTGGTCTCAATGCCCAAATAAAACTAGGCGTGAGTGTGTCTGAAAAAGAATATGAATATATACATATATATATATATATATATATATATATATATATATATATATATATATATATATATACACACGTGGAAAAAGGTACAATGAGCTCGAGCGTACGCCGGCTCCTGTGAGGTCGAGACAGGGTCCATCAGGAGCCGTCCGAGCAAGTGGCTTAGGGCCTGCTTGGCCAGTTGCATTGGAAAGGATTAGGTTGGATGGGATTTAAAAAACATAATTATTAACCATGGCGGGGGTTCTATAGGATAAGCTTTAATTCCTTGTTTTGTTTGTGATACAGTGATACATTGAAAGGATATACCCATCATCATTTGAAAGTATTGAGAATAATATACATGTGTTATATCTAAACCGTTAATTTATTTTTTAATCTCATTTTATGACATGGGCTTAAAAATGAAACAGGTCCAAAACTTATGTGGCCTTAAAGAAATTTTCAACGGTAAGTATTTAATCCCTGTTGCTTTCTATGGTAGGGTCCACTTGAGATTTAGATCTAAGGCCCATGCTATAAAATGATCTCAAAAAATAGGTGGACGGTGTGGATATACTCCACACATCATAGTCGGACCTACACAACTTGCTAACATTTAATAAAATTGGCACAAGATCCAATACAGTTCCATCTAACCTACATACTAGCTTAACTTATTAGGGCCGTGGATGTACACAACCTGATATAAGGTTAAAAAAATAATTTTTTCTTGCAAAACACACCCGTTCCCTGCTCTCCCTCGTGAGAAAACCGATTTCCAACCATTTCTCCGTCTCAGCCCCTCCATCTCCCTGCTGCTCTTAAGTGTCCTTCCCTCTCCCTTTTGAAAAACCCCATTTCCAACCCCATCTCCCTGCTGCTCTCTCCCTGTCTCAACCCCTCCATCTCTCCCTCTCTCTCAAGTGGCAACAACAACTCCTCTCTCTTCGTTCCTGCATCTCTCTCCATCTCAAGTGGCAACGCAAACAACTCTCTCTCTCCCTCAATCCCTACTAGGAGACATGTCCGCATGCAGCCCTCTCTTTCCCTCAATCCTAACCACCAGCAACGTTCACCTCCACCTCTCTCTCTCTCCTTCTCTCCCTCAACAGGTACCACCAGCCGCGACCGCCTCCACCTCTGTTTTTTGGTATTTTCTTTGTTTTTTTTTTCAGATTGAGATGCTCTAGATCTAGGTTTTTTTCCCCCAAGATGATGATCTCATCCATCACTTGGGATGGTTACGAATGGTAGAAAGTTTGGAATTGGATTCTTGTTTTGATCTCTATCTCTTCCCTTCATCTGGTGGGCCGCACTGTATACTTCTGTGGTTCGGACACCAGGCCAATATAGTTACTATATTTCTAATTTTTGGTTTTTTTTTTAATTTTTAATTTTTAATTTTATTTTTTGTATCTGTATTTATTTTTGTTTTTGTTTTTGTTGTTCTTTTAGAAACAAAAACAAATACAAATGGGTTTGCAAGTGGGGCAGTGTATGTTTGGGGGTGGCTTTTGTGTTTTAGTGCGCGGATGACGGCTCATCATCTAGAATTTTCTTGATAAACCGTATGTTTATTGAATTTCTCAAATGCATTATTTTTCAATTCAAAAGTTCATGGGGCCACAGATATAACTAGTGCAATCTACATCGTATCCATTTAGCCATGGCCCACAGCGTTATGCTCTTTCTGATCAAACAGTTGGGGAACTGATAGAAATGAATGGTGTAAGTAAGATCTAGAAGTCCAAATAGGGAGCCAAAACCCACCATAAATCAGTATTCAGTCATATATACCTCTGGCTGAGGTTCAGCTGCAGAAAAAGAACAGAGGGGTAACTTGTTTTGCTCTCAAGTGAAACAGAGTCAACTTGGTTACAGGAGCTTTGGTTCCATGTTAAAAAAAAAAGTAGAAAAAACAAAAGTCAACTTGGTTACAGGCGCGTTGTTTCCATGTTCAAAACAGAAAAAGTAACAAACAAAAAAAATTCCATATACATATGTCAGTCCCTTGAACTGTAAGGGAACTACAACACTTAAAAGTTGTTGTTATAGGGAATTTGATAACACCACCAGAAGCTACTTCTTGCAGCTTCTCTTACAAAGTAGAAGGTATTCTAAAGTATAAAATGGCTTCCACTTTGAAAAACGAAGCTGCCACCAAATGCACTTTTAGACTAAAAACTTTGAAATCTAGAAATCCTTCCTATACTCAAAAAATAGCACTGGAATCAACTAAGACTCCCTGAGAATGTCATAAAATAACATTACTTGAAACCCAGCTGAGTCAACTCAACTTGGTGAGATTTCGAGCCAAGTCTTTAGGAAATTCGGTTCTGGCACTGAGCTGGCCCTGACTTAGGAAAATTCATTGAGTCAACTTAAAACTTGGTCGATTCGACATGACTCATGGAGACTTGGCGAGTCGCTCATCCTATGAAGCCAGTTTATAATAATAATAATAATAATAATAATAATAATAATAAAGATTAAAATAAACTAATATGAGGAACATGGAAATTGAACCCACCAACTCTATATATCAGGAAGACACTCCCTACAAGCAACCTTAGTATGACTTTCATTTCTTATTTCAAAATTTTCAATACATACATGATATGCAATTATTTAAAATATTCCTTAGTATTTCTAGATGTTTTGATTTGTATTTATTAACTATTGAGTCGAGTCAAGTCGTGTCTTTGAGTCAACTTGACTCAGGTGAATATGGAGTCAAGTTTTTAGGTGATTCTATCAACAATGGCTGACTTTGTTTTCCATTTCTCTGTGATGATCTAGAATCCGAGCAAGGAATATTTGAACAGGTTTTGAATGGGGACCTTGACTTTTCATCTGATCCATGGCCTAGTATCTCTAAGAGTGCAAAAGATTTAGCATGGAGAATACTTATTAGAGACCCAAAAAAGCGGCTGATCGCCCATCAAGTTCTGTGTGAGTGTTTTTTTTAATAGCTATATCATGTTTTATAATTTAAAGATCTTGAAAGTGGTGAAATATTTATGGTTTTGTTTATTAGTGCAGAAATACTTCTCAATTCTCATTTTGTTTTGTTATCTTCCAATGATGGACATGCTTCTCACTGTCCATAATCTAGAAAATTTAGTGGTCTTCAGAAATTTCCTTTAGTTGGCACACTATTTAAGGATAATGAAACATTATAACTTATAAGCTCGGGTCATTATGCCTTAACAAGGCAAACAGAAAATCATCATTATAATCCTGTAGCTACACTCGCAAATAGATAGGCCACGCGTGCTTCCATTTGACTGCCTTGAAATATCTCTCTGGAAATTCATGTGGCCTCTTGTCCTTTTATAGAAATTATGGATAGTTATGTCATTTGGGTAGATTGGAAATCATATCCTTCCTAGTAAACTGGATGGTCCTTTTCTTTTTTCTGCCTGTGCTTAATGTATAGTTGGTTTTATTGCAGGCCATCAATGGGTTCAGGTTGATGGTATAGTTCCTGATAAGCCTCTTGATTCTGCAGTTCTAAGTTGCATGAAGCAATTCTCTGTTATGAACAAGATTAAGAAAATGGCCCTCAGAGTGACTCAAGTTGCTCACTGAAATTTGTATTTTATCTACAACTAGTTGAAGGAAAACTTAACCTACAACCCATTTTTACAAGCATTTTGCCCTTGAAGAGCGAATTCAGCAGCATAAGAAGAAATGAGTCCCATTTTTATTTTCGTTGATCAATCTGAATTTTATTAGAAAAGGAGTCAGTGATCTCCACCATCATAGCCTTGTTTCAGCTTTCATCTTTTTTTATCCTGCTTTTATGAATCTAAAAGGAAATATATTACAATAAATGTTATCTTGTTATTATCTGGATATGTCACTGTTATGTTTCCACAATGAACATGTCTGACTGCATATTTATACAGATCTCTAGGGTCCTATGCCTCTCTGGTGTTGCGTATGGTCTATCAGGTCATGTACTAGCAATGGTAAAAGCACTGCCATTATATATATTTTTAACAAAGGAAATAGCTACGGATTTTGGCCATAGCTACTAATATTTTAGCCGTAGCCCTAATTCTAGTTTTACCTTTAAATGTAACCATATCTATGATACTAATTACTACAAATTATAACCGTAGCTATAGGTGAAAGTGCACTCCTTCAGGGCTGGCCACCTGGAAGCATGTGTTTTATCATCCGCACTATCCATCTTCTTGTTCTATCGCACAACGAAGTGTGATCGACTGCTGAAATAGCGAAAAAAAATGGCTGCAAAACAGTAAAACAGAAAACATGTAGCAAAAAAAATTTAAATTTTTTTGCTGCTAAAAATTGAAGCTATGGGCTGCGAAAGGACAATCTGTGCATTCTGTAACTCGTCTTGCTTCTTGAAACAAAAGTGCTCCAGTTTCTTCAGAGCTGTATCATGGTCTAGAGCCTAGTCAACATTCCTATCATGTATTGTCAATGGGACCTGATAGCTCCGATGTAAAAGTAGCAGATGAAATTACAGCACCAAAAGAAGAAGGTTAAATTTCCTCACCTAGACTCTCTAATAGTGAAGATGGTACCTGTTAGAATTGAAAGTATATCTTGTACACAATGAAGGATAGAAGAAAACAATAACGAAACGATCAGATCTATCGGGTTCAAGGCTTGACTTGACCAGTCAATTTCTCAAGACAGATTTGCTACTCTTTTCCTGAAAATTCCAGCAAGTGCGAATGAAGGAAATCTGCAAATTGTCTTCAGGATACAATGATGTAACGCTCTGGAAAAATCCGTACTTGGACTCGAGTACCAACTCGACCAGAAATCGCGTAGGATTAATTCCTTTGGAAAATAAGTGTAAGTTAGCTAGCGCAACGCTAGAGTAGCTGAGAAATAGTCCCTGATCACTTTAAATACATTCTACAAGACCCAAAGCGAGTAGAACCAATGACGCTATAATACTCTAAAACCTCGGATCAAACTCTAAACCGGTTTGTTCTCAGGACCTCTTTGAAACTTTGTATTGGATCTAGACCGCGCGTCGAAAGTCCGATACCTACAATCTTAGACCGTTATAACCACCTAGCTGGACTTGACAATCATTTCGAAAATCAAGTCCAACCGACATTCAGAGGCTATTTCATTGAGCCTGGAGTGAAGAGAGTGAGAATAGGATTAGATTTGAAATTTGAAATTCAAATCTATCACACGACTTGACGCGTTATTATTAAGCGTTCTGACCGTCAGAATTCAGCCAAATTACACCCTTGGATCAGGAAAAATTTCTATTTCATATCATGAGACTTGTAGACCTGATCTACGTGCGGTGACCGCTGAACTGAAACTGGACCGCCACGTGCGATCTACGAACACTACTGGTCTGAAAATGGAATGTGCGTGACATCTGACGTGCATGAGCTTAAGCCCGATTGCGTTCGGCCAGGGGACCTCCAGAAATGTCTTTTTGGGCCGAAACAGGCCCGATTTGGTCAGGCATCAAGTAAAAATTGTTCTCAAGCCTGTTTTGGGCATGTTTTAGGTTATAAAAGGGGCTTAAACCCTCACTTCTCTCACCCATCCGAATTTGCTAGAAACCCTAGCTGGTGTGAGAGAAAAGGTGAGAGATTGTGAGAGAGAGTGGGAGAGAATTTCCTGCTGCTTGCACTACTTGTTGCACGTGCTTAAGCAACGCGCCTCAATCACTTTCCCGACGATTTCTCCACGTTTCTAGGTAAGAAAATACCCCAAACACTTGCTGATTTAAGGTTCCTTCGGTTCCTTAGCATGGTAGCTTATAGATCTTGTATATTAGGTTCCCGGTTCGCCGTAGACGAAGCGTATACGCTCCGTTCGAATCGGTTCACCTCTAAAGAAAAGGTGCGGATTTTAGACGCTTTGATTGACTGTTTTCAATGCTTTCAATGTCGTTTAATAGTAGATTATCGACGGCAACGCCGTTTGACATGTACAACATGCTGTCCGTTTCCTATTTCGTAAGCTGACGAAAAATATGAGATTTAGGGCATTTTAGTCATTTGTAGGAAATACTGTTTTCATCCATATTTTGCTGATATGATTAACATGGCTTCTTGTCGCATTAGGACATTATGAATGCGTGCATAATTAGTTTGGCGAAGAGATTTGCCCAAATGCGCACTTTGAGTCGACATACTATATGTAGACTTAAGTGTGTAGACTAAGTGTTTGTATTAGTATGTATTGAATTAAATGGTGTTATGAATTAGTTTGAGATTGAATTCTCAAATAATATGCTGATGTAAATGATTTCCTACAGGTTAGCTATATGCATGATTTTATTATATGTATGAAATGCATGTGTTAGATGTTTTACTTAAGTTGTATGTTATAACATGTGTTAACATGTTCACATTGTTGTATTTTATTTCCATTACTCTTATATGATTGCTGATGTGAATTCATAAATGTTTGGGACTATTCCTAGTCCAGGCAGTCAGCAACCGAGTAAATTCATGGTTGGCTTATCTTTGCCACGAACGACGCGTCGATGAACGCGAGTTGTGTTTTGGAGTTGGCGGCAGTGGTTAGGCCACACGAGGTGTTTTATGCACTTCATGTCGTTCGACTTGAGATGCGCTCGTGCCAGTCGAGCCCGTCAAGTAACCCGACTGGCCATTGTATGTTCACCTTGTATGAGTCATAACTGCTTGAACCTAGGGTACTGAACGTACCATTGTAAACCCTATTAACCATGGTACCTTGATCCATAAAGACTCATGAGCCGGGCATGGTGGTATGGGACACCGTGGTTGAGCTGTCGGCCTACGCTGGGGCCACAAACCTCCCCGTAGTGACCAGTGAGCAACCCAGACTCATGAGCAGATTATGGTGGTATGGGACACTATATTCTTGTTGTCGGCCTACATTGATAAGGTGATGGGGGAGCGGTGCAACGAGTGCGAGCAACAGCCCTAGCAGCCCTTTGTAGTGACCTCGAGCGTATTCTAAGTCTACGGGAGGCGACGACCCTTCCGTAACGACAAGTGTACAAGTAGGCCTGTATTGATAAGGTGATGGGGGAGCGGTGCAACGAGTGCGAGCAACAGCCCTGGCAGCCCTTGCAGCGACCTACAAAATATACATCGTATGAGATTACTAGGAGTGACGACCCTAGACAGGATCTGTGTTGAGATTGATATAAGGAAAGTACCTTAGTTTCTCAATCCTGCTGTTTGAATGGACTAATAATAACTCGGTAATCATATTACCATCACATTGCATGTGCCTGGAAGATGTGGAGCACTGTGGGATGAAAGTATGTCGTGGGCGTAAGATGGTGCCGTATGAGGAAAATCGTCGGTGAGGGCATTCATCATGTCACGTCATATTGCATTAACAACAGTATTAGGAATGTTTGATTTACTGTTTTACTATTATCGCATGATTGATTTGAGAACATGTTAATCTTTGCTCTATTATTCCACTGAGTTAGTTACTCACTCCCACGTTACGAGATGGTGTTTGCAACACCCACCAGACCCTGTCTTAAATGCAGGTGAGGCAGCGATTCAGGACCCAGAACCGGATTATGATGTGGACCAGGATGAGTTCTCATATATGCAGTATCACGACGGCTTTGCTTAGGTGGCCTGGATTGACGGGACTTCTCAGTGGGACTATTTTTGACATTTTGATTCTGTTTATTTACATGTATTTGAGACTCAGAGATGTATTCATACTTTGGAGATAGTTGAGATCTATTTTGTTTTCCATACAGTGATATGTATATCTTTTAGTCTTCCGCTTGCTTTTATCACTGAATCTGAAGTATGAATTGCAGTTTTGGTATACTTTTACTAATGTGAATGCTTTAACTTAGACAACATTGAATCATAATCATTTTTGTTGCATAAGTGACGGTCTGGAACTCGGGAGTTGAGTTTACACACGACCCCCGATTTTCAGGGTGTTCAAATGAACTCTCAATCCAATTTTCAACACAAAAATTTGCACATTTAAGTATTGAACAGATCTCTAGTTTTGACACTGATATGCCTTAAGACGTTCAGAAAAAACTTAGCAAGAGATCAGATCAAGAGTAATTGCACAAAAGATGATATAATCTTAAGGATAAGAGAGATGCACTTCTGGATTATAGAATCCAAGATTTATATTAATTAAAAGGCTATGGATTTCTTCCTGAAGAGGTGTTAAAGTGCCTCTTCAAGAAATCCACACCCATTCACAACAAATAATTGCCTTCCATGAAAGGACATGACTTTTTTTCTTATGGCAGTTATTTCTGTACCTATTCAGGCAGAAGCAATTATCCAACAGGAAAAGCTATATCCATATACGCGACACATGGCATAGATGTCACATGTACAATCATGTCACAATTACTCTTAATCAACAAAAGGTAATAAATCATCAGGATAAACCTTAGCTCAATTCTAATTGTACCATGACCCAAAAAAATTGAAACATATGCCAAAAAAATTGAATCATGTGCTAAGTGCGCCTAATAAAGCACCCAAGCATCCCTACAGCCCATGCCACGTGCGCGGACGGTGCTTTGCACCATCCTCGAGGAAATTTGAACCCTAGTTGCATAAGCAAAAACCCATTTTCTTACCGACTGGCTATACACACTATTTATGAAAAGTTTAAATAATTAATATATTTATTTACTTTCTAAAAATAATTTTTATTTTTGAAATTTATTTTTATTCTAAAAAACACAACAGTATCTTTCCCTGTAAATATTCCTTGGAAGTTATAGGAGTAGTAGGATAAACAGTAAAGAAAGAAAAAAGAAAGAGTTAGAACTTTTGAGATAGCGAGCAGGAGGACATTGGTTTTCTGGGAACAGCCAAAACCTCCTTGACTATTCAGACACAGCATTGTTCGCACCTTATCCTTTTGAAAAACACAAACATTCATGAATCTCAAGTTGCCATGCACCCCCTTTTAAGTAATGAAGTACATGGCCACTTAACTGTTTGGTGTGTTTACCACTACGAATGTACTGCATGTTACCTACTTGATATGTTTGTCTTGCTCAACATGACAACTCGTGAAGAAAGTACTATCTTCTTTAAACAACTAAATGTCTACATGTATATTCACGTACAGCGGTATAGGCATGACTTGATACTGCAGAGCCCACCTTTTGATCATGTGGGCCCCACCTTTAATGTGGATTGTCCATCGTGTGGGCCCCACCTTTGATGAGGACAGTTCATCATATGGGGCAAGTTAAGAAGTAACTTATTTGGTGGTATCCAAACGGGCACTTAGTACCACCAGATTGCTGTTATTTTTGCACAGTAGTGGATGAAGAATGGACTGAACCAAGTGAATGGTCCAGATAAGTGATGCGAATGTCAATTGAGTTCAAATGCAACCACTTGCATGGAAAGTTTCCATATTCAGCCACTTATCACTTATATTCATTTCTTGGGTTGACGTAGGAGCCGGCCATAACTTAAAAAATAAAAATAAAAATAACCTAAACCTTGATTTGGATACACCCACCCAGCTGGGTAATGTTTAGGATTATATTATGATTTGGTGTTAGTTATCTTACTAACCAGAACAAACAGCCCTCGCCTATCATCTATTTCCACATCACTGGGCCTTGCCTAAAATCTGGAACAAAGCCAATCGACAATCAAACTGCACCTGCAGAAGCTCGTTACCAAGCTAAAAGACCGTCGCATCAATAGTAGCACCAGCAGATGCCTTCGACACAGCCTAATAAATAATAATTCCAGCAAAATCCTTACACATTCAACCCATTTACATAAATAATCCACATTAAAAAAATTCACATCCATTTCAAATTCGACCCATACCAAAAAGAAAAAATAAATAAATAAATAAAAATAAAAATAAAAAATTCACATTCTTCCAAATTTAATCTATATCATAAATAATTCACATTCTTCCACATCCACATTTAATCCATATCAGAAACAATCCAACATTCTTCCATATTTAATCCATATCATAAACAATCCACATTCTTCCACATTTAATCCATATCATAAACCATCCATATTCAATCCATATACACTTACAAAATTCATATCCATTCCAGATTCGACCTATATGAACCCCTTGTACCTTTGTTGAATCTACCAAAAATCTGTACAATGATTTGGGTGGGCACCACAAAAAGGAAATGGGCCTCAAACTATAATATAACCTTTTCTCTTTTATAAAATTATGCTTGGGACCGCAAACTCTCTCTTCCCCAAATGCGGAATAAAAAATTCTGCAAAATTACATGATAGGAAACAATGAGTATATCAGGTACAACTTATGGATAACAAAAAAAAATACATACGGATCAAAAAAACAAAAAATAAAAAATAAAAAATCAGAATTCAACCCCATACAAACATGCCATAATACTGCATTTTCACAACAAGACATGTAGGAGCTTAGTTATTGTTCTTGATAAAGGAGCTTTGAACAAGTTGTACAAATACAGAGAAAAGTTCAAAAGTAGAAAAATAGAATAGGATATGCCACATAAATTTGGAAGTATAGAGAAAAAAGAAAAGAAAAGAAAAGAATATGGACAACTATTCTTACATGTTTTTTTTTTTTGACAATCATCTGCATCAAGGATTTCCACATTTCTCAAAATACCTTAATTCAAAATTAAAGGCCAAAATGTTCTCAAGTTATTCCTGTAAACAAAACTGAGAAAAAATATTTAGTTACCCATTCATCGAAACTTGAAACCGAAAATATATAAAAACGTATTTTTTTATGAGAAGACCATGTAATATAAGTGAAAACAGTTCCAGTTTTAATAATTGGTTTATTTTTTACTTACATTTGCTTTACTTAATAGTATCGCATGGCCCCACCCCTTAGCATTTCCTCTTGGCCTACCAGCTCCTTTTCCCTTTCCTCTTTCAATAATAGCGTCGATATTATAAAAATAATAAATCTAGCTTAGAAGGATTTAATGTAAGAAACAATCAAATGCAAAATATATGAAATATTATATATACCTTGCTTCTTCAGATGCATTATCAACTTGCTTATATGAAGGGCAATTTCGTTTATCATGCCCAATAACCCATTTGTTACACCCAAGACATAACTTTCTATTCTCTTCCCTACCAGATTTAAATCTTTTATTCACGCAGCCTTTAGTACTTACAACCATTGGATCGAATACTACGAAGGGGTTCTTATAATGTGAATTGACAAGTGAGTTGCTTTCACCTCCCTCAACATTATGACTAATACTGACATCTTTTTCAACTCCACTTTGTTAACGAACATTTGAAACCAAATTTCGCAAACATGACAAAATAGGTTGCATGATTTCAGGAGCCCTTGTCCCTTTATTTATTAAATAGTTCATCATACGAAATATTTCATTACGTCCCAAGTTGGTTGACTCATCAATATTTTCAGATGGAGGACTTGGGTCAATTGTATATTTTTCCTTTGCATTACGTGTCCACCTTGTAAGTATATAATGAGAGGCATTTTATAATAGATTCCTCCTTGAACAACACAACTAATAAATGCCTACAAACAATTCCATGAAATTCAAAGCTTCGACAAGTACAAGAACCAAATTGTTCATCGCCATTCCAAATAAATGTATATATTTTATCATTCCTTCTATAGTCAAATATATTATATGTACTCAATGGTCCTTTCTTTTCTACCAACTTACAAAGAAGTGAAACAATTTCTTTTACCTCAACTTGAAATTCATAAAACACTTTTCTTGTATAAATATTTGTCATATCTGCTTCGATATCGATTGGGGTTATTGTTATAGGCATACTATAAGAGGTCTCACAATCAACCTTCAGTTCATCATGCCTTCGTTTTTCTAAAGCACGATCATAACCATGTGCAAATTCCAATAATGTTGACTTATGACTAACAAAATAATCAAAAAATGCATTTATGCCCTCACTTCATTGTGTTGTCGACATCCTTGCATAAAATGTCTTCTTAACGTAAGATGGAACCCACATCTTAGGTATTGCGTACAGATCTTGCAGTCATTTATTTCCTTCAAGATTATAATCTGCAATCATCTTCGACCACAGTGCCTTAAATTCATCTTCCTCATTGCACTTATACACACAATTTTTCCAATCAATGTCGAAGGATGGATTTTCGTTAATAACTTGACTCAACTTCTCTGGAAGCTTTTGAACAATATGTCACATGCACAATCTGTGCTCTGTATTTGGAAATACATTTGCAATTGCACCAGCAATGGTAAGATCTTAATCTGTGATTATGGCCTTTGGATGCTTCCCTCCCATAGCTTGTAGCCATGTTCGACATAACCATTCAAAATTTACAATAGTTTCACCAAATAGAAGCCCCGCACCAAATAATAT
Organism: Magnolia kwangsiensis; assembly: GCA_037074715.1. NCBI lineage: Eukaryota > Viridiplantae > Streptophyta > Magnoliopsida > Magnoliales > Magnoliaceae > Magnolia > Magnolia kwangsiensis. The sequence goes on along the minus strand of CM073583.1, from coordinate 38,042,627 downwards.
AGATTACTTATGGTGTTTGACTCTGACAAATGGACCAAAAGGCATGTCAAATTCATTTGTTTTGTATGTCGTATCAAAACATACAAACAACACCACCAAAAGCTTGATGATCTAATTTTGAAATATTATCTGCCCAGAAATAAGATGCTAATCTACATTCATTATCAATTTGGATTGAGTAGGTAAACTTATTATCATTTGTCTACTTATTTTGAATGTAAAGAAGTAACTCTTGAGTACTCTTTCCATGCTTATCATGCGTTTGAATTTTAAGAGCATTCCTAACATCGTCATCAATAAAACCCATTTTATCATGTCCACCGGCTTCATTTGTAAAAAAAATAATACTTTAGAGGGACTAATACCTACTTTTCTCATATTTTTCATGATATCCTTATGAGAATCTGTAAAATGCCGATGTGATCGTAGACAATGAACCTTATTTGGACTTATTAAAGTATGATTATGTTCTTCCACAAATGTCTTCACTTCCCATGTATCTTTTCCCTTCTTGTGGACCACAATCTTTGCCTTGTAATTACACCTGCTCATACCTCTCAGTCTTCTCTTATGATCTATTGCTTCTGTATACTTACTCTCTCGATGCCCTTCTTTGGAACATGTGAAACTCTTCATTATTATTTCACCTGCTTTCATACTATTCTGCGTAGAACCTTTTCGTATACTAAATCTGCACCATCTTGCATAAACATTATAAAAATTGTATATATCATCTAGAGAAGAAAACACCTTACCAACCACCGGTTTCACTTCTTCAGACACTTTTGGAATGATTTCATATGGATTTGTGGCTATTCCTTTTTCATGGTATATTTTCCTCTGAAATATGATTACCAACTGTCATGTCGATAGTGCTACATGAAGTAATAGGTCGTCCATCTTGATTCTCTATACCCACATTTTTCGGTGACCCCATTTCCTCAGCCATAAATTTGAAGTAAACCCTGGTGATTATTCAAAGCAATGAAAAATATAAGGACATAAATGAAGAAAAAAAAGTACTAAAATAATTACAATAACAAATGAGAACCTTTAACCTAAAATAGATAGATCATATTAGATAAACCTAATAAACAAAACTTTTAACATTGATATATCACAACCATATAATCTTTAGCCATTTCATTTCAATCCAACTTGGGGTTGTGCTTCAAAAAAATAGCAATGCTTGCTATTTGGACACATGTAGTATTCCACAATATTGGCTCATATTCGAGGTCCAACCAATAAATGCTACGGATGACTATGATGGGCCCTACTAATTAATAGAACAATTGACTATGATGGGCCCCTATAAAAAATAAAAATAAAAAATAATTTTTTTTAAAAAAAAAATAAACAAACCCATAAGCATATCCCATATATACATAAATTGAATTAATGAACTGATTTCTAGGTCTTATAAATTAAAAAGAATAAAAATGGTAGATCTAAGAGTATCATTGAGAGTTTCAAATCAGGTTGTACAATAATGAACTAGTTTAATATAGGCACTCATGCAATTTTTTCTACATTTTATATATCACACATATGGCTTACATGACCCGTGGCCCGAATGTCCCACATGTGCTATGTTGTTGTATGTACAATGAATTATACATTGAAAAAAAATAATAAAATCATTAAAAAAAAAAAAGAGAGAGAAATGATTGGTTCCAATTTCATGGTGTGCTTGCGGTCAAAGTGTCTTATTTAATCCATATCATAAAAAAATCCACATTTCTCAAAACCCCATTTTCCCAACTTTTCCAAATTCCCCAATTCTAAATCTTAAAATTCCCTCAACATTATAACCAATATTGACATCTTTTTCAAAATCCCTAAAATTTCCAAACCCTATAATCCAATTTTTCAAAGTCCCCAAATCCTCTAACCTAAACTTTGGTATCTTGTGTGGCACCAACGAATCCAATTTTTCAAAATCCCCAAATCCTCTAACCTAAACTTTGGTATCTTGTGTGCCACCAAGGAACACTCATATTGCTTCAAGAAGTCCAATGTGGTGAGCTTAACACACTATTAGAAGAAAGAAATTAAGAAGAAGAAGAAATGGGAAAAGTTGTTAGAAGTTGGAGGAAGAATATCTCAAGCATTAATCTCAAAGGAATTTTTTTTTTCATACACACAATCACGCCCTTTCTTATAAACTGCAAACAATAATTGAAATCGAAGAGGGTTCCAATCAACATCAAATGGAAAAAATTTCAAAAGATTGAGAAAGAGAGAAACCTAAGGGAGAGGGCGTGCGATTGTAGTCCGCTGCTTGCGTCGCCGCTTGAGATGGAGAGAGATGCAGGAACGGAGAGAGAGGAGTTGTTGTTGCCACTTGAGAGAGAGGGAGAGAGATGGAGGGATTGAGACAGGGAGAGAGCAGCAGGGAGATGGGGTTGGAAATGGGGTTTTTTAAAAGGGAGAGAGAAGGTCACTTGAGAGCAGCAGGGAGATGGAGGGGCTGAGACAGGAGAAATGATTGGAAATCGGTTTTCTCACGAGGGAGAGAGAAGGGAACAGGTGTGTTTTGCAAAAAAAAATAATTATTTTTTTAACCTTTTATCAGGTCGTGTACATCCACGACCCTAATTAGTTGGATATTCACCGCACATTTAGCCGCTTGATCAGACGGCTCCCGACGGACCATGTCTCAACCTCACAGGAGCAGGCGTACGCTCGAGCTCATTATACCTTTTCCCATATATATATATATATATAAAGAAAGGGGTGGGGGAGAGGTTGCCAAACCAGCTTATGGTACCTATGGCTACGGCTATAATCCGTAGCCATAAGGGCTGCCAAATCAGCATGACCGTGCCGGACAGGCCAGCAAGTTGTGGGGGGGCAGCTAGTTTTGGGAGCCCACACTGATTCGAGTTCTATTTTTGGAGGGGGGAAGGCCTTATGGTATCTATGGCTACGGTTATAATCCGTAGCCATATGTCTACTTTGACTAGCAAGGGTACTTTCATCCTTAAATTTGTTGTCAATCCGAGCAAGGTCTAAGTTGGTAAGTTAAGTTCCAGATTTGATAAAAGACGCTGGATAAAAGGTGGCGTCTATAGTGGTAAATTTCTCAACAAGATATGGCGTGTGCCCGTAGAGAAAGAGATAGGGTAAACCTTACTATAAGTTATGGTTCACCTAGCCAATGACTTCAATCCTTTCATGTGTGTGACGATCCAACCAAACGAACATGTTAGCTTCATCAAGAGGATCACCTTATAGAAAAAATAATTATAATAATCTACTCATAAAGTGCATCACACAAATTTTTTTTGTTATTTATTAATGTCTGGAAATTGTTTTGTATGGTGTAGCTCACCTAATAACTAGATAAAGATAATTTTTGTCATAGATGATCATTATGGCGGGTCCAACCTATTGGAAGGGTTGGATGTAACGTTCACTTAATAAATTGCATGTTATCCATCAGTTGGCTTATACTTCGCAGTGCAACTGAATAAGCCTTGACGGACGCGCATATTGCCGAGCTGCGCAGTTCTCAAAAGTTGCCCCTTGCGAGACCAAACTCACCTCATTTTCGCTAAGAGAAATTTACGGCTGTATGACCCATCTATGGCCCATTTACGAGACCAAACTCACCTCATTTTCGCTTGCAAGAATAAGCCCCGGCTATACGGACGATTTGCCAAAGGTCGAAAATGCCCCTTGCTTTTACCTTCAAGCGGACCGGCTGGTGCTCGAAGACGAGCGCTGACGCACCTTGAACTCCGAGTTGTACGAACGGTTCAAAAGTGATCAACGTTACATGAGCCTCACAGTTATGTACTTATTATATCCACAACGTCCATCCATACTTCAAGATCATTTCGGAGCATTATTCAAAAAAAAAAAAAATCATATCCAGAGATCAACTGAACCACAAAGAGCGATAGGAATATTGATTTTCACCATTAAAAATTTTGTAGGGTGCACCGTAACATTTATTTTCCATCCAATATATTCATAAGGTCACAAATACCTGGATGAGGAGGAAAAACAAATTTCATAATGATCCAAAACTTTTGTAACCCCTAAAAGGGTTTCAATGGTAGACTTTCAATTCCTCACTACCTTTTACAGTGTGGTCCCCTTGATAGTTAGATCTGTCTTATTTTTCATCTCAAGCTTTAATATAAGCTCACCAAATAGATGGACGGTTTGGATATAACACAGACCTCATGATGGGACCCACAAAATCAACTAAAATTTCACAGCCAAGCCGAAATGCAGCTATAGCTACGGTTATAATCCGTAGCCTTTTGTTTGAAATGGTGATGAACCGCAGATTCTACGGTTCCACCGCAATTTTCTGTAGAATTTGGGGATGGATAACAGAATCCACGATTCGTTACCAATTCAAACAAAGGTCACGGTTATCTATAGCAACGGATAATAACCGTAGCCATAGCCGTATTCTGATAACCGTAGCATAGTTACAGTTATAAACTATAACTGTAGCTATAACTATAACTATGCACTTTTTTGAAATTTTTAAAATTTTTTTTTTTTTCATGGAGAATTTTATTCTACCTACATTTTTATTTAACACATATATATATATAAATATGTATATATAAGCATATAAAAAAAATTTCTCTCCTTTTTTCATTTCTTTCTTTATTCATACAACAAGAATATCTTCGAAACCAAAATTAGTTACTTGACGTACCATATATGACTTTAGGGCCGAAAGTTGGGCGGGTTCAACCCGACCAACTTGTGACCCACCCTACATTGGTTTGGGCTTGGGCAGGATGTATCGAGTTTGGTCTTGGGATTGGGCCATACAAACATCAACTCGATAAAACTTGGGTTGGGCTCGGCTTGGGCAGGATGTATCAGGACAGTGAAGTGAAGGGAATTGACCATGAATCAATACGGAATCACCAAGATTGACCATGAAATGCATGGAAATGACGATGAAGTGAAGCGAATTGACCATGAAATGCGTGGAAATGACCGTGAAGTGAAGGGAATTGACTGTGAAATGCATGGAAATGACCGTGAATCAACACAGAATCTCCGGGAAAGACCGTGAAATACATGGAAATGACGATGAAGTGAAGCGAATTGACCATGAAATTCATGGAAATGACCGTGAAGTGAAGGGAATTGACCATGAAATGCATGGAAATGACCATGAATCAACACAGAATCGCCAGGAAAGACCGTGAAAAGCATGGAAATTACCGTAAAGTGAAGCGAATTGACCGCGAAATTTGTTGAAATGACCATGAAGTGAAGGGAATTGACCGTAAATGCTTGGAAATGACCGTGAATCAACACGAAATCGCCGGGAATGACTGTGAAATGCATGGAAATGACCGTGAAGTGAAGCGAAATGACCATGAAATTCGTGGAAATGACCGTGAAGTGAAGGGAATTGACCGTGAAATGCTTGGAAATGACCCTGAATCAACACGAAATCACCGGGAATGACTGTGAAATGCATGGAAATGATGGTGAAGTGAAGCGAATTGACCGTGAAATGCATGGAAATGACCGTGAAGTGAAGGGAATTGACCGTGAAATGCATGGAAATGACCATGAATCGACATGGAATCAATGGAAAATACCTTGAAATGCATGGAAATGACGGTGAAGTGAAGCGAATTGACCGTGAAATGTGTGGAAATGACCGTGAAGTGAAGGGAATTGACTGTGAAATGCTTGGAAATGATAGTGAATCAACACGGAATTGCCTGGAATGACTGTGAAATGCACTTCACGGTCAATTCCCTTCACTTCATGGTCATTTCCACGCATTTCACGGTCAATTCACTTCATTTCAGGGTCATGTCCATGCATTTCACGGTCATTCCCACCGATTCCGTGTTGATTCACGGTCATTTCCATGCACTTCATGGTCAATTCCCTTCACTTCACGGTCATTTCCATGCATTTCACGGTCGATTCGCTTCACTTCATAGACATTTCCACGCACTTCACGGTCAATTCCCTTCACTTCATAGACATTTCCACGCATTTCACGGTCATTCCCGCCGATTCCGTGTTGATTCACAATCATTTCCATGCACTTCACAGTCATTTCCACGCATTTCACGGTCCATTTGCTTCACTTCACGGTCATTCCCACCGATTTCATGTTGTTTCACGGTCATTTCCATTAGCTTGTTAGTACACACCCATGTCAGTACACACACTCCATGTTAGCCACCCCCGCTAGGAATCGATACCAAGACCTCGAGTGTTGACACGAGGTATCTCCACTCAGTCTGCCAATTGAGCTATAGATCTGGGTGTGCCCAACTCAGTTAACTCAGCACTATAAGAGCGTACTGAGCAAACTATAAATCCAATTTGTGAGAGGTTTTGGTCCATTTGACGTACTTCTCGGTTCATAATTGGTGAAATTCCTCGAGCAATTCATAAATTTGACGGAGATATCATAAAAATATTTGCCTCGCTCAATTCCTATGTTGTTTTGCTCAATTTATAAGTTGTCTCGCTAAATTTCTAAGTTCCCTCACTGAATTTCTAACTTCCCTCGCTCAATTCCTAGGTTGCCTCGCTCAAATTCTAGGTTTCCTCGCTCAATTCCTAGGTTATCTCGCTCAATTTCTAGGTTGCCTTGCTCAATTGATAGGTTGCCTCGCTCAATTTGTAGGTTCCCTCGCTCAATTTCTAGCTTCTTTCGCTCAATTCCTAGGATGCCTCGCTCAATTGATAAGTTGCCTCACTCAATTTCTAAGTTCCCGCGGTCAATGTGTAGCTTTTCTCACTCAATTCGTAGGTTCCCTCTTTTTCCTCGCTCAAATCCTATGATGCCTCGCTGAATTCGTACGTTGCCTCACTCAATTACTAAGTTGCCTCACTCAATTCCTAGTTTCCCTCACTCAATTCTTAGGTTGCCTCGCTGAATTCTTAAGTTGCCTCACTCAATTCCTAGGTTGCCTCACTCAATTTATAGTTTCACTCACTCAATTCTTAGGTTACCTCGCTGAATTCCTACCTTGCCTCGCTCAATTTCTAGGTTCCCTCGCTTAATTTTTAACTTCCCTCGCTCAAATCCTAGGTTGCCTTACTGAATTTCTAGGTTCCCTCGCTTAATTTCTAGTTTCCCTCACTCAAATCCTAGGTTGCCTCGCTTGCTCCGTGATAGTTTTCAGGTGAGATATCATGAACGTTTAATTAAAATGGAATGTTGTTTAATTCACCGTTAAAAGTTTTCCGACTCTTATATGTGCATTGATACATTTTGTATGTCATCAAAACCTAAGAATTGAGCGATGAGGGTAACAAGAATGATGACGACGGTGAGGAGGGATCAGCGGAAAGTGATGAAAATGGTGTACAATTTATAGGTTGCCTCACTCAATTTCTATGTTGCCTCGCTCAATTGCTAGGTTGCCTCGCTCAATTCTTAGGTTCCTTCGCTCAATTTCTAGCTTTCCTTACTCAATTCCTAGGTTGCCTCACTCAATCCCTAGCTTCCCATGCTCAATTCCTAGGTTTCCGCACTCAATCCCTAGGTTCTCTTGCTCAATTTTTAAGTTGTTTTCCTGAATCTCTAGCTTCCCTCACTCAATTCCTAGGCTATCTCGCTTAATTCATAGGTTCCCTCGCTCAATTTCTAGCTTCTCTCGCTCAATTTCTATCTTCCTTCACTCAATTCGTAGGTTGTCTCGCTCAATTTTTAGGTTGCCTTGTTCAAATCCTATGTTCCCTCGCTGAATTTCTAGCTTCCCTCACTTAATTCCTAGGTTGCCTCGCTCAATTTGTAAGTTCCCTCATTCAATTTCTAGCTTCCTTCCCTCACTAAATTCATAGGTTGTCTCGCTCAATTCGTAGGTTGCCTCGCTCAATTCCTAGGAGTTTGTGGTCCCGATTTTGGATAAGATTTTAGATGCACCTTTGGCTGGGGTATGACCCTTTTAGACTGTTCTAAGCTTTAAGATAATAGCCAATATGCCACATGGCATAGTCCAATTAGGTATTTGAGCACTAAAAGCGAAGAACAAAGGCCAAGCAAAAGAGACTTTAGGATTATTTCAGCAAAAGAAAGAATGAAAAAGAAAATAGAGAAAAAAAGCAACCCATGTTGCTTTAGCTAAGATGAACAAAAATTTCAAAAACCTTTTTCCCTATTTTGTCCTTTCTTTTTCTACTTTGCATTTCTTTTTCTTTTTTTTCTTTTTTGGAATACATGTACATATGAGGAGTCAAGGGAAAGTTCAATGGAAAACACCTCCCTCTATCTCTATGTGGCCCCAACTCTAAGGAAATCAATGAAAGGGAAGATCATCTTCTCTCTTCCATGATCACCTCCTCCATACACATGGGGCCTATTTCTAATGTTAGCCATTGATTTTTCTGCTGAAACTTCATATTTTGAAGAATCTAAATAGCCGGATTGATCCACACCCACCAACATGTAATAAGTATGCCTTCAAACTAGTATGTAGACTCTAAAGGCGTATCGTGACTCGAAGTATGTAGACTCTTTACCGAGATGGACTTCGCCCTCAATTTGTAGGTTGCCTCACTCAATTTCTATGTTGCCTCGCTTAATTCCTAGGTTGCCTTGCTCAATTTCTAGCCTCCCTCGCTCAATTTCTAAGCCCTCGATCAATTCCTAAGTTCCCTCGCTCAATTTTAGCATGTCTCGTTCAATTCCTAGGTTGCCTCGCTCAATTCCTAGGTTGTCGCACTCAATTTATAGGTTGTCTTGCTCAATTTTTAGCTTCCCTTGCTCAATTCCTAGATTCCCTTGCTCAATTTCTAGTTTCCCTCGCTGAATTTCTAGGTTGCCTTGCTCAATTCTTAGATTGTCTCGCTCAATTTCTAGCTTCCCTCACTCAATTCCTAGGTTGCCTTGTTCAATTTGTAGGTTGCCTTGCTCAAATCCTATGTTCCCTCGCTCAAATTCTAGCTTCCCTAGCTCAATTTCTAGCTTCCCTCGCTCAATTCCTAGGTTCCCTCACTCAATTCATAGGTTCCCTCGCTCAAATTTTAGCTTTCCTCGCTCAATTCATTGGTTCCCTCGCTCAATTCCTAGGTTTCCTTGCTCAATTCCTAGGTTCCTCACTCAATTTTTAGTTTCCTTCGCTGAATTTCTAACTTTCCTTGCTCAATTCCTAGGTTGCCTCGCTCAATTCTTAGGTTGCCTTGCTCAATTGCAAGGTTCCCTCGCTCAAATTTTATCTTGCCTCGTTCAATTCCTAGGTCGCCTCACTCAATTCCTAGGAGTGTGTGGTCCTGATTTTGGATAAGATTTTAAATGCACCTTTGGCTGGGGTATGGCCCTTTTGGACTGTTCTAAGCTTTAAGATAATAGTCAATATGCCACATAGCTTAGTCCAATTTATAGCATATTACTTGGATTATAATCGGAGATAGCTACGGTTATAATTCATAGCCAAAGATAATCTGCAGCTCGGTGATCAATTGTAGATCCCGTGATTCCACCGCAAGTCGCTGTCCCCCCTCTTACGGTCGGCGCACTATTGTTACGGTTATGGCTACGGTTATAATCCGTAGCCATAGGGATACCCTAGCTTTATCAAAAAGCTAAAAAATAGGGGTATTTTCGACCTTTGGGAAGGCGTCCGTATAGCCGGGGCTTATTCTTGTAAGGTAAAATGAGGTCAGCTTGGTCTCGTAAATGGGCCATAAATGGGTAGTACGGTCATAAATTTCTCTTTTGAAAACTCATTTGGATGATATGAGCCAGTTCACTAATGCAGTACCTCAGGAAATCCTTTGGGTGGTGGGATTAGAAAGGATTAGGTGGGACAGGATTCAAAAAACATAATTATTACTCAAAGCAGGGATTGTCCCCTATTGTCATTGGATAAGATTAATGTCATGGTTTGTTGATAATACGGTGGTACGTTGAATGGATATACCCACTATTATTTGAAATTACTGAGAATAACACATGTGTTATATCTAAACTGTTCATTTGTTTTGTAACCTCATTTAATGGCATGGGCCTAAAAATGAGGTAGATCCAAAACTTATGTGGGCCCAAAGAAGTTTTCAACGGTAAGTATTCAATCCTCGTTGCTTTCTATGGTGGGGTCCACTTGAGCTTTAAATTTACCTAATTTTTTGGCCCATGCTCTAAAATAATCTCGATAAATGGGTGGCGGATATAGCCCATACATCATGGTGGGACTTACACAACTTGCTAACATTGAGTGAAATTGGCATGGGACCCAATACAATTACATTTAATGTAATTCCAAGCTTTTCTATTCTTCCCAAACATGGAGTGGAATTGGCACAAGACTAGATGAATCCTATCCCGCCTAATCCCTTCCAATCCCACTGCACGAATAGGCCCTAATGGCCAATGGGTCATAGCAAAAGGAAATAGTTTCCTTTCTTGATTTGCCACTCTTTGATCATAGCCAATTAGAGTTTTGGATCAAGGTAGACATTTCTTCCAACTATTTTCCTTAAGGCATGTTTGGACAGGCACGCTGCATTTGAGTAGCATGTATTAGGCTGGATAGGGTACTTCAATCCTACATCGTCAGAGCAGCCACTTGTTTGGACGGGCGGTGGATTCGAAGTTGGAGAGAAAATTCGATGGATTGGGGCGGATTTCGTCACTAGATTCGAAGGGTTATCCCCCGTATAGCGCAATCCCGCGGGATTCAACGCCGGATTTCTCTATTTTCATTCTTTCTGCCTTCCTCCTTCCCGATGTCAATCATTTCCATTGACATCTCATCTTCGGGGTTTCATGTGTTGGGATTTGGCGGGAGGGTTAGGAAGAGATGGTAGCGGGAGATGATGAGGTATGGCGCGAAAATGGATTTATAAGAAGCCGTTTCAGGTCGCGATAGTCATCACCAGTCAAGTCGGAGCTGCCATCGCGAACTGACGATCTTCTCCAGTAGAGGTAGGTCCTCTTCCTCACCCAAATGCTATGAGTAAACCCCCATTTAATTGCATGTTGGATCTTGGCTTGATCTGTGTTGCAGCTGAGATGTGGGATGAGGTGGGTTTTCATGCTTGTCTTGTATGAGGCTTCGTCACAGGTGAGACAGGCCCTCCGATATAGAGTCGGCCTGTATCGTCCGCTCCGACAGCATTGTTTCACATACCAATTTATATGGGGGTGGATTTTCATTTTCTGTTTTCAAACGTGATTCCTGTCATGCTTTTCCTATTTTTTTTTTTATTAAGTCTATGATATCTTTTGCTTTCATAATGAGATGGTGATCTATGATTTATGAGATGGTTTTCTGGAATTTGTCTCATTGAGTTTACCAGGATTATCTCAGATTGTTTGCTATGTTGGTAGATCAACCGCGGGATTTCTCTGTTGTTGCTATATATGAGATGGATTTTCTGTTGTACGATTTTACACTTGCATATTATATACCTGCTATTGTTCACTCCCTAAGTGCAGGGTTGTGATGTAGTAATAAACTCGGTAAGATCGAGGTCGAATCCCAAGGGACTGAAACCTGTACGTTATCTGAAACTAAGTAGAACCAGAACTAGACTAAGATATAATCTAAATCAAATAGAATTTAATGAAGAATTATGAAATAATTATTTAAAACTTTGGAGAAATCAGAGGTAAGAAACTAGGGATTTAGAGGATCCACTTGTAGAGATCAGGGAGATCTTACGCCTGCTTCGAGAATCATGAAAATTAACTGAACTCCCATTGATATAGTTTTCAAGAGATGAAAGGTATATGAATTAGAATGGATTCCATCACCAAACCATGCCCAGGAGATAAAGTAAACAACAGAATTAAACTAATTACCAACCACATATATGAAGGTTAGGAAGGATACTGTCATCCGACCATGCCCAGGAGACGATGGTGAACAACAGGGCTTCCTGACGTCATAAACATAAAAAGGAAAGGAACAAGCTCGAAGCCATCGCAGACCCATTGTAATTTCAGTCACAACAGACCATTAAAAACTAAAAACATTCTCTTAATTAACTAAAATCAACATCAATTCAGTTTAAACAAAAGGCACAAGTAAAGGTCCTCCCATCACGCTACAAGCTTCATCTCTTAGCCCTAGCTAAGAGGTTTAGCCAATCCTAGACATGGTTAACTAATCTTAAAAAAAAAGGAAAAATATAAAGAAAAAAATAAAAGGAAAAAAAACTTCACGTCCAGCACTCCACGTTCCCAGCCTTCAATTGATGGATCTCCCCCCCCCCCCCCCCCCCCCCCTCTCTCTCCTGGCGTTCTCTCTCTCTCCTGGCATTCTCTCTCTCTCTCTCTCTCTCTCTCTCTCTCTCTCTCTCTCTCTCTCTCTTTATAGCTTCAAAGGAGTCAGTGGAGAGAAGAAACTTAATGCAGAAGTCTTCCCTACACAGCAACAGTCGGCGAACGTTTCCTTTACGCATGCGTAACAGAGCTTATGCTGGTTGTTTGGTGAGGTCCATTCCTGATTTCGGCGGAAGAATCCGAGCCGTCCATTAGATGAAGAACGAAAAACCAGTTAGAAATGACGTGATATGGCTTGCATTCAGTGTGGCCCACAGAGCTTTTTCTTGCACCGTTCAACTTTCGTTGGACAAGCAAAAGCATGATCTTCGCTGTCATTTGAAATAATACCACCTAGGCAATGGTAATATGGACCATATTGATCTAATGGATGGTTCGGATTGGACCTTTGAATCTTGATGGTGGCCCGCAGAAGAGGACCGCAGGCTCTGTTTGCGAACAAAGCTTCCGTCGAAGCGCTATGAAGATCGGTGGGCCCCATATTGACAGTGATGGAGAAATCCACGCCAACCATTAGATTACAAATGAAAAACCATCCAAAGAGGGTAGGTTTTAGATCGAATTAAGTGTGGCCTATTGATTTTTTCCACTGCAGTCCATCCTGTGTTGTACAACAATCCACGTGCGTACACATGCATGGGGCAGAAAGGAGAGCTAGGCAAGGGTATTTCCCCATCTACAAACGCAATGGACGGTTCAGATCATCCGAATGGATGATGGGTAAGCCCTACTACTCAAAACTGCTGGATCCGTTGTGAGAAAAATCTTTTTTTTTTAAAGAAGAATCAGTCAGCACAACACTGACAGATTTAGTTGGTACAGTGCACATCCAGCGTGCGGGTGCATGGTGTACACGCACCTCAAGTGCGGAGTCAGTTGTGATGCTTATGTGAAATCTGTTCCATCCATCTGATGTGTCAATCATTTAAAGGCGTTGATACCAAAATTGACGCATATCCAAATCTCAAGCGGGTCCCACTTCGAGATTTTATGGGCTGATCTATCCATTGAGCCACTTCTACAATGATTCAATGGCTGAAATTTGACATGTAAGGTTAATTTATGGCCCTCAAACCATGTATGAAGTTTCAAGCTGAATGGATAGTGGGAACCCCGTGATCTTGTATTCTGGATGATTTTCGAGCCACTTGAGCTTCAATTTCTCAATTTTTGCGGATACCTGGCGTGTGATTCCATCGATCTTGGTCTCCTGGAGTCCGTCCCTTACCTTGGCGTCATTAGATCATTAATTTCACGCTTTAAACACCCTATTCCAATCCACGCTCTTAAAGTCACCTTACAACACAAACACAAGTAAATCGAGCTATTAAACAGTATTCTGTTTATAAATTCAGGCGATAACTGGGGTCTAATATACAATATTTGACCCTCAACATAACCCCCAACCAATATTTTGCTAGTCCCGAGCAAGGTATGCGAAAAGTAAGTTGAGACTTACAAGACAATTTCTATAAACTTCAGTGATTTTTGAAAAACTATTCAGATCCCAGAATTCTAAGATGTATGAATGTTGGGCATTACTTTCTCCTAGACTTGAGCGTACAATAGTCTTCATAATCAAGTTTAAAATATTAATCTATCAATTAGAAAAAATTCTAAATATTAAGATCCAGGGGTGTATAGTGTAATCTCGGCTTATCAACATTAAGATTCAATTCTCTATTTCAGGATATCATTGGTAATCAACAAGAGAATTCATGATAACCAAAACTTGCCTCACAAATCATCTTTTCATTCTTTCAACTTTTTTTTTTTTTTCATTAACAGTAATGCCAAGAAGGGGAATCAAATCCTCACCTATAGGGAGCAAACCTATGGTGAAGACCGTATACCCGACTCTTTTCACATAACATTCAAGGAGTATTAAATCTACACCTATAGGGAGCAAACCTATGGTGAGGATTATTCGCCCAAATCTTTCCAAAGGTATCTCTTTTCTTTTCTTTTTTTTTTCATATTGATCTTGGTAGGCAAATGTTCCAGGCTAGTTCCTTTCATACTTAATGATTACCAAAATAATCCTTCAATATCAAACTGAGATCTTAATATGGAAGCGAGATGTGACCTGTGAAATCACGACTCAATCAATGTTCATAACTTCCAATCATGGACTAATAACTCGAACTTAACTGTGAAATCTAATAGACAACTGAATCCAAGAGTCATAAATTACCAACATCACATGTCTTGAAATTCTACGTGCCCTAGATGGCCATCAAAATCACATCGAATTCACAAGAATTTTCAGAAAAATTTAAAAATTTTCACACTTTTTGCTCAAGACCAAGAAAATACTGATTAGGTTTCCTAATCTCTTACCCCCAGCCTAAAATCTACATTGTCCTCAATGTAAAAGATATAAACATGCAATGAATATGAGACAAAGAAAGTAAAGAAAAAGTGATGGGAAGATAGTACCTGGATAACAAATCGAGAGAGAGACTTTCCAAGATATAGCAGTATGAAAGCCGGTCAGCGCGAGAGTGGAGACATGAAAGAAAACTATCCTAAAGTAATGCAGGAAGAAAACTAACCTAATGGCATAAAGTCGTCTATCCTAGAACATCATAAAGCAAACTACCCTAGTCCTATAAAAGAAAGAAAAAACTACTCGATCATGCCGCAAGGTTCCTCTTCCGGCCAATATCTTGATAAGTTTCTCAGTAAGTTCCTCAACAAGATCATCCAAAAGCCCTTTTAACAATAGGCTTGGACACCCTGGAGCATGACTTTCCAGAGAAACTGATGTACCTCATTAAAAATTTATCGTTGATTCGCCTGAGCTATCCAAAGTATAAATGATTCACCTGTGTTAGAAAAAGTTTCAAAGTTAGTATCCCATAGTGAATCAGAGACTTCAGGTGAATCAAATTTAGAAAAATTTTCAGGAAGAGGTGTAGTCTCAACACATTCTGAAGTAGTAGACTTCAGTTCAATTTTCAGCTCCTCCTCCCCTAATGGTAAACATTCAGGATCTATGGAAGAAGGGGCTTCAGAGTAAGGGTTCTTTTAGTTAATGATTACTATTGAGATGTTGTCTTGCAAGGCATTTATTATGTCTCTTATCATGGGATTGTTTGAATCTGCAAAGTGTGCCAAGTAATCATCCAAAGAGTTGGGACATTCAGCTGAGAGTGACTTATTTTTCACCTTGGAGCTCGTGATGATCTGCCCAAGGAATCCATCATCCTTGAAAGTGGACGGATGTATGCTCTCTTACTCTAGCCCTGCACAGACAGATTGAGGCTCAGTATACGAAGCATTGATATGCAGACTTTATTCATTGATACTACTCAGAAGAGGCATTGAATCGTCAACATTCAACAGTTCAGATGGTGACCTCAACTGGGTGGTTTCAAAATCCAGAGTCATATCGAGTTACTCGTCCATCTCTCGAATTATATCATCATTCAATTCAGGGGGGTGGTCCAAACATATCTCACAAGAGATAGAAGGGTCGGTTGTAAGGAGCTCATCCACTTTTAGATCAGACATGTCCGGTAAGTGAAGTAGCTAATTAAGACTCTTCTCTTCGTGTTCTCCTTGATCATTAACTTGGACCAAACTTGAGATTGATTCTAGGGGCATTTGGGTTACACGTTCATAATCATCATCCCAACACTCGTCATATTCTTGTTCAGTGCAGTGCACAATTGGGATGGGATCACTTTCCTCACAATCTACACCTAGAATAGGTTGAGGTTTACATAAACTAACCTCTTCTTCATCATTAGAATCTAGTGTGTCCTATGAGTGAAGTATATCATCATCATTATATTTAAAAGACACCCATGTCTCTTCCCCATTCTTTTGAACCGTCATCAAGATCGACTCATCGGGAAATTGAACCACATGTTTGTTAACGTAATTCAACTCTTCATCCCAAACTCCAGAGTTTTTCAAAAGCGAGTGAGGATTACTTTCCTCGCATTGTATTTCTGGATTGGGTTGTAGTTGGGATGAGCGGGCTTCCTCTATCCTTTCGAGGGGCGAATTGAGTGTTTCCATTGTTTCCATTACTTTTCTCATTTTCACAAGACAAGCTGAAAAAATATTACGCTAATATGAATCCTCTTGGATCGTTTCTGGTTGGTTCTCAAAGGTAGGTGTAAGACCCGTATCCTAGACCGTACCATTTCGTAGACTTACACGGTCTTACCGGTCGAATTCCGACAACCTTCGACCCTTAACCGATATTTACGCGCGACCTTGATTCATATGCCGTCAACCCAAGTCGACTCATCCCAAGACTCTTATCCTAGCGACCGCGCCATCGCTGCGGTTCCGATGCCGCGACTTGCGTGCCGAGGCGATACCCTGGTCAAGAGATGTGGGCCAACGTTCGATGCGAGGAAAACGCCGGGTGTCGCGAAACCCAAGAGAATCTCTACGAGATATCACATCAATCCCATCAATCAATCAATCCATCAATCCATCACATGTCAAGTACATGTCAAGTACACATCACCTTTCACCCATACCCAAGCAACCACAAAAGTCAAAAAGGGTCTTACAAGCCCATGCTTTTCTTACACAAAAGGCCACAAAAGTCAAGAATTTCTTACACCCCATCTCTCTCCCATCCATCACTCCATCACCCATCACACACTCTCTCTCCCTTTACAACTCCTTCTCTCTTTCTCATTCTCAAAAAAAAAATCCAAGCAAGAAAGATCCCACGTATGAAATTCTCCCTCTCCTTCCAAAGCTCCAAGGTGGCCCACTTTCCTACCCCATCATCTCCCATCCTAGCCATCCATTCCTCATCTCATCCATTGAAATTCAAGCTAAGGTACTAAGGGACCCTTAGGAGCAAGAAGATCGGATGGTGGGTGTTTAATCATACTAGCTTTTTTTTTTTTCTATTTTTGAGATGGGCCAAGTGAGGCCAACCGATCAATGGTTTGGATCTCACTTGGGACCCTAAAATGTGGCCGATAGCCCACTAGGATTATCATGATCATTCCATGATGGGGCCATTCTCCATGGACCCCATCATGATGTTTATTTCTTAGAAAAGATCATCTAGACCGTCCATATTGGTGGGGAAAGGATCCCCACCGTTGATTTTAAATTTTGATGGTCCCATGTGTTAAAGGACCCACTTGATTGTATGATTCATTGCAAGGGAGGGCCCATAATGTCGGGGTCCCTCCATCTCAAGCGTGTCCCACTCTCCATCTCTCTCTCTCCCTTTCATTTTATTTTTTTTTAATTATTATTTCATTTTATAAGATTATGGTTGTGTGGCCCACTTGGATGGACCCCACTAGGATGCATGTATTGGATCGAATCCACTTATAGATGGGGCCCAACTTGTATGTGCATGGGTAGCCACGTGATGGCCCACCTAAGCAGCGCCCACCTTAACCTAGTTCATATACCCAAACAAAAAAAAAAAGAGAAAAGAAAAGGACCAGTCCAGCGTCTCTGGACGTAGCTGTGAAAACACAAATATTTGTTTTTTTTTAAAGCATTGGAGGTGGGCCACCTGTATAGGACCCACCTTGAGGTTTGTATCCAATCCATACCGTCCATCCTATTCCTTGGATCATTTTAGGCGTTGAGCCAAAGAATGAGGTCAATCCAATGATCAGGAGGGTCGTACCATAGAAAATGTTATTTCTTACCCTTCAAAGGCTTTTAGGGCCCATCTTGTTGTAATTACACCTCAAAAATACTGGATATTGGTCTTGTTCAGTATATTTGGGGCCCCTGAATCTATTGAACGGTACAGATCTTCGAGTAGTGGGCCCCACATGTTATCTTTCTCAAAAAAAAAAAAAAAAAACAAAAAATTCAAAACGCTTGAGGCAGCGTCTCTGCCTCTCTAACGTGTTGCAGCAGCAGCACGCTGCATGTAGCAGCGAGCGGGCGGGCGGGCGGACTGGATCCCACGGCCCCTGCCGTGGGCCCCACCATGATGTATGTGTAAGATCCAAATCGCCTATACGGTGGCCCCCCTCCTGAAGTGGGCCCCCGCCAAAAATTAGCTCCTTATATGGCTTGGGTGACCCACATCACAGGAAACAGGGAGATTGAACGGTTACCATTGGAGCCCTTTTTAGGCATCACAGAAGTTTTGAATCAATTTGAAATTTGTTTTTCCTTGTCACCCAAGCCCGTGTGACCACATGGACGGATTGGATTGCATAAAAACATGATGGTGGGTCCCACGTGGGACCCACAATAATGTATGTGTCTTACTCCCACCGTCCAGGCGGACGGTGGATCCCACCCAAATGTATGTGTTGTCGTGCCGTCTAGCCTTTCTGCTGGGCTGCTGGACAGCCAGTGGCCCCCTGATACACGTGTCCTATCCGCATACAATGGGACCCACCCATGATGCATGGGCTGCATCCAACCCGTCCATTCATTTTAAGAGTCTATTTTATGACATAGGCATAAAGAATGAGTTAGATCCTTAGCTCATGTGGACCCCACCCTGGCCTGTTTTGAGGACCATCTTAATGCAGTTACAGTAGTTTATTGGGGCCCACTTTGATGTGGATGTAAGGCCCATGGGATTGGGCCCAC
Organism: Magnolia kwangsiensis; assembly: GCA_037074715.1. Taxonomy (NCBI): domain Eukaryota; kingdom Viridiplantae; phylum Streptophyta; class Magnoliopsida; order Magnoliales; family Magnoliaceae; genus Magnolia; species Magnolia kwangsiensis. The sequence goes on along the minus strand of CM073583.1, from coordinate 38,023,816 downwards.
TTGATATGTTCCAAGGCCCATGGGACTAGGCCCATTTGATGTATTTTAAGGTCCATGGGACTAAACCCATTGGATTTATATAAGGCCTATGGGTTTAGGCCCATTTGATATGTATTAAGTCCATGGGAATAGGCCCCTTTAAGACACTTGAGGCCCATGGGTTATGACCCATTGCAATGTACCCAAGGCCATTTGTGAAGCCCAGTAATGCGGCCCATTTGATGAACATAAGGCCCACTAATATACCCCAATTGATGTAATGAGGGCCCAATTGGATGTGCCAAAGGTCTATTGCAATGTGTGAACCCAACATGGGTTGTGCAATAATGTTTATTACGAGTTATGGCTTGGGAGCAATGTTGGTTTGACGTCCACATTGCGAGTGTAATGCTGGTTAGATGTCCACATTACGACTCTCCTTAGGGCCCATTATTAAGCCCGTGTTTATTGTGTATAGGCCGTCCAGGCCCATCTGCATTGTAAGGATAGTTCATTTCATTATAACATGTTTAGTATAGTTTCATGACTCATGATCATACGCATCATATGTATGCTTGATATGAGAAGTGACTGATCATAGCATATGCCTTCGGGCAGATTGTTTACGGGATCCCGATTAGGCGGTGTTGCCCTACATGAGCACATGATACATGCAGGATTTGCTGCATGACTGGATAGTGTGATTCATGCATTTCGCATTGTGTGATATCGTTATTGTACGCCCTAGCGACATCGGGGTCGTAGCCTCCACAGACACATCGTGGTTGGCAAGATTGTATACTGAAAATCTTGTTCTACATGGGGTGCTATAAATATCCCTGGGTGAAAGTCCCTAAACCCTTATGGTACCAAGAGGTTGCTCCAACGTCTAGACCGAGTGGGTTATGCCTTTGGTTATGCTTATTACGAATTAAACTGACGTTGAAAATCCTTCCCGTAGCATCCCAGGATCGGAACCTGGCGAATGGGAGCTGGGAGACAAAAATGGGGCTCTACGGAGGCTGTTGGCGCCAGATTCGGCGATCTGGAATTTTGTGAGCCCGGTTTCTGAGTTTGGGGCGTGACAGTAGGGGATCCAAGAGAATAATCATTATAATATGTTGTTGATTCATTTTTTCAATTTTAATTTTTTCACTAGTTATAGTCATACTGATCATAAGTGGGAGAATCTTCTTGTTGATAATAATCCTCATTCCCATAATTACGATCGTATATGGCCCTATTAACCGATGGAACATAATGTTCTAGTTAGTTCTCAATATCGGTTTTCGATGGAGAGAAATCTTAAGGTATATGTTGAATGCCACAACTCTCAGGCATTCTCCAATATTTTCTATCCATCTCAGCGTATGCACATACCCATGCTTCCATGGTAGAACCCTAACTCTGAGCCTAATCCTAGAAAAATAAAAGAAAGGATCCTACAGCAATATGGAAAGTAAGAGAAGTTAGAAAGGTGTTACCAAATAAGAAGTTCCTATGTTAAGATCCTGAAAAACAAAATAAACCAGTTAGTATCTAAGAGATACGACCTAATCTAAAGAATAGAAAAAGTAGAGAAATTCGGATGAAATTACCAATTCAGACGATTTATCAACGACCCTAAAAAATAGAAAAGTTAGTTCTAAGAAAGAAAAATCTAAAACTAAAGTTAGTAAAACTCTAATCTTAAACTAATTCTAAAATCAATTAATTTCAGAGAATCGTAGCCGTCAGTCCCCAGCAACGGCGCCAAAAACTTATTCACTCCCCTAGTGCAGGATTGTGATGTAGTAATAAACTCGGTAAGACCAAGGTCGAATCATAAGGAACTGAAACCTGTACGTTATCTGAAACTAAGTAGAACTAGAACTAGACTAAAATATTATCTAAATCAAATAGAATTTAATGAAGAATTGTGAAATAATTATCTAAAACTTTAGAGAAATCAGAGCTAAGAAACTAGGGATTCAGAGGATCCACTTGTAGAGATCAGGGAGATCTTACGCCTGCTTCAAGAATCATGAAAATTAACTGAACTGCCATTGATATAGTTTTCAAGAGATAAAAGGTATATGAATTAGAATGGATTCCATCACCAAACCATGCCCAGGAGACAAAGTAAACAACATAATTAAACTAATTACCAACCAATCACATGTATGAAGGTTAGGAAGGGTACTGTCATCCGACCATGCCCAGGAGACGATGATGAACAACAGGGCTTCCTGACATCATAAACATAAAAAGAAAAGGAACATGCTCGAAGCCATCGCAAACCCATTGTAATTTCAGTCACAACAGACCATTAAAAACTAAAAACATTCTCTTAATTAACTAAAATCAACATCAATTCATTTTAAACAAAAGGCACAAGTAAAGGTCCTCCCATCACGCTACAAGCTTCACCTCTTAGCCCTAGCTAAGAGGTTTAGCCAACCCTAGACATGTTTAACTAATCTATAAAAAAAAAGAAAAAATATAAAGAAAAAAATAAAAGGGAAAAAAACTTCACGTCCAGCACTCCACGTTCCCAGCCTCCCCCCCCTCCTCTCTCTCTCTCTCTCTCTCTTTAGAGCTTCAAAGGAGTCGGTGGAGAGAAGAAACTTAATGCAGAAGTCTTCCCTACACAGTAACAGTAGGCGAACATTTCCTTTACGCACGCGTAACAGAGCTTATGCTGGTTATTTGGTGGGGTCCATTCCTGATTTCGACGGAAGAATCTGAGCCATCTATTAGATGAAGAACGAAAAACCAGTTAGAAATGACGTGATATGGCTTGCATTCGGTGTGGCCCACAGAGCTTTTTCTTGCACCGTTCAACTTCCGTTGGACAATCAAAAGCACGATCTTCACTGTCATTTGAAATAATACCACCTAGGCAGTGGTAATATGGACCATATTGATCTAATGGATGGTTCGGATTGGACCTTTGAATCTTGATGGTGGCCCACAGCAGAGGACCGCAGGCTCTGTTTGTGAACAAAGCTTCCGTCGAAGTGCTGTGAAGATCGGTGGGCCCCATATTGACAGTGATGGAGAAATCCACGCCAACCATTAGATTACAAATGAAAAAATGTCCAAAGGGGGTTGGTTTTAGATCGAATTAAGTGTGGCCTATTGATTCTTTTCCACTGCAGTCCATCCTGTGCATCGTGTGGGTGCATGGTGTACACGCACCTCAAGTGCGGAGTCCGTTGTGATGCTTATGTGAAATCTGTTCTATCCATCTGATGTGTCAATCATTTAAAGGCGTTGATACAAAAATTGACGCATATCTAGATCTCAATCGGGCCCCAATTCAGGATTTTATGGGCTGATCTTTCCATTGAGCCACTTTTACAATGATCCAATGGCTGAAATTTGACGTGTACGGTTAATTTATGGTCCTCAGACCATGTATGAAGTTTCGAGCTGAATGGATAGTGGAAACCCCATGATCTTGCATTCTGGATGATTTTCGAGCCACTTGAGCTTCAATTTCTCAATTTTCGCGGATCCCTGGCGTGTGATTCTATCGATCTTGGTCCCTTGGAGTCCGTCCCTTGCCTTGGCATCATTAGATCATTAATTTCATGCTTTAAACACCCTATTCCAATCCACGCTCTTAAAGTCACCTTGCAAAAAACACAAGTAAATCGAGCTATTAAACAGTATTCTGTTCGTGAATCCAGGCGATAACTGGGCTCTAATATGCAATATTTGCCCCTCAATAGCCATTTATAATCATGTTTTGCAGATGAATTTTTCCCATATAAAGTACATTTATATATGAACTGTTAATATCTGTTTTATAAGGCAATTATGAATTTTTATGGCTTCCTTTCTTGGCCAAACAAATGGCTGGAAATCATGATCTGTGGAATTTCTGGGATCACCTTCAGTGTTACAATGGAATTATTCTGTAAACCCTCTTCCAATGGTGTCTATTTGGGTTGCATACAGTGTATATTTTTAGACTCTTTGACAAGTTAATTGTGACTGTAGTTGAAGCCTCCTCATTTATGTAATTTTCATATCTGGATAGCTAACTCCTTGCAAAATGTGCATTTTTTCTCCATTTTTCGATCTTTTGTATCTGCCATGAAAAATATATGTTAGAAGTCCTTATGTTGGTGTTATTTTTGACTGTTGGTTTTTATCATTTCCTTTCAATCTTTTCCTTCTCTTCAAGTCAATTGATTGAGTATATATGTATTTTCTTCTTTTAAGTATTGAATTTCCTGATATATACCAGATAGATTTCTGCTACATGTCACATGGAATTCCCAGGATTACATCAGATGGTTTGTTTTGTTCGTATATAAATTGCATGATTTAAGAGTTGTTTCTATATCTCATCTGGATTTGCTGTTGCTAGATTTTTCACTTGGACATTATAATCTTGTTTTAAATAATCAGGTTCTTCTTTCCAATTGTACATGTATGATAGTCTCATCAGTGTATAAATGAGTCATATGGATTTTCATAGCTTGTTCAGGGAATGGACTGTATGCCTTGTGATCCAGTGGATTGATTTTTTATGGCTCTTAGTACATGGATTAAATGACAGTTCTATCAATGTATACATGCAAGCTGTTTAATTTGACACTATTCATCTGTTAATGCACTGTTCTCCTTGGATTCCAGTGATGAATTTTTCAAGCTTTTAAAATACATGTATACATGATACTTCTATGAATGTATACATGTATACAGATTAACTGTTCTTTATATTTCTCTTCTAAAACCAGTGTTGTATTTGGTATTCCTCATGTAGCATTACTGAAATGAGATTGTTTTAGTTATAACGATTGTGAAATATACATTTTCTATGTACCTTGGATAATGACCAAAATGTAGGCAATTGAGTGTTTAAGATAATCCAATCGGTGGAATTTCATGCCAAATAAAAAAAAATAAAAAATTAGAATTAGAATTTGTCATGTGCCATGCTTGTTTTAATGGATAAGGCCCTATTTGGTGGCTACTAAAAAAAAGAAAAAAAAAAAAAGCTGCCATGTGTACCATGGATAATGACCAAAATGTAGGCAATTTTTTTTTTGTCCACACAATTATACTTTCATGAAACTAATGCCTAGAAATCAGGTTTTCAAAAATTTCCAGGATCATACTCTGATCGACAATGGTTAACATCTTTTAACCATCCTCATTTGGTGTCTATTGAATTACATAAAGTGGATATTGGTTGTTAGTTTGGTAATTGAAGTTGAGACTTTGATTGGAAATTGTTAAAAAATTTATCTTTCACATGGATTGATACATACAGGGGATATTTGTGGACTTTGTTGCAATCTATTTGTATATATGAGAAATTCTATTCATCTAATTTCAATGGTACATTGGTATATTTTGTATGGATTGTCTGTTGTTGGTTTCTAGCAAACCCAGGTTCTTGGCGTAATGTATGCCCATACATTTCCATCTGTTTCACTATTCATTTGCATCAATTTCCTGTTATCTTATGGATGTGTTTGCCAAGTTCATTGTATCATGTTGGAGTGTTATTTACGGCATATCTCAGATGGTTTTCCTAATGATAGGTTTCCTTGCAGTGACTCATGAACGGTACTCATTTACTGTAATCTATGGCCATAAAGTTGGGTTGGCTCACATTCAGTGTACAATATGTGAAGAAATCATCAAAATCATGTTATTTCAACCCTTACTAATCGAAAACTGTAGCCTTTTTTGTAATATGGATCCTAACTTTCTCTCCCTACTATTGAATTTTAAGACATTGAGTCTGATGACCCTGATTATCTGTAACATGTATTATTTGCAATGTTCATCTCTGAATAAGTAGCCATTGGTATGACTCAGAAATCCTCTTAACTGCTATGTTTCTAAATTATTTTGTTTCTCACAATGATATCTTTGTGTTATTTCTTATATATCTGGGTTCTCCTTCATGTGAGTAATGTTACTTTGAGGTTTATGAGGTATGATCTGTTCTATACTTTTTAATGTTAACACCTTTTTTTTTTGGTATAAGATACCAAGCTTCTTTTCATGATCCATTATTCTAGGTTTCCCCCACAATCAAATAGATATAGTCAATTCCTAATGAAAACTCACCACTAGTTGTAGCTTTAAGGACCCAATGTAATATTTCAGGGGTTGCTATCAGAACAAAGATTTCTAGTATACTTACTGTTTTGTGATTTCCTCCTCCTTAATCACTTGAGCCTCATGTGTAGGTCTGATTTCATCAAGTTCACATTTGGATTCTTCGGTTTGTCTCTTCAGGCTCTCAAGCTACTTGACAGCCTCCTCCTACATGTATGAACACTATATTTGGTAATCAACATAGTCAACTGCTGCAATTGCATGAAAACATGGATTTTCATTTACAAATAAGTAAGGAGGCAACCCTAGTCACTAGATGACTATCAGGATATCCCCAGAAATTTTCTCTCCCAAATCTTTGACATCAAATTCAATCTGTGCATACGTTTTTATCCTTTTAGTTTGCCGCTTCTCCATTGCCTCTTTCTCTTTGTTCAAACCTTGAATATCTTTGGTCAAAGATTTGAACTCCTTCTCCAATTGCTTGAGCTTTGTTTGTTTAGTGGCAAACTGATTAGCATTGAAGGGCAACTGATTTCTAGGTGTATTCATTTGCCAATAAATTATGTATATCTATAACACATGCTAAATCATTTGCACTGAAGTGAACACTGGACAGAGATCAATAAGAATGCTCATAGTTTCTTTTATTGTGTGTGCGTGTTTGTGGAGGGTTAGTTTCTATGTAGGCATTCTTTTATGCAAAAAGATAATCACTTTGATAAGCTTGAGAAGATCTCTACAATCTTTCTGGATAGGTTTCTCCTAGATAGACTTGAAAAGCCTATACATACTATACCTTTGTGTTCATTCAAAAGGTAAAATAATTCCAATGCTACAAGACTCTTTATCTAGTAGTTAATATTGCACACTCCATTCATCTTTGAAAAGCCAATGACCTTTATCCACCCAACTATATTTGTTGTATATGCAATGTTGTATGACGGGACTTCCACATTATAGTCATGTGATGTCTTAACTGAAGGAGTATTTCCATTACATGTTGTTCCATTTTTCAGGAAATAGTGTTGAGCACACCATCCTTGTTCATTACAGAGACGTTTAGGAGGTACGTTTCTACACCATTGTATCATTTTGGAAAATTGGCATTTGCATTAATCACTACATATTATATCATTTTAATTTAACTCTGCCTCCTATTCAGCTGGTTTTTCAGAATTCTGTCGTATAATCTTAATTATTTTAACCCTCGAACTAGTTCTAGACATGGGTCAGGATTTGGTATTGGAATCCATCTCTTCAGAATTTGTTAGAAATAATGGGTCGTGAAATGTGAACTTCTTAATATGTAATCATATGTGAACTTATCCCACCATATAAATTATTCAACCTTTTCTCGAAGAGTGGATGGTAGGACTTCTGACTATACGAACTTGATAGTGTTGGTTATCAGTTGGTGATGGAGTGTGAAGAATTGAGAGAAGATACAGATAGTGTCATGGTTGCAAGGGCGATAATGGCTTGTATGGCGGCTGTCGGGGAATATTGTCGTGAATACATGTTCAAACAGCCAACTCGTTATGGAGAGGATGAGCGAGCTAGGTTCATCAACTCTATCATTAGGGCCAGTGACCGGGATTGTGTCACGCAACTTAGGATGAATCGATCGATGTTCTTCGATCTATATACCCAGCTACGCAAGAAGACAGTGTTGCGTGATACTCGGCGTGTGAGTCTTAAAGAACAGTTAATAATGTTCCTACACACATTGGGGCACAATGTTCGGAATCGCGCAATTGGTCATGGATTCATTCGATCAGGTGAAACTGTGAGTCACCACTTTCATAGTGTATTAGATACAATTGTGTCGCTGTACCCAATTTTCATTAAACAAGTTGGACCAGCAACTCCATCTGAGATTCAGATAAACACAAATTGGGCTGCTTACTTTCAGGTATTAATTATGGCAGGTCTATTTCTATATACATATTGTATACTACCCTTCATTCACAACTTTATCCAATGTATCTAGGATTGTGTTGGGGCAATTGATGGTACATACATTCCTGCTCATGTGTCTGCCGGTGACCATGCAAGCTTCCGCAATCAGAAGGGAGTCCTCTCCCAAAATGTACCGGCGGTGTGTTCATTTGATATGAACTTCATTTACATATTGGCCGGTTGAGAGGGTTCTGCTTCAGATGCGAGGGTCTTACACAACGCATTGAGTCAATCAGATGATCCCTTGCTTGTCCCACATGGTATTTAGTTATCTTTTAAGAGATTGACAATCTATTTCATCACCTTGACTTATGTTATTGTAAACTCAATGGGACTTTGATTCAAATATATAGGAAAATATTACGTTGTCGATGTCAGATATGCACATTCACCCGATTTTATGGCTCCATATTAGGGCGTTTGATACCACTTATAAGAATATCGAACTGGGAGAGCACCTACCAACATGAAGGAGCTATTTAATTATCGGCACGCATAGTTGCGCAATGCAATTGAGCATTGTTTTAGTGTTATGAAAGGCAGATTTCCCATCCTGAAGATGGCCATGCAGTATGAATTCCACACACAGATCCAAATTGTGATAGTCTGCTGTGTCTTACACAATTTCATACGTACCAGACCAAAATCTCAAGAAGAGATGGACCACGCTGGAGTATCTGCCACTAATGGAGAGAGTAACCCAATGCCTCATGAGGTTTCAAAGAACGACGAGCAATAATGGTTACTCCGAGCATCTCAGCATGAAAAAGATGATTGGAATCACGTGCGCGAAGCTATAGCAACCAGATTGTGGGCAAATGCATAGCAAAATAGTAGGACTAGATAATTAATCGCTATTTGCTACAAATTTCATAACTTACTGTTATTTACTTTCTAAATCATGTTATGTACCTATCAATTGAATTGCAATCTTCCAATCTTTAAGATAGTGGAGTCATCATATGGAGACACCAGATGATGTTTTTGATAATCGATCTTTTTAAATATGGATCATATTCTTATGATTATGGCTGACTTTATGCAAATCATCATATGTACTTGATATTCAGGTGGTATGGCAGACAAGATGTCTACTGATCCATCGACACCAACACATTCACCGGCCAAGACACCAGTGGTGCCCACACGATCTTCCCTACACACAAGGATGGTGAAATCCTTGGCCGAGCCTGCGTCTCGAGCCTCGAAAAAAAAATGGACTCCCGATATGGATCAAGTTATGATCGACATATTTTTGGAACAAGTAGCATTGGGACGCAAGGGCGATAATGGTTTTAAATGTGGGGCATACCAAATTACCGCCGACGCCGTTACAAAGCATACCAATGTAGTCCTCAAGTGGCAGAATGTCTCTAACCGACTAAGATATTACAAGAGGGAGTACACTGCAGTGAAGGATATGCTGGCTACGAGTGGGTTCAGATGGGACAACGAGCGGATGGTGGTGACGGCTCCTGATGAAGTCTGGGAGGAATATCTCAAGGTATAATTTTTTCAATATAAAGTGGAAATATTCGCATCAGTATACACTTCTGGCTGTACTTACTACTCATTAATGTACGGCTGCAGTCTCACCCGCGTGTGGAGAAACTCCGCGGTAAACAGATTGAGAGAATGGATGATCTTACAACTATCGTCGGTTCGGACCAGGCATTGGGACGTTTTGTCCAAGGCAGTAGGAGTATAGCCATATCAGGATCATCATCTCATCTTCAACAAGAACTCAATGATGCATGGAGAGAGGTGGATGATGACCTTGATGATACAATTGACTTGTCAGATGATTTTGCCACAGACTCCGCAAGGACCATCCATTTTTTGCCAGACGATCCTTTGATTGGACAACACGGCTCACGTAGCACTCTCACTCATACATCTAATTCCAATGCCACTCAAAGTGGGAGCGCAGGCAGGAAACGATCGCGCCCTACTCGTCCTTGTGAAGTACTCGGGGCCACTCTACAAACCGCTGCCAACTCAATGCTTAAATTTGGCCTCAGTAAGTCGATGAATCGCACTTCTAAAGTACTTGATATATTAGAAGAGGTCCAGGGCCTGACCAACTCAGAATTCTTTGAGGTTGGTCAGCACTTAAGTAAGGACAAGGATCTGGCATCATTTTTTGTGAGTCTGCAACCTGAGTGTCGCATTAACTGGTTGAAGAAAACACTTCATGACCACTTTGGTGATTGAGGTGCCGGATCTATCTGAGGATGCTGCACTTCTGGGTTTGTTGTTTTGGTTATTAGTTGTTGGTTTGTAATAACTTCGAATTACATGATTGTCTTGGATGATTTGATCACTTGCTTTAATTTTTGAGACTGACACATGGTAGCATATACAAATATGACGATTATGCTATGGCCATGACTTTTATGTAATTAATATATTTTTTATGATTTCACATGCATCAATTGGTTAGTTTATTTACTTAAGTCACTCGAAGACCATACAATCCGCTTGCTTGAAAAGATACGTATATACGACGGGTTTCTGTTTTCATTTTGTAACTTTTTTTTGTACATTCAGATGTTATTCGATACGAGAATACTACATGTCCACTTAGTTTGCAGATTCTTATTCCAACACACGTATCTCGTGCCAATTACGTCCATGTCATTACAGATGGGAAAGGATAAGTATTACGTCGTCTTGGTGGGGCGTAGGCCTGGCATATACGTATCTTGAGATGAAGCTCAGGTGAAGGTAGAGGGGTTTAGTGGAGCGAGACACCGCACATTCAGGAACTGGAAAGAGGCAATGACATGTTGGGACGAGCACTTTAGCAAAGCAGGTGCACCGTCGAGACCTTGCACGGCATCTCATGCGGTTCAGGATATTGGATTTTCTGATGATCGGGACATCTGCCATTCTTCGTCATGCTCCAACCGACAGACGATGCCGACGGCATAGGCGTCGACGGCCATGGTTTCTAGGGCCGTGTCGACTGATGATCTTCCCCCATCACCCCGATCAGATAGAGAGTTATTTTGTACTCTTCTAGTTAGCGTTGTAGTCCTTTTTCTTGCCTTCCTTGTGATTTTTAAATTCTAGCCTTATCCGGATGACTATCACTCTTATTGTGTCATTTGATACTTTTTATCTCTTTTTGCCACACAACATTCCCTATCATGTTTTCATACATCGTTATTCTAGGTGACTGCATATTTTTTGGGATCTATCTCTATCACACCACTGCCACATGATGTGGTCTATGTGGATAGGTGGACATGTCCCCTACTGATAGTAATGTTGATTGAATTCACTAGATATTGCCAATTTCATACGACATACATCGGTGGGCCACACGAATTTATGACCTTTCTGATGCGTTTCTCATTATGTTTTCTAATACGGATTGGCTACTCTCCCTGACACCAGTTGCAATACTTGTGAGTCAGTGCTCTTTGGAAACCATGATGTATGTGTTTCATCCTTTTCCGTTCATACATTTTTACCGATCATTTTCTCGCTTGATCCCAGAAATGAGAGGTATTTACATTTCTAGTGGACCACACCACATGAAAAACATAATGATTGGACATGCATAATTAAAGTCCTCAGAAGGCCCACTATGCTGTTTATTTGATGTCCAATAGGTTGATTAGTTCCTACAGCCCCAGATGAAATCATTATGTTTTCTAATACGGATTGGCTACTCTCCCTGACACCAGTTTCAATACTTGTGAGTCGGTGCTCTTTGGAAACCATGATGTATGTGTTTCTTCCTTTCCGTTCATACATTTTTACCGATCATTTTATGGCTTGATCCCAGAAATGAGATGTATATATATTTCTGGTGGACCACACCACATGAAAAATATAATGATTGGACATGCATCATTAAAGTCCTCAGAAGGCCCACTATACTGTTTATTTGATGTCGAATAGGTTGATTAGGTCCTACAGCCCCAGATGAATGGGAAAAAAATGAGCTTGATCAAAACCTATCTGCAGATCAAATTGTATTTTAACAGTCGGTGCTCTCTCAAAACTGCTTCCTATAATCTGGTCTATTTAAAATTGGGATATATGAACATTTGACTTCACACCATCTTAAAATGATCTGTTAAATTAGATGGACAGCATGGATGAGACATGTACATCATGGTGGGTCCCACGGAGCAGCGACCACCAGCCAAAGGCTGCTGTCAGGTCGAGTGCCCAATCCGTAAACCCGGTGCATTAGGGCGTGTTTGGCGGGGGACGGTTTTATAACCGTCCTGGGCACCTTGGCTTATCACATGTTGTAGTTGAATCCAATCGGTGGCTTACAATCCCATGCCTGTCCAAACATGCACGCACTTGGCCCAATCCCATCCAGGCTGCCCGTCCAAACAGGCCATGGGTTAGACGCTGGATACAGCAATCCAATGCGATTGCATGTAATCCACTGACACTGCATTGGAAAGCGTGCAATCCACCCTAATACAACCCAATCCCATCCAGCGTGCCCGCCCAAATACGCCCTTAGTGTGCCTCACCTGATAACGTTTCATCCTGATTTTTTGGCTACTAACCTAGTATTGGATTACACATCTAATAATTGGAATTGATCTCACATGCACATCAAGATGTGGGCCCAATAAAATATGACTGATGGCTTACCTCTCTCACTAGTTCTTAGGAAATAGTCTAGTCACGAGAAAAAGAAAGTAGTCAGCTCCAAGAAAAAGATTGACGTTTGGTTAATAGAGAAAAGTCTGGTTCCGAGGAGAAGATTGTGTACCGTACCACACAGCATGGACTTGTATAGATGGCAAAGAACTGTGGGCGTCACCATGATTTATGTGTTTTATGCATGCCGTCCATCCATTTTCTCATATTACTTAAAGGCATGGCCCCAAAACTGATGCTGATCCGAAGCTCAAGTGAACCCCCACTGCAGGAAACAGTGGAAACAATGATGCTAAGCATTAACATCTTCCTAGGGCCCACCATGATGTTTATTAACCATCTAGCTTGTTCATAAGGTCAGACAAACCTAAATGAAGAAGGGAAAACACAAATATCAGCTTGATTCAAAACTTCCGTGAACCCCAACAAGCTTTTGAAGGTAGGCCTTCAATTCCCAGTTTTTCTTGTGGTGTGGTTCACTGTGAGTATTAGATCTGCCTCATTTTTTAGATCATAGCTTAAAATGATTTGAAAATATATATAGATGGCATAGACAAAACATATAAATCATGTTGGAGCTGAATTTCAGTGGCTTGGTCTAACATTTGGTGGTCCACTTGATGGTGGAAGTTGATTTCAAATTAACACCACAGCAGGGCCCATCTGAATCACCAACCCTCTGTGACCTTTAAATTACGTGAAATTACTCATCGCCCATTTTATTCATCTCCGGAACCAAGTGGTGCCGTGGGGTGGGCAACCACCGTCCATTAATTTACGTGGCCCACCGTGGTGCATAAGTGAGATTCACTCGAATCATTAGATGTGTAATTCTATTTTAGGCTTACATCCAAAAAATCAGGCTAACTTTTGATTTTATTCAGCCATATCATTCCATATGGTTGGAAGAGACGTCCACCCTTGATTTTTACCGGCTTAATATGATGATCATGTGAAATCTACTCCAACCATTAAGATGATACACTGAAAATTTATGGCCAATGCACAAAAATCAGGGTATATGTGATTCAAGCGGGGCCAAATCAATGAAAATGGTTTCGGAGGGTGAGTTTTCCTTATACATTGTTTCCAATCATGTCTTTCACATCGAACCATGGATGCTGATTTTTTTTAGCCCTGCTTCTAATATGGAGTGACTCATAACACTAAGTGGGGCCAGTCAGGATTAGCTTTTCTCTATCTCCTTATTAAATAACATTAATTAGTCCTCTAATTAATTGAGGAAAATGCAATGTCCAATTAACTGTAGAGAGAGAGACAGAGAGAAAGATATGCTCACACCGTTAGTTGGACCATAACCAGTTGCCTCATTTAAGGGGAAATTAATGTCAGTAAATGTCCTCTATAAAGATTATTTCAAGGATGAAAGGAATTGTTGGATTGGGTGGGCCCCGCCATGCATTAATGTGAAATCCACCCAATCATCAGGTGCATCACCCCATGATAAACCCCTGGCCTGAAAATCAGCCCCATCCATGGTTTAAGTGAATCACGCTATTGGAAATAGTATACATAAAATTAACACTCTTCAAATTACTTCCCTTTGTGTGGCCCATTTGAATCGTATATGGGCCTGATTTTTGGGCCTTGGGCCAATGTCTTGGTGTGGCATCTAATGGTTCGAGTGGATCTCATGTATACATCACGGTGGGCCACTTACAAAATGAAGGGCGGCCAAAGCTAAGCGTATGTTAGTTCCCGATAATAATGGTGTGGATCAGGTTTTACTCAGGTAGCAACGTACTGAAATTTTCTCTGACTATGAGGCCCACTTTAATGTATTTTCAGAATATCCAATCCATTCATCAGTTTTTACAAATACTTTTACCGTATGGTCCTAAAAATGAAGTAGATCCAAATTACAAGTGGACCACACCATAACAAAAACAAGATATCAAACTCATATCATTAAAAACTTCCTGAGGTGCACAATAAATTTTACTTTATATCCAACCCATTGACAAGGTTGTAAAACTAAGTAAAATGGTATCGGCCTAAATGCCAAAAACTGTGTGACTATTCTCATTTATGTACAATTATAGAAGAAGTTTGAAATACAAAGATATAGAATAACAGAAATTCAAATATAGTTAAAAGTTATCTCCTAAGGTAGATAACGTTTATCTGTAGAATGTAATTGATCTGGTGGATAAGATAAGTGAGAAGCCAAGGGAATCTCGGTAGTTTGAATCATATGGTTATCATTCCCCTGCAAGCTAATGGGGAGAGAAACCACCATTAGCTTGTCACGAAGCTGACAAAACTGTGCTGAACTGAGTCCCTTTATAAAGATATCAGCAGTTTGATCATAAGAACCAATAAACTGAAGGGCGATATCTCGATTAGCAACTTTCTCCCGGACGAAGTGGAAATCAACTTCAATATGTTTAGTGCGAGCATGAAACATGGAATTAGAAGCAAGAGCAAGAGCACCACTATTGTCACACCAAATAGTAGGAGTAGTAGGCAAAGAAATATGAACTTCTTTGAGGAGCATATGAATCCAATAAAGCTCAGCAGTAGTAATAGCTAATGCCCTATATTCTGCTTCAGTGCTAGAACAAGCTACCACAGATTGTTTCTTGGCAGTCCATGAGATTAAGCAAGAGCCAAAGAAAACGCCATATCCGATAGTAGATCGTCGATCATCGGGATTACCAGCCCAATCTGAATCACAAAAGGCCTGAAGAGTTTGCTCACCCTTTGAGTACCACAATCTCAGATCAATGATGCCTTTTAAGTATCGCAAGACACGTTTTACTGCTGTCCAATGAACAAAATTAGGACAATGCATATGTTGGCACAATTGGTTGACAGAAAATGCTATATTAGGCCTAGTCAATGTGCAATATTGGAGAGCTCCCACAATTTGTCGATATTCTGTAGTTTGAGAAACTGTGAGTGGCTCACCAACATGAGTGGATAATTTAAGGCCTGTGGTACAAGGAGAGGAAGCAGGTTTGGCCCCAGCCATCTTGGTACGATGAAGAAGATCCCCAATGTATTTGGACTGTCGAAGATGTAATCCAGCAGAGTCACGACTTGCTTGGATGCCAAGAAAAGAGCCTAAAAGACCAAGGTCCTTCATCTTGAACTCGGTTTGCAGCTTCTTGATTAGAGATTGAATGAGAGAAGGATCTGTACTTGTAACAAGAATATCATCCACATAGATGAAGATAAATAGATGAATATTGCCCTTATGATAGACAAATAAGGAGGCATCCACTGGTGAGGATAGGAACCCGAATTCGAGTAGAGTGTGATGCCATAGACAGAAGCTAACACCTTGTCAGATAGAGTGGCATTAATCCAACTTAACACATATTGATCTTTCTTATTCCAGAGAATATAAACTGGATTAAGAGAATGAGTTAGTCCCCCTCCACTATCAAAAAGGAACTTTGATGGACACGGCTCAGAACCATCCACGAAGCCCATCAAGTCATGACTTTTTAGCACTGGCACAATCTAAGATGACCATATGAGATAGTTTGAGTCACTCAGCTTGATTGATACAAGATGGCCAATGTTTGGAGGAGCAAAGGTAACATTGGAGGAATTGGAAGAAGAGGAAGCCATAGGTGAGAAGGAAAGGATCAATTGAAATTAGGCGTATGTCAATGGCTCTGATACCATTAAAACTAAGTAAAATGGTATTGGCCTGAATGCCAAAAACCGTGTGACTATTCTCATTTATATACAATTATAGAAGAAGTTTGTGTTGGGGGCCTTGCACAAAACCTTAGGATCTAGCCTCCCGAACAAACCAGAATTATGGGATAATAATAGCAATGAAATAAATCAAAGCAACAATCACACACCACACAAGAGATTTTTACGTGAAAAACCTTCAAAGAGATAAAAACCACGGAACGTCGTCCAGATCAACAATCCATTATGAAGTAGAACATTTACAACCTTCTTCACTCACGCAGGAGCGGATAAATAGTAAGAGAATAAAAGAAAAACTGAGAGATCTCACCGATCACGAGGACGTAGAAGCGCTAAGACGACGGCTCCCTTCCACAAGCTTCCTCTCTCTCTTTTCTCTCTCTTACCCTTGATAACCCTCTTGTGTTTTTCTCATACCCTAGAAATACCCTAGAGAACCCTTTTTATAGTTTTAGGAAACTCCTTTCCACATCCCTGTTGTGAAAGGACTCAAATCCGCAGTTTCGCGTAAAATCGCGGAACAAATTGCGTAACTTATGACTAGTCGTAGCTCTTCCACGACTGGTCGTAGACCACCTACGACTAGTCCTAGACCCCGAAAAAAAACAGCACAACTCGCTGGACTTTGAGTCGTGCTAGGGCTCGAACCCAAGGCCGGTCGAGCGCCTCCCACAACCAGTTGTGGCTGTCCCACGACCGGTCGAGCAACACGATGAATTACTCCGATTTTTCACCTGTTGCTCCATCTCTCCTCTAATCTGAGGAGGAAAACCACATCAAATCTCTCCCTTTCCGACTCAGGAGGAATTCACCTTCTTCAAGCCAGCCTGGTTTCTTCAAACCTCGAACTTGCCCTTGAGCAAAGCCTTGGTCATCATGTCTGACCCATTATTGTCCGTATGGACTTTCTCAAGCTGTAACACCTTCTGTTCCAAAGTATCCCTGATCCAGTGATACCGAATCTCTATGTGCTTCGACTTGGAATGTTGACTTGGATTCTTGCTCAAGTGTATAGCACTCTGACTATTGCAATAGACCACATGCTCCTCCTGCTTCAGGATAAGTTCCTGTAGGAACTTCTTCATCCAAAGCATCTCTTTACATGCCTCTGTGACTGCAATGTACTCGGCTTCTGTCGTCGACAATGCTACGACCCTCTGTAGCTTGCTCTGCTAAGAAACCGTTCTCCCTGCAAACATAAACATGAACCCCGATGTAGACTTCCTGGAGTCTATGTCGTCTGCCATATCTGCATCTGTGTAGCCCTCTAACACAGGTTTACCGTCACCATAGCATAAGCTCAACCTGGATGAGCCTATTAGATACCGCAGTATCCACTTCACCGCTGCCCAATGTTCTTTGCCAGGATTGGCAAGATACCGGCTGACAACACCAACCACATATGCTATGTTTGGGCGTATACACACCATAGCATATATCAAACTTCCTACAGCTGACGCGTAGGGTATCTTCTGCATCTCTTCTACCTCTGCCTTCGTCTTGAGACACTGTCTGTCGCTCAATCTGAAGTGATCATCCAGTGGAGTACTGACCGGCTTCGCTGCATTCATATTGAACCGCTCTATGACTTTCTCAATATACCTCTCTTGTGACAGCCAAAGCTTCCTGCTACTTCTGTCATGGGTTATCTCCATTCCTAGGATCTATTTAGCCGGGCCCAAGTCTTTCATCGCAAATGACTTGCCCAACTCCTGTTTCAGCTTGTCGATCTTCTTAATGTCCTTTCCCATGATGAGCATGTCATCAACATATAAGAGCAGAACTATGAAATCACCATCTGAGAACTTACGCGTGAACACACAGTGGTCCTACTCCGTTCTGTCATACCCATGCTGTAACATGAACGAATCCAACTTCTTGTACCGTTGCCGTGGAGCTTGTTTCAACCCATACAAGCTCTTCCTTAGCCTACACACCATATGTTCTTTGCCCTTGATTTCGAACCCCTCTGGTTGGTGCATGTAGATCTCTTCTTCCAGGTTACCATGGAGAAAGGTAGTTTTAACGTCCAACTGCTCTATCTCTAGATCCATGCTAGCCGCCAACCCAATCAACACCCATATGGATGTCATCTTCACCACTGGTGAGAATATCTCCTCGAAGTCTATGCCTTTCCTCTGACCGAACCCTTTTACCACAAGTCTGGCCTTGAACCTCGTCTGTGAATTCTTCTGCTCAATCTTCTTTCTGAACACCCACTTGTTGCTCAGAGCTTTCTTGCCCTTAGGCAGTTTCACCATGTCATAGGTGTGGTTCTTATGAAAGGATTGCATCTCCTCTTGCATAGCTTTCAACCACTCCTCCTTATGCTCATCGGCTAGGGCCTCAGAATAATCTTCTGGCTCTCCCCCATCAGTCAGCATAATGTACTCATGCAATGAGTACCTCTTGGACGACTGTCTATCCCTAGATGACCTCCTCACCTGTGGCTCAATAGGTGGATCAAGTGGGGGCTGCTCCCCCGGTCTATCTTCTGTACGAACCCCCTTGTCCCCTACACCTCGTTGTACTCCCCCGTCATTAGGCACCACGAGAGGAATAACCGGATCCATGTCCTCTAGCTCACCTAAACTAGGCTGATTCTTCTCTGGCTTACCAATGTCTTCAATACACTGATCTTCAAAGAAAACCACATCTCTGCTCCTGACGAGCTTCTTCTTGGTTGGATCCCACAATCTGCACTCGAACTTTTCATCACTGTACCCTAAGAACACACACTGCCTGATCTTTATATCGAGCTTGGACCTCTTGTCCTTCGGTACGTGAACGGATGCCCTGTATCCAAACACCCTGAGATGACTGTACGATGGATCCTGTCCAGTCTACACCTTCTCAGGTACTTCTCCATTCAATGGGGCTGATGGAGACCTGTTTATTAGATACACCGCCGTGTGCATTGCTTTTCCCCAGAACGTCTTGGGCAACTTCGCATAGGATATCATGCATCTGATTCTCTCAACAATGGTGCGATTCATTCGTTCAGCTACACCATTATGCTGGGGGGTCTTGGGAACCGTCTGTTCATGCCGTATACCCAGAGACTTGCAGTACTCATGAAAGTCACCGATGTATTCACCACCATTATCAGTGCGGATGCACTTCAATGATCTACCTGTATCTCTCTCGACCATAGCATGAAACAACTTAAACACACCAAAGACCTCGTCCTTGGATTTCAAAGCATAAACCCAAACCCTCTTAGATGCATCATCTATAAAAGTAACAAAATACAATGCCCCACCCAATGTTTTTGTCCTCATAGGACCACACACATCAGAATAAACCAAATTTAATGCATGCACTTTATTAACAGAAGAAACAGTTTTAACAAATGAAACTCTATGTTGTTTCCCTGATAAACAATCAAGACAGGTTTTGAGAGGTGTACCTATCACGTCTGGAAGGAGGCTCTTCCTCGCTAGTAGTCGAAGCCTTTTTTCACTCATGTGGCCTAGACGCCTGTGCCACATGTCTATAGTTGAATGTTCCACTACGTTTAACACACTCTTACATACACTAACACTTGCCTTGTAAAGGGTGCAACACTTCTTTCCTTTGGCTATGATCAACGAACCCTTGATGAGCTTCCAGCACCCACCAGCAAACTGACTTTCATAGCCATCATCATCCAACCTTCCCGTCGACATCAAGTTGAGGCGAAGATCTGGGGTATGCCTCACATCCCTGAAAACCAATCTGCAGCCCACATCGGTCTTCAAACAAATATCACCAACTCCCACGATCTTCGATACGCCAGAATTTTCCATCTTCACGGTCTCATAGTCACCTGACTTGTAGCTTGTGAAGAAATCTCTGCGTGGAGTCGCATGAAAAGAAGCCCCCAAGTCAATCACCTAGTCGGTGTCCTGACTCGTAGCCGTGAGACATACATCGTGATCTGCTGAAAGAATAATAATGTCGCCATCTGAAGCGACTGCAGTAGAATCAGATTCATCTTCCTTCTCATTTCATTTTCCTTTCTTGTCGTTTTTAGCCTTACGACATTCATGCTTATAGTGGCCCTTCTTACCACAATTCCAACATTCAATATCTTTTCTTTTACTCGACTTGCTTCTTGATTTATCTCGGGCCTTCCCGTCCTTCCTGTTCTTTCCTCTCCCTTGTTCTTGTGTCACAAGTGTCTTTTGCTGAGTAGACCCCTGAGAGTTCCTCCTTGTCTCTTCATTGAAGAGACAACTAGTAACCTGTTCCATGAATATCTTTCCGTCTGGCGCAAAGTTACTTACATACACCACCAATGTCTCCCAACTGTCAGGCAACAAACTAAGCAATAGTAAAGCCTGCAATTCATCATCCAAGACCATCTTCATAGAAGAGAGTTGGTTCATTATATTGCTGACCTCATTCGTGTGCTCGGCCACAGAATCACCATCCTAGAACTTGAGATTCACAAGTCGCCTTATCAGAAAATTTTTATTACCGGCTGTCTTCCTCTCATACAGCCCTTATAGTTTCAGCCATAGGCTAGCGGCTGAGGTTTCCGTAGATACATGGTGAATACAGAGTCATCAAGCCATTGTCTAATAAACCCCACAACTTTTCGGTCCAACTTCTTCCAATCATCATCAGACATATCCTTGGATTTTGCTGATATGCCCAAAATTGGAGAATATAGATCCTTGCAATAAAGCAAGTCCTCCATCTTAGCCTTCCATATGGTCCAGTTAGAACCATTGAGGCTGATCATCCTTGATGAGCTACCTTCCATAATTCCAAACCGATCCTATCCGTTCAATCAACTTAGCGCTCTGATACCACTTTGTTGGGGGCCTTACACAAAACCTTAGGATCTAGCCTCCCGAACAAACCAGAATTATGGGATAATAATAGCAATGAAATAAATCAAAGCAACAATCACACACCACACAAGAGATTTTTACGTGGAAAACCCTCAAAGAGGTAAACACCACGAGACCTCGTCCAAATCAACAATCCACTATGAAGTAGAACGTTTACAACCTTCTTCACTCACGCAGGAGCGGATAAACAGTAAGAGAATAAAAAAAAAAAACTTAGATATCTCACCGATCACGAGGACGTAGAAGCGCTGAGACGACGACTCCCTTCCACAAGCTTCCTCTCTCTCTTTTCTCTCTCTCTCACCCTTGATAACTCTCTTGTGTTTTTTTCATACCCTAGAAAAATCCTATAGAATCCTTTTTATAGTTTTAGGAAACTCCTTTCCGCATCCCTGTTGCGAAAGGACTTAAATCCGCAGTTTTACGCAAAATCGCGGAACAAACTGCGTAACCTACGACTAGTCGTAGCTCACCCACGACTAGTCCTAGACCCAAAAAAAAAACAGCACAACTTGCTTGACTTTGAGTCGTACTAGGACTCGAACCCACGACTGGTCAAGTGCCTCCCACGACCAGTCGTGGCTGTCACACGACCGGTCGAGCAATGCGGTGAATTACTCCAATTTTTCATCCGTTGATTTATCTCTCCTCTAATTTGAGGAGGAAAACCTCATCAATTTGAAATACAAAGATATAAAATAATATAAATTCAAATATAGTCAAAAGTTATCTCCTAAGGTAGATAATGTTTATCTATAGTACGTAAGTAATCTGATGGATAAAATAAGTGAGAAGCCAAGGGAATCTATGTGGTTTGAATCATATGGTTATGAAAGGTTGCGCGCGCTTGGATAGAAGGAAAACAAAAATATCAGCTTGTGCAAATTTTTTGGCCCCAGGAAGTGTTTATAGTCAATCACCACATCTTCCTGTGTTGCGGTCAACATGAGAATTGAATCTACGTCCTTTATCCTGCCAGAACAGTTGTAAAAACCGATGCACGGCGTGGATAAAAAATACATGCTCACGGTCGGAGGATTGAATCTACGTCTTTTTCGTGCGAATCCCGTGGGATTAAGAGGGATGGGTTGGGTTTTTAAGGTAATGATGGTGGTGTCAGTGAATTGGTTTATATTCCGGAACAATCACTGGGTCTGTCAGGCTCCTCATGCATGTCCCGGGAAATCGCGATCGCATCCCTCCTAACACTGTAGGATCGATCCGGCCAAATAGGACTAGCCACGTTAACACGGAACCCCCCTACATCAGGGGACTTTTTGGCCCGAAACAGGCTCAGCCATTAAAGTCCCAAGATTTCTGATACGCTGGGTACACTGGGAAGGAAGCCACCCTTTATTTTTCACAAGGTCCACCATAATGTGCACGTGAGATTCACTTGGGCCATCAGATGTGGAACCATATTCTAAACCCATTTGTAAAAAAATCAGGTTGATCCGTTATTCAAATATGCCATAACCGTGAAAAGTGTTGGAAGAGAGACATCCACCGTTGATTTCTACAGCACACCATGATGAACATGTAAAATCCACTTAATTTAATCATTAAATTCCAAAATAAAATATATTCCTAAGGTTTAAAAAGTAGGTCCATACGTGATTTAAGTGGGCCACACTATGAAAAATAGTTTCAAGGGTGTGCTTTCTATGTATACCATGTCCAATCCTGTAGTGTAAATAAACCATGGCCGAGGCTAATTTTTGGGACTTTGGACTAAAATGTGG
Organism: Magnolia kwangsiensis; assembly: GCA_037074715.1. Lineage (NCBI taxonomy): Eukaryota > Viridiplantae > Streptophyta > Magnoliopsida > Magnoliales > Magnoliaceae > Magnolia > Magnolia kwangsiensis. Next base: position 38,000,892 of record CM073583.1, on the reverse strand, counting down.
TTCCACGCTTGATGGTTGGGGTGGATTAAACACTAACACCATGGTGGGGCCTACTCAAGTGGAAAACTCATTTTTCCTTAGAAATATCTGTTATGTAGATCATGTTTAATAGCATTAAGTAGCCTTCGAATCAGGCAACTAGTTGGAGGGTCCGACTAGCTATCTGAATTAAATGCTAATTAATGTTAATAAATGATGCGTATCGAAAAGTTAATGAAAGAAGGGGAGGAGTTGCTGGCTTGGTATGGCCCCCAACATGGTGTTTATGTAAAATCCACTCCATCCATTAGATAAGCCACCACATGTTATATCTAGATCTTGAAAATCAGCCCCAGATGTGGTTAAGGTAGACCACACGATCGAAAATAATGTGCAGGGAAAGCTAACCCTTGAAATTGTTTTCCTTGGTATGGCCCAATTGAATCATGTATGGGCCTGCATTTTAGGCATCAGGCCTATCGTTTGGTGTGGCGTCTAATGGTTGGAGCGGATTTTACATTCTCATCACGTTGAGCCTGGTAACAATCAAGGGTTGACGTCTCTCCCAATTGTTTCTATTGGTATGGCCCACTTGAATCACACATCAGCTTGAATTTTTCATGCTTTGAGCCCTACATGGAATTACACATCCAATGATCGGAGTGGATCTCATAGTACACATCACAGTGGGCTCAGTACAAAATATAGGGTAAGCATCGCTATTAACAGTTAGTTCTTAGAAACGTTGGACGTTACCGAGAAGTGGGACCGGATCCATGTTACGTGAATGATAAGTAGTGAGGTGCTTCTCAGACCGTGGGGCCCACTTCATGTATGAGTTGTATATCCATGCCATTCATCAGTTTCTACGCATAATCTTAGCATCCGTTCTAATAAACGAAGCAGATGTAAATCTCAAATGGACCACACCAAAAGAAACAATAGAAATTGAGAGCCTGCCATTAAAAACTTCCCAAGGCCAATCGTAATGATTTTTTGTTGAGAAGGTAAGAAAGACCTGGCTAAACGGAAACACACATATAAGCTTGATCCAAAACTTTTGTATCCCCGACGAAGTTTTAATGGTTAATCACCACTGTTCACTGTGGTGTGGTCCACTTGAGATTTGGATCTACTTCATTTTTGAGATCATGACCTAAATTGATCTGGAAAACTAATGGACATCCTGGATGTACAACTAATATATGAACGTAGCCCCACGGTCAGTGAAATACCCAATACGGTGTGACCTAGGTTACAAACTAACACCCGAGTTACAAACCTACTCGGATTGGGCAGCGACACAACCACCCAAGCTGGTGCTGTGTTGACCTGGCAAATTCTGCAGGCCAACCATGATGAATGTGTTATATTTGCACTATTCATCCATTTTCTCAAACTAAAATGTGCATGAGCCCAAAAATCATTCGGATACAAAATTCAATTGGACCACACCACAAAAAGCAGTTGTGTCAATGACCCCACCGTTCAAATCTTCTTGGGGCTGACCATGATGTTTATTTTACATCTTACTTGTTCATAAGGTCACATACACATGGATGAACGCAAAACGATAATATCTGCTTGATCCAAAACTTTTAGCTCTTAAGAAGTCTTTAATGGTGGGCGTTCAGTCCCCTTTGTGTGGTTAACTTAAGAGTTGGATCTGTCTTATTTTTTAGGTTACTGCTATATCACCAAAATGGATGGTCAGCGTGGATAAAACTCATACATTATGGCAGGGCTCATGCAGACTTATCTAATTAGCAAATGAGTACGTTCGTTTCCATTATTGTTCTGGAGGAGATAAATTTATACAAGGGAAATGCATTTAATGAAGAGACAGAAAAGAGGGAGGTGTTTCTTTCCGAAGAAAATGGGATGACAAAAATAAATGTACATGTGTCATGTGTTTGGACTAAGCGCGGCATACCTAAGACATCCAGTCTGTTGATTAGGTAATATCCCTTATAATCAGGTGAAGATAATTTTTATGGTGATCAATAATATAATATCCTTCTGAAAAAATTAGACAGTTGGAAATCCATTTCAACTGTCCATATTCAACTTACAAGTGTGGCTATAGCGATGAGAACTATTTAATTAATAACTTTTAATAGATAAATTTTAATTAATGGACTCTATTTGATAAACAGATTTAATCTTTTACATGTAAATTTCATCACACATATGTAAGATATAGTGTCACACATTCTCCCATGGCATATTACGGTGATTTGAGAAAGGAACTCGTGCTATTTAATATATAGTTAGTTGGACCAAATTGAATGGTCCATTGTATGTGTGAGCATTACTCTCTCTCTCTCTCTCTCTCTCTCTCTCTATATATATATATATATATATATGAGAAATGCTCACACACAACTAGTTGGACTGTGAGTTTTGGTCCAACTAGCCGGGCATTTAATGTTAATAAATATTGCATTTGGAAAATTATTTAAAAAAAGAAAATGACTTATCCACTTTGATCGGCCCACCATGGTGTTAATGGGAAATCCACCCCAATCATCACATGATTCACCTCACTCTGGACCCATGGTATGAAAATTAGATTCATCCGTGGTTAAGGTGGACCACACGACTAAAAACAAAATACAGGAAGAGCTTATCCTCCAAATCATCTTCCTTGGCATGGCCCAGTTGAAGGGCGCGGATTAGATACTGACAAGGTCAGTATCAAAATCACTACTGAAGTGACGTCACTAAGCTTTGTGGACCCCACCATGATGCATGTGTTGTATCCATACCGTTCAACCATTTGGAGAGAGAGTTTTATGGCACGAGAAAAATAATGAGATAGATCTAAAGTTCAAATGGACCCCACCATAGAAAACAGTGGGGACAGTGACATCCACCGTTCAACACTTCTTAGGGGCTATAGAAGTTTCCGAACAAGCTTATATATATATATATTTCACTTCATATATCTCTATCTTAACTTATGAATAGGTTGGATCTAAAAATTACATCATGGTGAGCCCTATAAATGTTTCAACGGTAGGTGTAACTGATCCCACGGTTTTCTATGGTGTGTCCACTTGAACTTTAGATCTATCTCATTCTTTTTCTCATGCCATAAAATCATTTCTACAAATGATTAGACCGTATGGATATAACACATGTATCATGGTGGGTTCCACAGTGTTGTAAATATAAGTTTAGATACACTGAAAATAAAATAAATTAATTCGAAGATTAAATGTTTCACTAGGCTGAATCACGTATCAAAATACGTTGTCCTTAAAGTGTGATTCGCCCCCTTATCTACTGCTGATGGGTTACAGGTGAATTGCTTCTAGGATAAGACAAGCCTTCTGGATCCAGCGTGCAGCAATCACGATAGGTCCACTGTGAAACAATTTTAACGCAGTAGATTTCTTCTGGTAGACACTGATGATGGAGATGTTCTAAGTATTTTTAGAATGGAGCTATGAATCGTATCTGATGATGGGAGAGATGGTTGTGTTGAGATGATGAAATCAGACTGGAATGGTCCAGTTTATATAGGCATCATATAGTGGTCCGTTTCCAGACGCTATCAATGGTCCAGAACGTTTGAAAAACGTTTCTGGCCGTTGTCCATTGATCTCAGGCGTTTTTGGTCGTCGGATCAAAAGATCTGACCGTTGGATCATCATGGCCCGTCCGTTTTCAGACTGTTGTGGTTTTTAAGGTAGCTATCTGTTGTTAGAAACAGATGGACATTTCGAATTTAATATCCGACTGTTCTCAGTCACCTATAAAAATCCAGGCTCATTTCAGATCCACACCGCCCTAAGGCACTGACCAGACCCATCGCACCGTCTCGCGCCAGTTCGCGTAAGGTCGCGAAGGAGCGACCACTTTGCGACACGATGCATACCTGCGAAGTGCAAAGTGCGCCATCTAGCACCACTACAGCCACACTGCCTCACTACCCACGCCCTCGCCCACGCCCGTGCCCGTGCCCGAGCTCGAACGAGCGCGCGTGCTTGCGTGCGTGTGTTCCAGTGCGTACCCAAGTTTCATCTCCTCAAAAAAGCTCCAAGTAAGAATACCCTTCTCAACATCTCATAAAAACCACAAAATTATCTTTTGCATTTTCGATGTGGGACAAAGAACACACACCGTACTTTTTAATTCAAAAAATTCAAAAAGTATTTTGGCAGGAAAATTCCAAAATTTTGAAAAATTTTGAATTTTCATTTTTATCATTTTTTTTAATTTTTAAAACCACTGAATTTTAATAATTCCCCACTAGTTTTTAAAATAATGAAAAATTCTGCCCGAATAATAATAGTTATTATGCATACAAAAACATTTCTTGCGATTTGAATCTTTTCGTAGTGTAAGTATTTTAAAGTTATTTCGAAATTTCTGGTTGCCGTAATATTGAACCAATTATTCCTATATGATATAACTGAAAATACCACATACATAATAGCTCCTGCGTTAGGTGTTCCTTCACAATCTCGCTTAGCACTTTTAATGGCCATGTGCTTATCCTGTTTCATGAACGATCCCGAGATAACTCTATCTCTCATGAGAAGCGGCACCACTTCTAAGTTCACATAAGTGAAATCCTTCCAGTGTTTTCATTTAAAACACTTGTCCTGTTTGACTGGATTTCATTAAGAGTTTAATACTCATCCCTCCTTTATAACGGCCAGCACTATCATCCTGGATGAGGTTATTAATTTATTTAGTGCTGAAACTTTTCACATATCAGTGAATTGTTATTACCCATTAAATCTAATATTTAGAGATTTTCTAATTTTGGGTTGGGTTTCTTTCACTGGTGAAACTTTGAGTAAAGAGTTTCAACCCCATCCCTCTAGATGTTGTCCTTACTACCTCTCTTGTCAGAAGTTTAGTAAAAGGATCAGCCAAGTTATTACTCGACTTTACATATGAGATCGCAATGATTCCATCTTAAATCAATTGCCTTACATAATCATGTCTCAAACTTATGTGTCTAGACTTCCCATTATAGATACCGCTATAGGCTCTCGCTAGAGTAGCTTCACTATCACAATGAAGTGAAACAGCCGGTATAGGCTTCGCATAGAATGAGATTTCTAATAAAAGATCCCTTAACCACTCAGCCTCTTTGCCTGTAGCAGCTAGAGCTATGAACTCAGATTCCATAGTTGATTGCGTTTTGCAAGTTTGTTTCTTGGATCTCCAAGATACAGTTGCACTTCTTAGGGTGAATATCCACCCTGTAGTGGACTTGTTGTCCCCTGCACTCGATATCCAACTTGCATCGGTATATCCTTCCAATACTGCTGGAAATTCTGAGTAGAATAGCCTTAGTTCTTTAGTTTCTTTAAGATAATTTAAAACTCTGCTTATTATTTTCCAGTGTTCAATACTTAGATTACTCGTAAACCTGCTTAGTTTACTCACAGCGTATGCTATATCTAGTCTTGTGCATAGCATTGCATACATAAGACTGCCTATAGCACTAGCATACTCTAGTTGTGTAACTGTTCTTCCACTGTTTTCTTTTAACTTGATACTTGGATCAAACGGGGTCTTTGCTTCTTTAATTTTTAAGTGGTTAAACTTGTTTATTATTTTCTCAAAATAATGAGACTAAAATAATGCAAAACCCCCACTATGTTTTTTAACCTTAATATCTAATATAGTATCCACTTGTCCAAGATCCTTCATTTTGAAAACTGAAGAGATAAAATTTTGGTTCCAGTTACACCTTCCATTTTATTACTGATTATTAACATATTATCTACAAACAAGCATATGATTACAATATAATCATTACACACTTTTGAATATATGCATTTATCAGCAATGTTATGTTTAAAACTATAAGATAGAACTTTAGAATTAAATTTATCATGCCATTGTTTTAGTGTTTATTTTAATCCATACAAAGACTGAATAAGTCTACACACTTTTCTTTCATTTCCTGTTAGAACAAACCCTTCTGGTTGTTCCATGTAGACCTCCTCATCGAGATCACCATTCAGGAATGCTGTCTTCACTTCCATTTGATGGATATGGAGATGATGTATGGATGTCAGAGCGAATAAAATTCTAATCGATATTATTCAAGCAACTGGTGAATAAGTGTCAAAATAATTGATTCCTCCCTTTTGTCAGAAACTCTTAGCAACTAATCTTACTTTAAAGGTTTGAATTGTACCATCTATGTGATATTTTTTCTTAAATATCCACTTACATCCTATTGGTTTAGAACCTGGAGGTAGATCTACCAATTTTCATGTTTGATTAGACATTATGGAATTCATTTCATCATTAATGACTTTTTTTCAAAAAACAGAGTCTCTTGAAGTCATAGCTTCACTAAAGGTTTTAGGTTTATCTTCTATAGTTAAAACCATAGGTATTTTTCTAATCAACTTCTCTCTATCACCCTCAACTAGATGAAAAGAGATTCGCTAAGAGTCTATTTGATCAGGATCAAGACTCTTTTCTACTCTAGCTCTTTGACTCCTACGAGGTTCACTAGGAGTTTTCTCTTCTATTTGTGTTTCTATTATAGTTTTATTATGAGATTGAATCTCGACATTCTTTTTCTCTATGAATATAGAATTTTCAAAGAACTCTACATCTCTATACTCTATGATTACATTAGAGTCTAAGTCTAAAAGTCTATAGGCCTTACTATGTTATGCATATCCTACAAGGACGCACTTGATAGCTCTTGATCCTAATTTAGTTCTTTTGATATCTGGTGTTCTGCAATATGCAAAACACCCCCACACTCTAAGATACCCTATTTATGATAACTCGTATGGAGAGGTCTTGATTTTCTTAGATGGAATTCAGTTCAAAACATGACATGCAGCTAACAGTGCTTCTCCCCATAGGTTTAATGACAACTGTGCTTGTATTAGCATTGAGTTAACCATTTCTACTAATGTCTTATTTTTTCTCTCTGCTACACCATTTTGTTGTGGTGTGTAGGGTGCTGTACATTGATGTATTATGTCGTGTTCTTCATAATGGTTAGAAAAGTCATTAGAGAAATATTTTCCTCCTCGGTCACTATGAAGGATTTTAATATTTTTGTCTAATTAATTTTTTACTTCGCATTTATAGATCTTGAATGCATTAAATGCTTCATCTTTCGAGTTTAACAGATATACATATACATATCTTGAATAACCATCTATAAACGTTATAAAGTACCTTTTACCTCCACGAGTAAGAACGCCATTTAGTTCACATATGTCAGTATGCACTAGGTCTAATATTTGAGATGATCTCTCAATGCTAGGGAATGGTTTCTTGATTATTTTAGACCGTATGCATACTTCACATTTATCTTTGTCACTATCATTGTATGATATTAGGTCGTTCTTAGCCATAAGTTTTATGGTACTGTAGCCTATATAGGCTAGTCTACCATGCCATAATGTCACAAACTCAATCATATAAGTAGAAGAATTCTTTTCATTTAAAGAAAGTTTAATCATCTCATTACAAGCATAACCCTTACCCACAAAGTTCTCATTCTTAGACAAGATCAGCTTGCCTAATTCAAACACAACCCTAATCCTAGGCTTGCTTAAGAGATCCCCTGAGACAAGATTTTTTCTTATGTCTGGGACATGCAGTACGTTGGTTAATATTACCTTCTTTCCAGAGATAAAGAGTAATTCCACGGTTCCCTTTCCTGTAACTTTCGACCGTCCTTCATTTCCCATTTGAACCTCCTGACCATTGGCCTCGTCTTCATAGGTTTTAAAGGTAGATCGATCATTGCATATATGGACTGTGGCACCTGTATTATACCACTAACCAGGAATTTTCTCTTAAACTAGGTTCACTTCTGTGACCATGACTATAATTTCATCGTCTACTGCATTAGCCTCTTTCTTAGGCTTTTTTTGGTCCCTACAGACTCGAGCGAAATGTCCGGCCTTGCTGCAGACATAACAAGCTCCCTTAGGTTTTCCGTTTTTCTTCTTTTGGGTTTTCTTGAATTTTTCTTGATCTTTGTTAGGTTTAAGGGAATCAGCTTTCTCATAGGTATTATTTTGGGATGGTCGTTCTACTGCGTTCACCTTAGACGAGGATGCACCATTAGCATCATCCTTTTTGTCTCGGTTACAAGATTTTTCTTCAATACGAAGATGTTTCTGGATTTGTTTTAGGGTGAACTCTTCGGATTTATGCGGTAGTTTCTTTCTATAATCTTTTCAGCTCGGAGGCAATTTTGCGATTATAGCTTCGACTTGAAAGGATTTAGGAAGATCCATTTTTATAGCTTTTATTTTATTTACAATAAGCTGCAGTTCTTGGATTTGGACAAGCAACGGTAGATTGTCTACCATCGTGAAGTCGAAATACCTGGCAATTATAAATTTCTGTGCACCTTCCTCTTCAGCTTTGTATTTGTATTCCAGCGCGCTCCAAATTTCTTTTGCTGACATGGTTCCCATGTACAAATCGTACAACCAATCAGAGAGAGCATTGAGCATGTGCTCACGACACATCAATTCATCTTCTTGTCACTTGATCCTAGCAGCAACTTGTTCTAGAGTGTCAGTGTCCTTAGCTTCAGGCAGAGGCTGGAGAGTCAGGTCCAGGATGTAGAAGATCTTCAGAATAGTCAGCAGGAATTTCAGCTTGTCCTACCATCTAGTGAAATTTGAATCATCGAATCGGTCCAATAGGATCAGATCCTGGTTCATCAATTTGATTGATGCAATACTTTCGGTGTCCATCGAATCACGCTTTAAGATTGTTGTAAATAAAAGTTTGGATATACTGAAAATAAAATAAATTAATTCGAAGATCAAATGTTTCAATAGGCTGAATCACGTATCAAAATAAGTTGTCCTTAAACCGTGATTCGCCCCCTTATCTATTGTTGATGGGTTACAGGTGAATTGCTTACAGGATAAGACAAGCCTTCTAGATCTAGCGTGCAGCAATCACAATAGGTCCACTATGGAACAATTTTAACGTAGTGGATTTCTTCTGGCAGACACTGATGATGGAGATGTTCTAAGTATTTTTAGAATGGTGCTATGGATCGTATCTGATGATGGGAGAGATGGTTGTGTTGAGATGATGAAATCGGACTCGAATGGTCCAGTTTATATAAGCATCCTGTAGTGATCCGTTGCCAGACGCTATCAATGGTCCAGAACGTTTGAAAAACGTTTCTGGCCGTTATCCATTAATCTCAGGCGTTTCTGGTCGTCGGATCAAAGGATCTGACCGTTGGATCATCATGGTCCGTCCATTTTCAGACCATTGTGGTTTTTAAGGTAGCTATCCATTGTTAGAAACGGATGAACGTTTTGGATTTAATATCCGACCGTTCTCAGTCACCTATAAAAATCTAGGCTCATTTCAGATCCACACCGCCCTAAGGCACTGACCAGACCCATGGCACCGTCTCGCGCCGGTTTGCGTAAGGTCACGAAGGAGCGACCACTCTGCGATATGAAGCGCATGTGCGAAGTGCAAAGTGCGTCATCTAGCACCACTACAACCACACTGCCTCACTGCCCATGCCCTCGCCCACGCCCGTGCTCGTGCCCGAGCTCGAGCGCGCGCGCGTGCTTGCGTGCGTGTATTCCAGTGCTACGCACTGAAACACACAACCCGAGTTTCATCTCCTCCAAAAAGCTCCAAGTAAGAATATCTTTCTCAACATCTCATATAAACAACAAAACTATCTTTTACATTTTCAATGTGGGACAAAGCACACACACAGTACTTTTTAATTCAAAAATTTTAAAAAGTATTTTGGCGAGAAAATCCCAAAATTTTGAAAAATTTTGAATTTCCATTTTTATCATTTTTTTAAAATTTTTAAAACCACTGAATTTTAACAATCCCCCACTGATTTTTAAAATAATAAAAAATTCTGCCAGAATAATAACAGCTATTTTACATACAGAAAGATATCTTGTAATTTGAATCTTTCCTTAGTGTAAGTATTTTAAAGTTATTTCGAAATTTCTGGTTGCCGCAATATTGAACCAATTATTCGTATATGATATAACCAAAAATACCACACACATAATAGTTTTTGCGTTAGGTGTTCCTTCATAATTTCTCTTAGCACTTTTAATGGTCATGTGCATATCCTGTTTCATGAACGATCCCGAGATAACTCTATCTCTCATGAGAAGCGGCATCACTTCTACGTTCATATAGGTGAAATCCTTCCAGTGTTTCCGTTTAAAACATTTGTCCTGTTTGACTGGATTTTATTAAGAGTTTAATACTCATCCCTCCTTTATAACGGCCAGTACTATAATCCTAGATGAGGTTATTAATTTATTTAGTGTTGAAACTTTTCACATATCAGTGAATTGTTATTACCCATTAAACCCAATATTTAGAGATTTTCTAATTTTGGGTTGGGTTTCTTTCACTGGTGAAACTTTGAGTAAAGAGTTTCAACCCCATCCCTCTAGATGTTGTCCTTACTACCTCTCTCGTCAGAGGTTTAGTAAAATGATCAACCAAGTTATTACTCGACTTTGCATATGAGATCGCAATGATTAATATTCCATCTTGAATCAATTGCCTTACATAGTCATGTCTCAAACTTATGTGTCTAGACTTCCCATTATAGATATCGCTATAGGCTTTCGCTAGAGTAGCTTCACTATCACAATGAAGTGAAACAGCCGGTATAGGCTTCGCATAGAATGAGATTTCTAAATGAAGTGAAACATCAACTTGGCTACTGACCTTAGCAGTATCTAATCCGCGCCCCCAGTTGAATCATGTGTAGGCATGATTTCTTGGACATCAAGCCTAACTTTTTGTATGGCATATAATGGTTGGAGTGGATTTCCATGGCCCAACCGGGTGGGCCCTATAAAAATCAAGGGTCCACACCTTTCCCAATTGTTTCCATTTGATATGGCCTACTTCACTCATGAATTAGCCTAGATATTTTTCTGTAGGCCCAACATGGGATTAAACATATACTGATCGGAGTGGATCACACATATGACAGTGGCCCAGTTAAAGGATAAAAGGTTGAAGTCGGTGAGGCACTTGTTGGTTTCGAGAAAATTGGTACGTTACCGAGAATGGACGGGAGTAGATCAGGTGCTACCATTGTAACATACCAATAGGTGCTTCCTTATCCATGGGACCCACTTTGATATATTTTTTGTATATCCACGCCATCCATCAGTTTTAAAAAATCATTTTAATGGATGGTCCCAAAAATTAAACAAATCCACCTATAAAGTGAGCCCCACCACAAGAAATAGTGAACATTGAACGCCCATCATTAAAACCTTCCTATGGCCCACCGTAATGTTTATTTTCCATCCAACATCCAGCTTAATCATAATCCAACTAATTCATAAGGTCACGCAGACCTGGATTATATATATATATATATATATATATATATATATATATATATATATATATATATATATATCAACGTGATCTAGAACTTCCGTCACCCTAACAAGTTTTCAATGGTGGAGTTTAATCCTCACTATTTTTCTGTGGCGTGGTCTACTTTACCTTTGGATCTCCCTCATTTTTGGTCTCATGCCCTAAAATGTTATGATAAAATAGATGGATGGTGTGGATATAACATATACATCATGGTGTGGACCATGTAGCTTTGCCATATTAACACATTCGGCTGTGTTCCCTGCCTTGCCATCCGAGTCTTTCTCAGAACCAACGCACACCTTTCATCTTTTAATGTGGCCCACCATGATGTTTACATGAGATCCACTCCTTTCATTATATGTATAATTACATATTAGACCTAGATCCAAGAAATCACGCTGATCTGTTTTCAAGTGGACCATATGAAGGGAAACAATTTGGAGGATAAGTTTTCGAGGGAGCTATTTTCTACCGTGTGGTCCACTTTATTTATTGATGCATCTGATTTTTTTTCCCCTATGACCATTACGGGGCGACTCATCTGATGGTTGGTGTGGATTTCATCTTAAATCCACAGTGGGTCCCACCCAAGCCATCAAGTCCTTTTCCTTGGGAAACAACTTTCGCCAAATCAAATTTACTAGCATTACTTACGCAACTTGTTGGACGGTCCAACTAGTTGTGTGTGTGTGTATAACTCCATTGGCCCATAAAAGGTTTGGAATGGTCAAGAAGTATTTTTTTCTTGTGGTTTGGTCCACAAGGGCCATGGCCTGCTTTTGTTGGCTGAATTGGTCTGGCCATTTGGACATCTCACCCACACGATGGCGAGAGTCCACGGTGGGTCCCTCAGCCCCTGCAGATGTCGAAAAATGAAAAATCATACGGCCCAGCCCCTACACCAAATCATTGAGAATTGGAGATGCCTTGCTGCGGATTAGAGTACCAAGGCTCACTGTTATTTCCGGGGCTCAGATTAGCCGAGCCACCTGGGTGTAGCATGTACACGACGGTGGGAACCATCAGTAGGTACCATGACCCCTGGTTGGGCTGGAAAATCATCATCACAGTGGGTTTCAATGGTATGCATCATTCCCATTGTTTCCTTTAGTGTGGTCCATATTAGAATCAGATCTACCTTATTTTTGGGCCAATGGCCTAAAATAATCTGGTCAAGCAGATGGTCAACGTGGATTAATACATACATTAAGGGTATTATGGGCTGCACGATTTGATACAGTTTTTAGGTTTAATGATGTCTTACAATCTCGCTGTTATTATTATGGTCCACTACAATCACTAAATTGACCAAAATTTCAGCCGTGGTCTTAAAGTAGGGTGAGTCACACGGTGTTTTAGGTGAATTTTACACGTACATCAAGGTGGGCCACCCCAAGTTTTCATGGCATTGGAAGCTTTGACCGACTTGATGCTAGCTAGGGCTGAAAGTCATGCAAGTTGGGTTGGGTCGGGTTAGTGCTCAACCCTAGCCCAACCCAAAGATCCCATACCTCAACCCTAGACTAACCCAATCGAACCCAACCTTTGGTTGGGGATTCTCAACCCAAGCCCAACCCAATCCAACTCAACATTGGGTTGGGGATTCTCAACCTAAGCCCAACGGGTAGGCTCAATACATGTCTTAATTTTTATACATATGATTTATTAATTACATGTGTAATTATCTATGGTAAAAAACTTTTTTTTTTTTCTAAATAAACAAGCTAAAGTATAGGACAACTACTCTTTTAAAAGTCAAGTTGTATAGCACACAATCTCTTTGGGAGAGAGAAATCTGGCGTTTCTTGTTAGCTTAAGTCATTAGAAATTACATGTACTAATGAGACCCGACGGCACTAAAAATTTTTGTGCCTTCAACACAAATGATCTTTACGCAATTATAATTTATAAGTAACTTATATATCGATTGGTTCTGGTTGGGCCGGGCAACCTGAGACCTCAAACTAAGCTCGACCCAAGTTTTATTAGGTTAGTGTTTGTATAGCCAAAGTCCGATACTAAACCCAATGCTTCTTACCCTATCCCAACCTGATGTCAGGTCGATCGGGTTGAACCCGCCGGGCGCTAATGCTAGCTTTTATATGGTCCTCATGCAAAGATTTGTAATGTCAATTCGCACAGATATTTTCTTTCATTCTCATCATGTTTGTTAGGCCCACCATGAAGTATATGTTTTATCCATGCCGTCCATCCATTTTTCATCATTATTTTAGGGCATAATAGAAAAAAAGGCCCACACAAATCTCAGGAGGACCACAATAGAGGAGAGCGGTGATTCAATGACAACCATTAAAAACGTCCTATAACTCTTCATTTTTATGCGGTCCATTGTGATATTTATATGAAATCTGATCCAGCAATTCAATGTACGATTAAAGTTTTAAGGATAAAGAGCAAAAATCATACACACAAGTGATTCATGAGGGCCACACAAAGTGATATATTTTCAAGGGTTAACATTGTCTTACCATCTTTCTGCTATTGTGGTCCACTAGATTCATTGAATTCACTGAAATATCCGTCTAGGGCCGAAAGTAGGGTCACCCACATGGTGGTGTGGCTGGATTTTACACATACGTCAAAGTGGGATTTTACAAATACGTCAAAGTGGGCCACCCTCATTTTTTCACCCTACAGGACACTATGTGGTCTTGATGCTGTGCTTTTAAACTATCCTTATGCAGTGCCTTGGAGTGTCATTCTGCAATGGTATTTTTCTACATGCTTATCACGTTCCGTAGGCACATCATGAAGTATGTTTCTATCCAAGCCGTCCATCTGTTTTTTTAGCTCATTTTAATGGTTGAGCCCAGAATTTAAACACATCCAAAGCTCAAGTAAACCATACCACGTGAAATAGTGAGAATAATGAATTCCACGGTTGAATGCTTTATTGGGCCCACAATGGCGTTTATTTGTCATCAAACCTGTTCATAAGATGATACAGACATGAATGAAGGCAAAACACAAATATCAACATTAAACAGTGTTCCTTAAAAGCTCACCATTGAATACTTCTTAGCGTCCACAGTAAAATTTACTGTACATCCAAGTTGTTGATATACTCAGAGCTAGATGGAATAACAAATATCAGCTTCATCTAAAACTTGTTTGGCTCATAAAAGGTTTATAACAGGCGATAACTATTATTTCATGTGGTGTGCCCCATAAGGGCTTAAGGGCATGTGGCTCATGTTTTTGGCAGAATTGGGCGGGCCTTTTGGACATCTCACCCAACCAATGGCGAGAGTCTATTGTGGGTCCCACACACCCTAGATATGTAGGAAAATGAAAATTAGATGGACCCAGCCCATACGCACCAAACCATTGAGAATTATAGATGCTTTTGTCGAGGTTGGCCCACCAAGGCTCTTTTTTTTTTGGGGGGGAGGGGGGGGGAGGTCCTGGAAGTACGGATCGAGTTAGGTGGATCGTGGTCAATCCAGACCGACTCTGTCCGAAATCCGATCCAAATGGATCCAATCTTACCCAATCCGGAGCCTGAGGAGGATTTTAATGAAGGATATCCAACCAATATTGTTTTCCTGTGGTGTGGTCCACCTGAGATTTTTATCCCTCTAATATTTTGTATCAAGCTTTAAAATGATATGTAAAAATGGATGAATGACATCGAAGAAATGCATACATAATATGAGGCCCACAGATCACCGAATACAGGGAGTAGCCAATCCGTTTCCGTCAACGTCAGCATACTTTCATCGCACTGAGTAAACTTAGTTGGGCCTACCATTACTGTGTGTGGATTATCCACATTGTACATCTATTTTTCCAGCTAATTTTAGTAGTTAAGCCAAAAATTGAAGTATGCAAAAAGCTCAAGTGGACCACACCACAAGAAACAGTGGGAATAATGACTTCCACTGTTGAAACCTTGGTAGGCCCTACAGTGATGTTTATTTGTTATCCAACTTGTTCATAAGATCACACAGACATGGATGAAAGGAAAATACAAATAATAGATTAATCCAAAACTTTTGTGGCCCCTAAGAAATTTTCAACGGTATAATTTCAATTCACACTGTTTCCCGTGGTGAGGCCCACTTGAGATTTGGATATACTTTGTTTTTGGTCTAGAGCCCTCAAATTATATTTTAAAATGGATGGACGGAGTAGATAAAATATTTAAATCATGGTGGACCCCACGGAGTTTACTCAGTATGCTTAGCATGCTGAGTTTACTGAGTACGCAATCTGCGTCCCAATACCATGCGCCAGCTACTGTGTTGTAGCCTAAGCTAGCTAGCTTGGCTAGGTACGTTGCGTGCGAAGATGAGAGTGACGCTCCTTGAGCTTCAAGTTGTACGAACGGTTCAAAGGAGATCAAAGTTATATGGGCCCCACAGTGATGTATTTATTATATCTACACTGTTCATATATTTTCAAAGATCATTGTAGAGCATTATCCAAAAATTTAATAATATCCAAAGATCATCTAGACCACACCACAAATAGGAGCAAACAATGATTTTCACAGTTAAACATTTCATGTGGTCCACTTGATAGTTAGATCTATCTTATTTTTCATCTCAAGCCTTATGACGAGCTCGCCAAATGGATGGACAGTTTGGATATAACACATAATCCATGATCAGATCCACAGAACTTGTTAACGCCATTACAGCAAGTTTGCATGAAAAGCACTCACTCCACTGCCGTGCAGTGCACGTCAACACATGTCTGGTAAAAGCATGAATACGTTGAGAAGAGTTCTTTCAAAGCCATGTGGGCCCATCTTGATGTACATGTTTTATCTAAGCCGTTCATCCATTTTGAAATATCATTTTAGACCTTGAGCATAAAAAGGTAGTAGTAAAGGCTAAAGTGGACCACACCACATGAAACAGTTGGATTAAATTCGTACGATCCGAATCATACTAAACCCGATCCGACTTAGTTTCTCTGACCGAGCTGGACTTGATTCGAGTCAGGTCAACCATACATCGGATCGATTTGAGTCAGTGACTTAGACTCGGTCCTAGATCGGATCGAGTTCAGGTCAGGCCATTAAGACTTCGGATCGGGTTGAGTTGGACCCAATCCGAATCGATGCCCAGCTCTACATGGTTGTATGTGACACTGTATCCATATTGTCGGCTTACGTTAGGGTGATTAGTCTCTCCGTATTGACCAATGAGCAATCAAGAAAGTTATGAGCCTATTATATTAAATTGGAATGATGTCGTTACTGTTCCACAATTACATTTGGGTGACGACCCTTGCATTAATTGTGGGTATTTCTACATGTTGATAGGTTGCTTGACCCTGTGTCTGGACTGCATCATTCGAGTCTTTTATGATCCATCGAATTAGTGTTCACTACACCAAATTGTTGATTAGTAAAGGTTTCATCCTTCGTCTAGGAATAGTGGAGTGTGTTGCTCACATGGGTGTGTACTAACAAGCTAACCCATATATTAGTAAAGGTTTCATCTTTAGTCTAGGAACAGTGGAGTGTGTGTACTCACGTGGGTATGTACTAACAAGCTAACCCACACATATATATATATATATATATATATATATATATATATATATATATATATATATATATATATATATATATATATATATAAAGAGAAAAGGTAGTATGAGCTCCACCTCGTGATAAGCTCCCATGAGGTTGAGCTGTGTAAAACTCACTGTGAAGCGTGTCGACTATCAACATCGTGTATTTCATGGGTACCCTTTAAACTATGGGATATACCAAAAATCAGCCGTATACGGAACTCAGGTGGGCCATACCATCTAAAATCATGTGAAACACAGTTAAAACATATAAAAGCACTTGGAGGGGCCCACCTGAGTTCCGTATACGGCTGAAACTTGGTTTGAACCCTCACACAAGTGAGAAACACATAATGGATGGGCTGGATTTGCAAAACACATCTTTTGTGGGCCCCAAAAATGATTATGAATGTTTTAATGGTGCACGGCCCCTCTCCACTTCTGTAAGTGGTGTGGCCCACACAAGTCACGGATTGACTTGATTTTTGAAAGCTAGGCCCACGATGGAATGGCGCATCTGACTGATGGGGTAGATGTTCGCGCATCTGACTGATGGGGTAGATGTTCGAAAGGCATCACGATGGGGCCCAAACAGCTCGGAGCCGTGAGCTCGAGCGAATTGTACCTTTTCCCTATATATATATATATATATATATATATGAATGAATGAATGAACAACATTAAGCCGTTCCTAACGCAAAAAAATTTTGAACTGTTCCTACACTACGAAAAACCCCCAGAATCGTGAAATGTAAAACCGCGATGTGTATTTCATTCCCAGGTCTCTCTCTCTCTCCTTGCGATTTCCATGGTTTTTTTTTTTTTTTCCCGTCATCTACATTTGTAGCCTCTCTCTCTATTTGCAGTCTTCATGCTCCGATCGAACCCAAAACGTTCTCACTGATGACAGACGAAACATCAATCCTCCTTCAAACCCCCTCCATCTCCTTACCCATTTGTATCATTACAACAGAAGCTTCATTTCTACAAAAGCTCTCCTCTCTCTCTCTCTCTCTCTCTCTCTCTCTCTCCATTTGCAGTTTAGGGTTTTCCTGTTATGGTTTTACTAGTTTATGATAAAAGTTAATTTCTGATTTATTGTAGTTGGGATTAGTTTATTTTTATTTTTAAATTAGCATCAAGATAATAACATCTGAAGGTTCAAGATTTCTGCATTTTTCTGGGTCTCGGTTGGGATTGAAACCATTTCGCGTGTGGATCTTGATTTTGTGGGATTTTATCTTTGCTTTTTTAGATTTTTTCTCATTTGTTTTCCCTTTTTTTTTTTTTTCTGTCCATTTTTCTTTTGTTTCTTCTTTTGGGATCGGCCTGGTGAAGCTGTGAGCCTCTTCCAACGGATGGAGTTTGAAAATGTGGTGCCTAATGAGCTTATTTTGGTGAATGGGTAAATGGAAGAGAATCGAAATGGATTTTATATGATTCTAGCAGCGGCTCTTATGGATGTTTATTGCTAGTGTGGGTGCATCTCTCTTGCTTAGAAACTGTTTGATGGAATGTCTAAATTTGTTTTCTTATCTTTTTGTGGAGATAATGCCTTGTTAGATTTCTTAAGTACAATGCTTTTCCTTAAGACATTGGTCTAAAATAGGTGGAAATGTTCCTCTCGTTATTGCATTCACTTCAATAGCAATGATCTAATTCAGATCATAAGCATAAACAAACCAATCAACATTCAGACATTCAGATCATTGATCAGACATCCATACCCTTGGATGATTCTTGGTGGTTGAAAAAAGTCTAACCAAAGAACTACATTCAATGGATAAAAGGCCACTGATCATAAAATTGAGGCAGATACAAAGCTCAAGTGGACCACACCACAAAAAGTTGTGGGGATTTAACGTCTACCATTGAAAACTTCTTGTAGGTTGTAGAAGTTATGGATCAATCTGATATTTGGTTTTTTTCCTTCAATCAGCTGTATCTTATTTCGTAGTTCTCGAAACTTGTAACTTAACTCAGACATGATGGGAACTTGAGTCCCAGTCAGCCCAGAACCCAGTTGTTCTGTTTCGAGCTTAAAAGATTATGTCTTCTGATTTTGCAAGTTTTTCTTCTAAGTAATTATCTTTTTCGAGTACATGAATAAGTCTTGAATACTTGATTGAGTTCATAATTGTGTACTGAAATGTTAATCTGTATCGATGTGTCGATTGAGATTTGCTTTGCTACGTGTAATTACTGTCCTTCTTAGCCACCGTGAGGAAAATGATGCAGAAGGGAAGCTCGTAGAAGTTACTGCAGTGCATGGATTTAGTGATCTGCTTAAGGATACTGCTTATAGCCATTTAATGGATGTGTTTTTCTTGGCTTTTATGTCCACAAATCCATGAAATTCGTAAAGGATGCACCATATATGCTTTTGTGTGTTTTTTTTTTTTTCCTTTTCTTTTCTTTTTCATTTCAATACATCATAATGTAGATTATTGAAACAATGTAAAAGATAATATAATTCGAATGCTCTGAGACTGGTAAATAATTATAGAAATAATGTAAAACTAGCAATTGCAACACCATTTATCCATGGGAAAATAACATCGATAAAATAATTTAAAAAAATGCAGGAAACAGTGGTTTTCTTCCCCATGATTCTTATTTAGTGGTGCCTCTTGTTGCTTCTGTTGAGACTTAGCAGTTGGTTTATTTTTTTAATGGAACCTAGTGATTTTTGAAGGAATTTGTTTTCCATTTCCTGTTGGTCATCGAACTGCTTGGATTGGTTTATTTTTTTAATGGAACCTAGTGATTTTTGAAGGAATTTGTTTTCCATTTCCTGTTGGTCATCGAACTGCTTGGATTACAAGTATTTATACCTTTCAACTTTATAAGCCCTTCAGTTAATTAAACTGCTTTTGGTATTATTTTCCTTTGGGAAGGGAAATGATTTGACTTTTTTTTTTCTTCATTTTTGCAGGTTATCTTGGAAGTGGCACCTGAGACTTTGTATGATAAGCTTTTCATGAAAGTTTTCAGTGTGGCAGTTTTGTTGTCCAAGCATTAGTTTCTCCTACAAGATCCAAAGGTCAGGTATTTTCTATAACATTTCATTCATTTTGGAGCTTTTTTTTTTTCTTTATTTTCTTATGTTGTTTTGAAGTCCCAATTGAGCCATGATGGACAATTCCATTCTTTTAGGTAAGGTTATTGGTACTGATTGTATATACATCTCTGATAAAATCTGTTGGCTTGGGTAGAGGCTGCTGAAGAAGTGGGCATTTTTTCATGGGACGTCATGTTTTATGTAATAGTTTCAGGCTCAGTTTTCCATAAAGACATGTAATGTAGTACTTTTAACCTTGGGTTTCACATGCATATGCTAACAACCCTAAATTCTTTTAGTTTTAGTTTTTCATTGTACTCATTTATATGAAATGGAAGAGCAGGCCAATTATTTCTACTGAAGAAAATTCACAACTGTTGATTTAAATTATGAACCATGCGACTATAACACTATCTTCCAAAAAAGAAAAGGAAAAAAAACTAGGTGAGTTATGTGACTGTTAAACTTCTTTCACCATTTTCGTTTGCTTTCCTAACCATCCTTTGTACTTACTTCACTATCTAGTAATACATGGAGCTCCCATACTCAGAATGCAATTAACAAACAAGGCTTTTATTTTGATGCGAGTTTAGAAAACAATGTAAAATGTTTTTTTCCTCTTGATATTTTATGACCATCTTTCAGGGGCACATGAGTGAAAATTGAAGAATAAGTTATTTTTCTGAGAAATAATTGGTGATTTGCTCCTCACAATTTTTTCAATCTGTTTTGTAGATGGACTTGATTTGGGAGGAGCTCGGTCAAAAAATAAAGGAACTAGAGATTGGAAAGTCAGGAGTTGTTGCTACTCTCTTAGCTGCCTGTGAACTTGGTCAAAAACTAAAGTGCGACTTTGGGGAACGGTGGTTTTGTTTTCTAGAATTTGAAGATATATTTTGTCAATTCATTTCCACTTCCTTGAATCTCAACCTGTTTTTTGTTGTTGTTGAAAGATCAAGAAACTTGCCTCCCTTATGTTCACAAATCATCTTTCTTCCTAGCTACGGTGATGTCAGCACATTACCAGTTTAGGAGCTTGAAATATATTGCTAGGAGATCCAGAAAAAAGTGTATTGTTAGGAGATGGTAATTAGCCATTTGCTAAATATTATCCCATGGCACCTTTCTTCATACAGGCAGTCATTTTTGAAACATGGCATTTAATGGTGGCCTGCGGTCATTATGTCAGCATATGTTTTGTGGGCCTTATAATTTTTCTCCTAGTGGACCCAAAAGACTTGAAGTCAGTGTTTGGCTCAGATTTTGTATTCATGCTAGCGAAACCAAATGCAGAATATTCTTTTCTTGATCGACTGCCAGTTCTTCTTTTCTGGGTCTTTTAATGGGCTTATAGTCAGACCATAAGGTGATATCTTGACTTCTCTCTTTGCATAAGTACCATAAGTTTTATGCCCCCCCACCCATTTCTCCCTCTTTTGAGATGTTCTGATTGTTTATTTTTTCATTTCCTCGCTAGGATGTTACACTCCATGATTTGGATGCTGCAAATTCTCGCCCACAAGGAGGGCAAGATATATTATTGCTCATGGGCCAGATGATGAAACCCAGGAAGACCGAAATTACTGAAAAGCTATGACAAGAAATTAGCAAGGTTCTGTCACTCTTCTTTGAATGGAATATGGCCTTTAATGTAAATTGATTATTTTAAGGTGCGTTTGGTTGCACAAAATATCATGAAATTTCATGATATTTTGCAACAAACGAGGCTGCTTAATCATGAAATATCATGGAATCTCGTGATATTTGGAGCACCCAAATGCAGCCTTAGATATCATTCATCGTATTAAGGCAATTACTAGTGAGTCCCGTGGAAATATGTATAGTGGGATGGTGGAAATGTGTGAGCCTTGCTGAAAAAACCACATGATTAACAGGTTGTTAACAGATATATCAATGAAGGGGTAGCAGAGCTTGTCCCTGGAGTCCTATTCGTTGATTAGGTGCCTTTTCCTTTCAAGCCTCTTTCATTTCCTACATGGGTTAGTTTTCTTCACAGTTCCTCTGTTTTGACATATCCTATTTGCAGGTTCACATGCACGATATGGAATGCTTTACATACCTTAACCGCGCCCTAGAAAGCACACTATCACCAATAGTAATTTTTTCTACGAACAGAGGAATATGCAATGTCAGGTAATGAGAAACTCTAGGCTTTCAGGAAATGTGAAACGGACTCAAAGTTGATTCTATGACAAGTCATTTGTTTTCCATGCTCAGTTTGGCTGAGTGGATGAGCAAGTCGTCAATCATATGAAAAGCGCCCAAGTCCATTAAGTGGGCCTATTTTGAATAATCAAAGGTTTGGGACTAGGGACTCGGAGCATGTTCAAACTTCAAAGCAAGTCAATTTATTTGCATTTTTGGTCCACTAGCTAGTTCATTCTTGAAATTTGTTTTCACATATATCAGCTGCTTTTACATATAACACTGCTTCTTGGAGGATCCTACTTTTTGTTCTCTTATCTGAATTTTGTTCTTCCTAGAAATCTTTAAATGCATTTTTTAGCATTAATTTGCAATATCTTCCTGCAAGCTTATGTTATTTTTTTCTTCAATGCATATGATGTAGGGGAACTGATATGAGCAGTCCACATGGCATACATGTTGGCCTGTTAGACCGTCTTGTGATTATATGGACAGAAACTTATGGTCCAGCTGACATTATACAGGTTCATGCTCAATTACTTCTCTGTTTCTGTAAAAATGGATAATCTACTCTTTGTAGACTTGAATCATTTGGATTATTGTGCTTCAGGAGTGCGATGGAGATATACACAGGGTATTATCAAACACTGTAGGCAATTGAGTAGCTGGTAATAACGCAAGAGGAATACTACCTCAAATACTTGCATGGTCGAAGTTACACTTCAGATGATCAATTCAAATCTAAGGTAACTTACTTTAAGGGGTCCTTGCTCTTGCGCGGGTGGTAGACTCTCAGGAGTTTCAACTCCCGGTCAAGGGTTCGAGTACCCATAGGTGGTGAAATTCCACCAGCGTGAGTGTGTGGGGTGTGTGTGCGTGTTAAAAAAAAGAAGGTAATTTACTTTTAAGATTGTTCCTTTTTAGAGTGAAATTATGTCACTAATGCTCTGGTCTAATATTAACAAATTTGTGGAAAATCATGCAGGTTATATTATTTGATCTGAATATCATGAGCGCTAATCATAGTTTTATGGGTAGCATTTGTCTTTTAAGGCTCGTTTAGATTGGTGAAATCCAAAACGCAGATTTAGAAAGAAAAATGCTACATCTCATAGAAAAAATGGTTAAGGAAGATCGAGGAAATGAATTCTAAAAAGGTTGTTCCTTTTCGTGTTTATGACTTTCAAGGAAATGTAGATTGATAAATGAAATGTAGATTGATAAATGATCAAAAAGTGATAATTGTCTCTCAAAAATTATGGAAATGTGGATTATCAAGGTTTGGGGTAGAAAAGGAAAATGTCTATTTTAGGAAAATTGTAGAAAGAATAGTTTTCCACATATTACTTTATTATACTAATTGGTGAAAAATGTCATGTCAGCAATTTTTTATTTTTTATTTCCAACGGTAGCATTTGGATTCCACTAATAAAACTTTGAAGGATCAACCAAATTCTATGCTAAAAATTCAAACATCGAAGGATGTTTATTATCTAAAAATACACTTTTTTTCCTCAACCATTTGGATTCCACCAATAAACATTGAAGGATCAACCAAATTCTATGCTAAAAATTCAAACATTGAAAGATGTTTATTATCTAAAAATACACATAACAAAGAAAGTATGGGTCCTGTTTATGCAAACTAAAGATTAAACTTTCCATAACAATTTCTTTGCCTATGCATTGTCAACTACCTCCTTTTTTGGTAATTGCTTTGTATGGTTCTTGAATTGCTTTCTATAGTTAACTGATTTTTTTAGCTAACAGATCATTTAAACGACATCATTTCATTGAGCAATGTGAGCAGTACATGTGTGAAAAAGATGGAGAAGGGGCCTAGCAGCATACATGCCAACATGGTAACTAGTGGGAGATTGAGTATGAGGGCTGGTGATTGGATCGAAAGTCAGGCCGGTCGGCTTGTCAGGTGGGTGATAAGCATACATGGAATGTGAACCAATAGTTTTTTCCCTTGCAAAATTTTCATTTTTCTATTACTATTGTGATGCAACCGATGTGTGGAACACCGAGTTTTGGAAGTTCATAGCTGCAGAGGTATGCCATGTTTACATAATTTGAGGACCAGTGAGATTTGTCTCATGTGGGCCATATTGGCCGTATGTTATGGGACCTTCTAAATGTATGGTTTGGATCATCATATTATGAAGCGAACGGGCAAGATGATTGGGTGATCCTTGTAGGCAAGTCTCATTTAGTACTAAACTGTTAGACACATGCAATGTATACTCACACCCGCATGCACTCACATCTGCTATCACATTTCCATGCATGTTGCAGCCTTTGGCCCTTTATATACACACTCCCCATGTATACACATTTAATTGACACAACAAACTCCCCATCATTTTCAACCATTCCTAAATAGAGATTTTGGTATAGCGCACCCTCTAACCACATGGAAACCAGTTTCTCAGCAATGGATCTCTCTCAATTTTATGAATGATCTTGATTGTGATTTGGGTTTTGTTTACTTGTTTTGGATTGATGGATTTCTTCTATATTCCCCCAAAATCAAGGAATTGTTACCATTTCCACTACTTTACCACTAATGACTTCCATCCATTTCTTCTAGAACTTTTAGAAATTTAGTTGTCGTCTTCTTTTTTCGTATGGACTTCTTAAGCAAGCTGAATTTGCCCAGAGAATTGAGCCGAAATTGAAACAAAAATTTTTGCGACGCCAAATTTTAGGAATGGTTGAAAACGGTTCTGAAATTGAAAATTTTGAAGGTTACATCTGTTCCTAAATTTTTGCGATGCCCTATTTGGCCACGGTTAGGGTTTTCAACCATTCCTAAATAGGGATTTCAATGTAGTGGTTAGTCCCTTGTTAGGTAGGGAGTTGTCGCTTGGGTGATGAAACTAAAAACAGATCAAAGATCGCAAGCATAAATCCACCACGGCTGCCCTAAGCCTAGCAATCTGGATAAGACCATTGACTAAATGGAGGTATTCCACCTTCCCTAATTTTACTGGATGAATAGACTTAATTAATTTACTTGGCTAACACGAATGTTCATTACATCGCATTAGTTTAGGTTGTGCCGACTTAAGCGTCGTGGTTGCGTGTTGAAGGAGTGTTAGCATTTGGGAATATGGTGTCAGAGTCGCTTATGAAGGAGTGTTGGATTGTGAGGGTGGGCATGCATCATCTCATGGCAGCATGCACGTGCATTAATAAGAGCATTTACGAACATAGTGTTTAAGTTGCTTTATCATTACTTATGTTAGTGGAATTGATGCTAGTGAAATTGATAAAATACGTAACTTAGAGTTAATGAAACCACTGAGTTGATCACTCAGTCTTACTCTGGGACTGTGTTTTAAAGCACTAACCTGACATAGTTGTAAATACAAGTACCATGAAGTCTGATGTGTTGAAGGAGGCGCACATAGATTCGAATGAGTCCTCGTACTTCTAGTTGCTGGGTGGGTTGATGTAGGACACTTGTGGAATGTCGACGAGATTTTAGGGTCTACATATTTTGTATTTTTTTGGAACTATATATTTTGCACAGCTGTAGTCATATACTCTGGATAGACTTACTTTACATATTAGTTGATTTATTTGTGTTAAATATTTACGTTTATTCTAGGGTACATCGCATGGTTTATTTTAATTCTATGAATTGCTCAAATGCCAGGTAAAACGAACTATAGAACCCTGCTTTTGCAAAGCATAAATGGCACCTGGGATATTGGGAGTTGAGTATTTACTCGGCCCTAGAAATTCAAGGCGTTATAGAGTTAGCGGTTTATCAGAAGTGAATATGATCACTTTGTCTACTTTAAGACAATGAGTGATGAAGGATTCATTTTATTCGTATTATATGTTGATGACATGTTCATCGTCAGTCAAATCATGTCTAATATCAATATATTAAAGGCTTAGTTATCAGAGATATTTGAAATGAAAGATCTAGGGGCTATAAAAAAAGATTCTCGGTATAGACATATATAAAGACGGACAAAGGAACAAATTATAGTTGTCTTAGGCAGTGTCTTAATAAAGTATTGGTGAAGTTTGAAATGGATAAGGCTAAACGAATTAGCATACCCTATGCTGCTTACTTCAAGTTTTCTTCAGAGCAATGTTCGATTATAGATGAAGAAAAGCAGGTTGTCTCGTGTGACATATTCGAGTGCAGTTGGCAATTTGATG
The DNA here is from genome assembly GCA_037074715.1 of Magnolia kwangsiensis. Taxonomy (NCBI): domain Eukaryota; kingdom Viridiplantae; phylum Streptophyta; class Magnoliopsida; order Magnoliales; family Magnoliaceae; genus Magnolia; species Magnolia kwangsiensis. The sequence goes on along the minus strand of CM073583.1, from coordinate 37,974,572 downwards.
TATGTCATGGTCTTTACATGAATGGATATTTCATATGCAATAGGTGTTGTGAGCAGATATATGTCAAACCCTAGTAAGTAACATTGGGAGGCAGTGAAATGACTACTTCATTATCTACGAGGTAAAATGGATTGTCTTGAAATTTTAGAAATCAGATGAAAAGCTTGTTGGCCATGATTCACATTATGTAGGAAATGTGAATAATAGAATGTCGACTTCCAATTACTTGTTTGTATTAGCAGGTGGAGCGGTCAGGAGGCATGTCGATGTTTCAATATGTGGTTGCTTATTTATTTATTTATTTTACACAACAGAAGCTGAATATATGACAGTAATTGAGGCATTCAAGGAAAGTATTTGATTACGTGGAATGATGAACGAACTCAGGCTTCAACAGGAGGCCGCGTCAGTTATTTGTGATAGAGAAAGCGCAATCGATTCGACAAAGAATTTAGTTTACAATTTTATAAATAAATATATTGATGTTCATCATCATTTTATCCGATAGGTGGTTGAGAAAGGTAGTGTTACTCTAAAGAATATCTGAATAAGTGTGAATCTCGTGGATTTGCCGACCAAGGTGGTTCCCACAGTGAAGTTCCTATTCAGTTCGACTTCTCTGAGTTTGGCAAAAGGTTGATAAAGACGGTGTGCATGAGAAATGATGACGATCGTGAAGCTATGATGGAGACAATTAGAGATGGAGCTTAGAGCTGTGGTTCGTGACAATTAAAGACATATTGAGATTGTTATCAGATGTCTTAAATTTAGTTTACAGACCACTCGGTCCCATCAACAACCCACTCAATCTCATTGAGAAAATCCCGATTTATTCCCTTTTCTCGTTGGACTATTTTTGGGTCCAAATTGATATGGTCGAAGGTGGCCTCGATCCCATCAAAGAGCATTCGGTGGTTGTCGATCCCATTGACGGAAGCACACAGTTTTGCGGAATTGTGGAAATTATTTTCTATTCCAAGTGTGACACTATATATGGATGTTATTGCGGGATTATGATAATTATTCTAAGTAACTATGAGCTATTCTAAGGAGGGCTAAACTTGGGGAAGGTGAAAATGAGGGTTTTCGTATTATTGTAAGTTATTTTATCTCTTTTACTTTGGCTTTTATGGTGATTTGCTATCACTTCGTACTGTGGTCTTTTTTTTCGCGAGAGGTTTTTCATGTAAAATCATGTGTGCTTTGTGATTGCTTGTTTATGTTTGCTTAATTTCGTGTAATCTGAAGTCGGGGTTTGTTTCCATGGATTCCCAACTAAAGGTTTGTATGTGGGCCACCATGCTATGTATTTTCCAGCTAATCATGCATTTGGTGTGCCTGTCAAGGATGAAGGGACACTACAAAAGTCATTTTGCTCCAAAAATCAGCCAATCTGTATTTCATGAACATTAGAAATAATTTACATTGATTTTGATGGTGTGGCCCACATGAGTTCTTGGATTGACTAATTTTTTTATTTGGATGGTAACCATGTGGAGATCAACCTATGCATGGAGAGGACGCTATACACAATAGAACCGGCAACTAATGTTTCCACTTTTTTCTTTTGTTTTTTATTACCCCGTGGTAAATGGCCATGCTTCCAACAACTCCCCGTTTGTACATTGGTAAATGGCCAGCCCTCGGTTGTCAATGCCGAGCTTGGGTTGGCTTCAGCGGGGTTTTGGACTGTTGTACTGGGATATTTAGAATTTTGATTTTTCCTGACCCGAGCCCAGCTAGTTGACAGCCCCAGCCCACTCTGCTTTATTTTTCCGGAACGACGCTGCCAGTGAACTACTTTTGTTTACCACCGTCCCTTTTCGAAAGTAATCCGACAGCTAGGATCGTCTGATGTATATTTATTTTAAGCTATTTCCAATCGATCCTATCGAACCGAGGAATGCGGATTTTGTAGTGAGCGCTCACCACCTATTGTTGTGATGCGGAGATTGTGTGGCCCACCTTGATGTATGGTTTTATACACACCGACCATCCATTTCACCCGGACGGGGATTTCCCTGCGCTGGGATGCTAGGTGGGGCCCACCTTGCTGTTTGTTATAAATCCACTCCGTTAAGCTGTTTTATGAGATCATTTTAGGACATTCTACAGAAAATCAGATGGATAAAAAACTCGAGTGGGCCACACGAGAGGAAACAGTTGCGATTCAATCACCACTGTTGAAACATTTTTAAGGCCACAAAAGTTTCCTATCGTGCTAATTTTTTTGTGTTTTCACTTCATCCCAGTGCGAATGACCTTATGAATGACCTTATAAACCGTTCAGGTGGCATATAAAAATAAAGGTGGAGCCCTGGAAGGTTTCAACGGTAAAAAACTTTCTCCAGTTTTCCCTCTTGTATGACCCACTTGAGTCTTGAATCCACATCATTTTCTGTAGATTGTCCTAAAATGATCTCGGAAAATGGATGGATGGAATGGATTTATCACAAACATCACAGTGGGCCCCACCTAGCATCCCAGTGCAGGAACTTCCTGCTAAAGGCTTTTGCAGGAAATCCGCGTCCATTTTACCCGATCATGTTAGGACATGAGACCAAATCGAAGCATCTCGAAGGCTCAAGTGGACATCACCACGGGAAACAGTGAAAATTGAACATCTACAGTTGAAGACCTCGTAGGGCCACTGTTTCCTATGATGGTGTCTCGAGCTGGACACAAACCTAGCCAGCCTGAAAGCTCGACTCGAATTGGTTCGAACAGAAGTTCGGACCAAACCATGGGTCAGAGTCAAGCTCAATAGTGACTCAACTTGATTCAGCTCAGCTTGATTGGCTCGTTGATTGTATGCACTTCTTGTAATGTGATCCACTTGAGCTTTGGATATGATTCAATTTTAGAATCATGTCCTAAAATGATATGTAAAAATGGATGGACGGCATGATAATACACATACATAAAGACAAGGATAATACATAATACATGTAAATGAATGCACACTGTTTCTTATGGTTTAGTCCCCTTAGCTTTGGATATGATTTAATTTTGGATTGTGTCCTAAAATGGTATGTAAAAATGGATGAATGGTATGGATAATACATATACATGATAGTGGGCCCATAAAGTTTACTCAGTACACTAAACCAGGATTTGAATTTGTTGGTGACCTCAACACCTGCCACGTAGCTGGTGTCATAGATCCGTGAGGTCCATGATATATGTATTTTGTCGAGGTCAAAATCTGGACCACCCTCCACTCAATGCGATGAACCTTCGACGAACCCTGGTCCTGCACAAGGGGTGAACAAAGGAGACCCTAGCTAAGCCGGGGGACCATCCAATGCCTAATTCAGGTCACAGGAATTTGGCTCTAGGTTGAATGTAGAGAGAGGGTGTAAGATGTTGCGTACCTATAGCAATGGGACCCCCTTATATTTATACCTGTGTGATGGACGATTTGCGTCCGTTAACCTCAGCACGATTTACTCAATTAGTGGGATACTGTGATTGTGGAGATTTTGCCTGTAATCCGGGGATTTTGTAGCATATCGTGCGTATCTGTGAGCTAAATAATTGGCTATGTCCACTTAAGGCAGTTCCTTAGTTTAGTGCTCGAAATGTTTGCATCCAGCCTCGGCCTCGGCTCGGGATCTCAGAGTAGAGAGGCCCTGACTTCGAACCTCGGACCTGGATTGGCATGCATATGGGTTCTTCGTCGAGTTATTAAGCAAGGGCAGTGTCCAGAGACCTGGACCGGCGCCGACCCAGATTTATGTTGGGCTCGATCCCACTCGTCCGTCATGTGCTTTCGAGGTCTCCCTTCCGAGCTTCGAAGTGGGCAGCAGACCTAACACGTCGAGTCGGATTTCTCCATAACAGGCGACATGTAGATATGGATGGTCGAACAACCGCCTCTAGTCGAGAAGTAGTAGGGTGGCCTGAGATCCAACAGGTAAATTCTGGTTTGAGTGATTTGAGCTTCACACCAACTGCCTTAGCCTCGGACTATTCCGAATTGATAGACTCGGAGTAGAAATGCTTCTTTGGGCCTAACCGAGAGGCTTTCCCTTCCGCTGTTCTCAAGATTCTAGATTAACCCTTAAGTATCCGGTCAGATTTGGATGGCATCGGAAATCGGAGTTGAAGAGGCTCGGATCTTTCCATAACAGAGCCCCCTACTCTTCGAGTCTGGACACGGACTTAGAGAGTAAACATATGGAGAAGATCAATAGTCTCTGAAAGTACCCTTATAAGTGTCTTGGTTTATCAATTAGCGTGAGCGTTGGGTCAGTCAGACTGCAGAGCTTCATAAGAAGATTAATTCAAGAGTCTGCTTTAACCAGATGCGTGAAAGCTCACCATAGGTAAATCTAAGCCTCATATCCCATGTCCCAAAACATCAGGTGAATAAAAACCTTAAAACAAGTTAGAACATCATAGGGTTTTTAAGTGAGAAATTTTTTTTCAAAAATCAGAAAATCTCTAAGTTTTTTTGATTTGTCGATCTTATTGATACACGTGTCGATATGATCGACCTGTGTGTCGATGTCTTCGGTAAACAAATCGATTCTATCGGAATGAGGACAAAAGTGTCCAGCAACCACATACAAATCTGGACAAAATTATCAATGTATCGATATACCTATCAATATCATCGATATTTAAATCTTAAGTCAATCGAAGGTGACTCGATAATATTGATAAGCAGATTCCGGCGCCCCTGTTTTTACTTAAGAAAATCATATATGCTTCGATATATCGAAGCCATCCTTGATACAATCGGAGTTCAAATCTCGATGATATTGGAAGACTCTCGATGATATCGGTCATAGGCGCGAAGTTGCCCAGCAACATTTTTCAGATGGTTTTTAATTCTGATCGGGGGTCACTCGATAGAATCGATATTGAAATATCGATGTTATCGAGGCTGGGTCGATTGTATCGAGAATGAACATAAACTGTCCAGCAAGCTCACTGATAAAATTCTTGGATTTATTAATGCATCGACGCGACCTTCGATATCATCGACATTCAAATTCCGATGATATCGAGTATCCCTCGATCATATCTAATGACTTGAAAAATATCAAGCAAGTTTCTCTTATTTTTCAAATGTCGAAGAATCGATCCTTGTATCAATAATATCGGAGTTCAAAATCCGATTACATCGATATGAGCCTCAATCCCCTCGACCAGCTGGCAAGAGGTTTTCAAAAGCATATAACATTGAATTTGTGTCATCGAGCGGACCATCGATACAATCGAGAGTATACGCTTGATGATATCGAACTCTGTCATAAATGTGACCGTTTTATATCTGTTGGAACCTTTTGCATATATATAGAGAACTTTGTCTTTAGTTGCTGGTAGAGAAAGAAGAGAGTGCTTTTGAGTGTTTAAGCTTAGATCAATTACCCAAAGCCCTTTCTTTCAAGGGAGTTCATCCTCCAATCCACCTTCATCATTAATATTCAATAGAGTGGATTGGGGAATGAACTTCCGCATTCAAGGATCCTCTAGCTACTACCTTAATGACAAATCATTAAGCTGGGATGCCTTGAATGCATAGATAATTGGAATCGCTCTATCTTCATAATAGGAAACCATTTAGAGAGTAGGATTCCATCATAACCTTGACCCAACTCGTCGCCATATATTGGTACATCATTTGTGTTGTACTGAGGGTCAAATATTGCATATTAGACCTAGTTATTGCCTGAATTTACGAACATGGTACCATTTAACGACTCAATTTAATCACGTTTGTGATTGAAGGTACATTTGCGAGCTTGGACCGAAACAGGGTGTTAAAAGCATAGATTTGATGCTCAGAATGCACCAAGGCAAGGGACAGACCTTAGGGGACCAAGATCGACGGATTTGTATGCCAAAGATTCAAGGAAATTTAGAAAGTGAAGCTTAAATGGCTTGAAAGTCAGCCAGAATGCAAGATCACAAGGTTTCCACCATTCGTTTGGCTTGAAAATTCATACATGGACTAAAGACCATATATTAACCATACAAATCAAAATTTATCCATTTGATCCTTGTGAAAGTGTCCCAACAGACAAATCAGCTTAGAAATCATCAATCTAGGGCTCACTCGATATCCGTATATGCTCCAAAATTGGTCTCAACCCCTTAAATGAGGTGATAAAACGGATGGATGGAGCGGATCTCTCAAGTACAACATTATGGGACCCATACACTCAATACGTGTACATTACGTGGACATAGCCGCCACGCACCAAACCGTTAAGGCAGCGTTGACTGCCTTGACCCGATTAGTCTCTCACCAAGAGACAGCGGATGGACGTCCGACTGTGGGTTTGTGATTATGGGCCCCATACATCAACATTTTTGTAAATCTGAACTGTTAAACGTGTCTAGAGGGGGGGCATGACCATCGCCTAGCTTTCCTTTTTGGCCCATGCATGTGTACGTACGTGAATTGTCAGAAAACGTAGGATGAACGGCAGAAGCAAAACGTTAGTGGACCACGTCAACAAAAATCCAACACCATCCATTCCTGACTGGTTTTTCACTAGGAATTCAATGGATGGGGTGAATTTTATCAGAAACATCACTATGGGGTCCACCAAACATCTTAGCGCACCTCTGCGTAAATCTTATGCACGCTCAACATCTAGTCCTCCATGGGCCGATGTACGTACGTGATCATGGTTGGATGAGTGATCTTGGCTATTCAAAATCTTCCCTTGGGCCAACCAATCAAAGCTATGAAGCCTGAATGGCTCGGATCTTGCACTTGGAGCCCATTTAGCTGAAAATCCCAATCTACTGCATTGCCTTTCGCTGCGAAAGGTGTTGTGATACTTGTTGGCTGCATATAGAAGGTTCGTTCTCTAACTCTAGGAGGATCTACAAACAGCTGACTTCCCTGTTGTTATAAAAAAAGAAAGAGGAGAGAAGGAGGCATCCAAGATTTGGGACGTGAATGTGGTGCAGGGAGAGTGTTTCTTTTAGAGTTATTTTATTTTATGTTATTTTTATTCTTATGAGATCTAACCTAATCATGTTGTTAGGCTAAACCTCTTGGCTAGGGCTAAGAGGTGAAGCTTGTAGAATGATGAGAGAACTTTTTGCTATGCCTTTTGTTTAGACTGAACTAATATTGATTTTAGTTAATTAAGGGAATGTTTTTTATTTTTAATGGTCTGTTGTGACTAAAATTAAATGGGTCTACGATTGCTGTGAGCATGTTCCTTTCCTTTGATGTTTATGACATCAGGAAGCCTTGTTGTTCAACATCGTCTCTTGGGCATGGTTGGGTGATGGTACCCTTTCTAACCTTCATGCATTGTTAATTGGTTGACAATTAGTTTAATTCTGTTGTTTACTTTGTCTCCTGGGCATGGTTTAGTGATGGAATCCATTCTAATTCATATACCTTTTATCTCTTTGAAAACTATATCAAAGGAGGTTCAGTGTGATATCCATGATTATACTAGTGGATGAAGATGAGACTCTAAGTCCAGTTGAGTTCTTGAAGTAGGCATAAGATCTCTCTGACCTCTACAAGTGGATACTCTGAATCCCTAGTTTCTTACCTCTGATTTCTTTAAGTTTTAGATAATTATTTCACCATTATTCCTCAAATTACAATCGATTTAGATTTTATCTTAGTCTAGTTCTAGTTCTATTTAATTTCAGATTACGTAAAAGTTTTAGTCCCTGTGGATTCGACCTCGGTCTCACCGAGTTTATTACAACATCACAACCCTATACTTGGGGAGTGAACAAGTTTTTGGTGCCATTGCCGGGAACTAACAGCTACGTTATTTTGAAATTAATTAGTTTTAGAATTAGATTAAGATTAGGATTATACTAACTTTAGTTTTAGATTTTTCTTTCTATTGGATTTTTAGAACTAACTTTCCTGTTTTGTAAGGTCTTTGATAGATCGTCTAAATTAGTAACTTTGTCCTAATTTCTTTACTTTCTCTATTTTTTAGATTCGATTTTATCTTCTATAAACTAACTTAGTTTGTTTTCGTTTGCAGGATCTTCACTTGGGACTTCGAATTCGATAACTTCTTTCCATCTTTCCTCTTTATTTATAGAATTCCTTTCTATTCTTCCTCTTAGGTCTAGGTTTAGAATCTAAATTGGGAGCTGCGAGTGTTTTATGCCCAAGTAGGTTCGTGATAATACTCGACGTCTCTTGACCGAAGGAGGATTAGTTGAGGGGCTGACTGTCCATCGTAGGATTAGACACCGCTCAAGATCCCCAGAGTTAGTTTAAGTAATGGCCACAAATCAACTCCCTCCACCTAAGATAGAAGACATTCAGGATGAGAATGAGGTGCATCAAGCACTCCCGCCTCGTACTTTATGAGATTATTTACAACCAGCGGGGGTGAGTACGCCCTTATGCATGATTTTTCCTGAAAATACAGGACATACGAACATCAAGCCAGGTGTTATCCAACTCCTCCTTAAATTCCATGGGCACGAATCAGAAAGTCCATACTTACATTTGAAAAAGTTCGATGAGATCATAACCACTTTATACTTTCCTAATGTAACTGAGGATAGGGTCAGGCTGAAACTCTTTCCCTTTTCCTTAAAGGACAAGGCTAAGACGTGGTTACATTCACTGCGTCTTAGATTCATTGGCACATGGAATGATATATTGAGGGAATTTATAAAGAAATTTTTTCTATATCATAAAACGATTACCCTTAGAAAAGCAATCATGAACTTCGCTCAAAAGGAGGATGAAACATTCTTCTAATGTTGGGAAATGTTCAAGGATCTAGTCAGTTCATGCCCGCAACACGGCTTTGAAACGTGGCACCTTACAAACTTTTTCTACGATGAATTGACATCTTCCATGCGCCAATTGGTCGAGACAATGTGTAATGGAGAATTCATGAATAAAGATGTCGATGAGGTATGAGACTATCTTGATAGCCTTGCTGAAAAAATACAATCATGAGACCATTACCCAAATTCGAACACCACGTCTAGGCCCACTCAATATAAGGAGAAAGGTGGATTGTATCTCTTGAAAGAAGAGGACGATCTCAATTATAAAGTGATTAATCTCATAAGAAAATTCGAGGCCATGGAAGGAAAGAAGGATAAGGTTAATGAAATTATTTGCGGTATCTGTGATTGCAACATTCACACAACTGAAAATTGTCTTACAATACTTGCCCTTCGAGAAGTATTGAATGAACAAGCCAATGCCGTAAATAACTATCAATGACCTTTCAATGGACCTACCTCTAATACATACAATCCTAGTTGGAAAAATCATCTAAATTTTAGTTGGAGGAATGGACAAACTGCTACCCCTCAAGGTTTCTTTAATCCAACTTCACAACAACAACAAGAGAGACCTCAAGAGGATCTGATTCTAAAATATTTTGAAAAGTAAGATCTTTTCAATCAGGGTATGCTACAAACCTTGCAAGACCCTGATTGAAACATTATAAGGACTTAAGGCTGAAAATATGATTGGGAATAAGGGGAGCCTCCTAGCTTAACCTCTTCCCAATCCAAAGCTGCAATATGAAGTTGGCAACCCAAGCTCTTCAAATCAAACAGAGCACACTAAATCCATCACCACTCTTAGGAGTGAGAATATTATTGATAAAACCCTTCCAGTTAGGTCCGAAAAGCCTCAAGAATCAGAAAAGGACAACAATGATGGGTCTAGTGATGCCCCATAAAAATTAGAACCAGAACTTCTAGACAAGCTAATTGCTTCATTTCTCCAATGGTTGGTTGCACCAAAACCTCTCTCTAACCTTCAGGATATTCTAGAGGTGTTAAAACAAGTAAAAGTCAACATTCCTCTACTCGATGCCATAAAACAAATACCTTTATATATCAAAATCCTGAAAGACCTATGCATGACCAAACGATGGCAGAGGATTTAAAAGAAGATCTTCTTGACTGAGAAAGTGAATGCCATCCTTAAGCAAGACGTGCCACAGAAATTCAAAGATCTCGGTAGCCCAACCATATCATGTGTAATCGGGGACTATCGAATTAATCACGCACTTCTTGACTTAGGAGCGAGTGTCAATCTGATTCCCTACTCGGTATATAACCAGTTCGGTTTGGATGAATTAAAACCCACCCTAACCATACTATAACTTGCTGATCGCTCTGTTTGTGTACCAAGAGGGATAATTGAGGATGTGTTGGTCCAGGTTGATAGATTTTACTACCCCATAGATTTTATCATTCTGGACACTGAACCCATCAATAACATGAGCACTTAGATTCCCGTCGTTCTTGGTCGACCATTCCTTGCCACTTTAAATGCAATTATTAATTGCTGGAATGGTGTCATGACTATGTTTTTCGAGAATATGACATTGGAGTCTAACATCTTTTTCAATAACTGCAGAAACTCAGAGGATGATGACAATTTCCACGACCTTAAGATGATTAATTCTTTCATGAAAGATAGAATGCCTCTGACCTTATCCTCTGACCCTCTAGAGACATGCCTGGCACACTCCCATGACTTGGATGATGACATGATTAGGGAGAAGTGTGCTTTGCTTAATACTGCACCAGTACTTAAAGTTAACCAGTGGAGGCATAATTTGAGGAATTACTCCAAACTGATGTCATGCCTCTATCGTCTAACCTCAAGCCACCGAAGCTTGACCTAAAACTTTTACACTCTAATTTAGAATATGTCCATTTAGGTCAAGAAGAGACATACCCAGTGGTGATTTCATCTCAACAAACAAGAGAGTATGCTCATTTCTAATCTCGAAGAAGATAAAAGAGTTATTAGACATATCATCACAGATCTCGATAGGATGAATGAACTCCTTTCAAATGAATGTTTTGACTTTTTAGATGATTGCTTGACACACTTTACAGATTTAAACAATTTCATAATATAAGAAATAGAGGATGTCTCACAAGACAATACCTCGGTAGATGTCATGCACCGAGAGAACCCTTATTCTGAAGTACCTCCTCCCCCAGATCCTGAATGTTTACCATTAAAGGAGGAGGAGTTGAAAATTGAACCGAAGTCTAGAACTTCGGAATGTGTTGAGACAACATTACTTCCTGAGAATTTTTCTGAATTTTATTTACTTGTAGTCTCTGATTCACCATGGAATACTAACGTTGAAATTTCTTCTATCACAGGTCAATCGTATATACTTTAGATACTTTAAGCAATTCAACAAAAGTTTTCTTCTGAGGTACATAAGTTTCTTTATAAAGTCATGCTCCAGGGAGTCCAAGCCTATTGCAAAAAAGGCTTTTATATGATCCTATTGAGGAACTTACTGAGAAACTTATCAAGATATTGACCAGAAGAGGAACTTTGCGGTATGATCAAGTAGTTTTCCTTGCTTTCATAGGACTAGGGTAGTTTGCTTTATGCTGTTCTAGGATAGATGGTTTTATGCCGTTAGGTTAGTTTGCTTGATACATTATTTTAGGATAGTTGCTTTCATATCTTCACTCTCGTACTAACCTGCTCTCGCACAGCGATCTCTTAAAAAATCTCTCTTGATCCCTTCATTCAAGTACTATCTTCTTATCACTTCTCATGATTTTTTTTTATTGTCTCATGTGCATTGCATGATCATATCTTTTACATTGAGAACAATGTAGATTTTAGGTTGGGGGTGGGAGATTAGGTTTCCTAATCAGTGTTTTCTTGATCTTGAGCAGAAAATTGTGAAAATTTTTAAATTTTTTTCTGAAATTTTTTGTGAATTCGAAGTGATTGTGATGGCCATCTTTGATTTAGAATTATAAGATACATAATGTTTGTAATTCATGACTCTTAGATTCAGTATCAGTTAGCTTTCACAGCCAAGTTTGAATTGTTAATTCATAATTAAAAGTTGTAAACATTGATTGAGTCATGATTTCACATGTCACATCTTGCTTTCACATTAAGGTTTCAGTTTGATATTGAAAGGTTAACTTGGTAATCACTAAGCATGGAAGGAACCAACATGGAAAATTTGCCCGTCATGATCAATTGAAGAAAAAGGAAATAGTTAATTAAAAAAAAAATACCTTCAGAAAGAGTTGGGCGAATAATCTTCACCATAGGTTTGCTCTCTATATGTCACGCCCCAAACATGGAAATCAGATTCACAGGAATCCTGATCACTGAATCCGGTGCCGACAGCCTCCGTAATACCCCATTCTCGGCTCCTAGCGCATCATACGCCAGATTCCGATCCTGGGATCCTATAAGGAGGATTTTTCAACGTACATTTGTCTTGTAATAAGCATAACCATAAGTTTACCCAAATCATAAAGGCAACATCATCATCACTTATCCACTAATATAATCACTTGAATACAATGCTGAAAGGAAAATACATATATCAAAATCAGAGCTCCTGAAAACCGTTGCACGCTCGAAGCTCAATGCTGCTGTAACCTAATGCCACCTGCACGCATCTATCGTGCATAAGCTTACAAAAGCTTAGAGGGTGGTGTAAGTGTGTGAAAGGTAAGTGCCGAGTATTCAATAGAGTCCATAGATCATACATCATCGAGATAAGAAGGAAAAATGACAAGGTCATGAATCATACGATATCAGAGTAAGCAGAAATATACTGGTAAGTCCATGAGTCACATAATATCAGAGTATGCAATGCAGATCATAATGAGCTAAATATTATATACTGCAGATGCGATGCAATATGCAGATCCTGTCAAGTCCTTCTAAGCCATATAAGTGCAGAAACGTAGTAATCCAAAATGTCATATGCTGTGGATGAAATGCAATATGGGATGTGAATGAAATGATCATGCCGAAATGTGAAGTCGGGGTGATAGTACGTAGTATCGTAGGCTACGGGGTCCATCACAATGAAATTCTATCCAAACTAGTCCCATACTTAAATTTGGATAGTCAAACATAATGTGGTAAACTCTTGATCTCAAGTTAGTCGCGCGCCCCAAACGAAATCCTGACCATTGCGAAGGTACACGTAACAAATAGTTGCACACTGTCAGCCCGAGTGGATAGTGATTGGATGAATGAATGAGTATGCAACTCCTACTCAGTAGCCTGTCAGCACAGTAGCCTACCAACTGCTGGTAGCTTGCCCAGTGTGGTAGTTGCACGTCGATAGCCGACCCATTTATGAGCTGGTTATACTCAGCCTAGCTTATAGCCCCCTCACTCGGGCGAATAAGGCCATACCTCCTTCCAACCGACCACGACATAGTGGGAGACACAGCCTCATGGTATAAGTATCGACGCTCATATTCCACTCGGTTTAGACGTTGGAGCATCTCCTGACACCAAGGAGGTTTTGAGATTTTCACCCAAAGACATCCTACGTGCCCATAGTGCTAGAACCAAGCATTTTCGGTGTCCCATCTAGCCATTCATGATGTGCCTGTGGACGCCACGACTCTGATGTAGCTAGGGCGTACAATGATCAAGTCACATATATGCGAGATGTATGAGTCACACTAACCAGTCATGCAACAATCCTGCGCGTATTGCATGAAATGTGAGGCACTCCGTCTCATAAGGAGTCCTATAAATGGTTGCCCAATGGCGTATGCTATGATCAAACATTTCTCATATCAGGCACACATATGATGTGTATGGGCATGAATCATGGAGTTACACTAAGCATGTTATAAGGTGATGAACTACTCTCACGACGAAGATGGGCCTAGACGGTCTACACATAACAAGTATGGGCCTATCAATGGGCCCTAGAGAGATTCATAATGTGGACATTTAACCAACATTATTCTTACAATGTGGACGTCAAACCAACATTGCTCCCAAGGCACGGCCTGCCATAAACATCATTACCTATATTATAGTGAAATCACTCATTACATCGGGTGCACATTCCTCGCATTGAGCCGCATGTACACCACATCACGCCTAGCCATGTAGGCCACAAATACCTCAAGATGGGCCTCATCACATGGGCTAAAAATAAATTAAATGGGTCACAACATATGAGCCAGAAACACATCATAATAGGCCTTAACCCATGGGCCTTGATTCATTGCAATGGGCCTTAACCCATAGGCTCCAAATATATCACAATGGGCCTCAACCCATAGGCCCTAATACATCATAATGGGCGTTAACCCATGGGTTCCAAATACATCACAATGGGCCTTAACCCATGGGCCTTAGAATCTATCAAAATAGGCCTAATCACATGTGCCTTGTATATATCAAATGGGTCTCAACGGACAGCCACAAATGAATCGAGGTAGGCCTCATATATATATACCAAGGTGAGCCTCAATGGATGGCTACAAATAAATCAAGATGGGCCTCATACATATACCAAGGTGAGCCACATCAATGGGCTGCACCAATGGGCCTTATATTCAATGCAATGAGCCATAACCCATGGGGCTTTAAATACATCATAATGGGCCCTCATAATATGGGCCATAAATACATCAAAGGTGGGCCAAAATTACATCAAGGTGGGCCCCAATGGATGGGCCATAAATATATCAAGTGGGCCTCAGTATATTGCATTAGGCCCCATACAAGGGCCTTATAGTAGGTGGGCCCTGCACAACCAGCAGGTGGGCCTGCACTTCCCAAATGGGCCCTACCAGATGAATAACATGGATGTACAACACATCTATCAAGCGGGTCACAAGTCTAACATACTGGGGCGTGGATAAAACACATGAATCAAGGTGGACCCGTCAAACAGACGGTGTGCAAAAAGGGGTGGTGTGCGTATGAAACACATACACCAAGGTGGGTTTCCATCGTCCACGGTAGTGGATGGTGTGAGCAAAACACATACATCATTGTGGGTCCCATGTGGGGCCCACCATAATGCTCATTCGCCGACCAACCTGTTGATAAGGTCACAAAGACATAGATGAATAGGAAAAATAAATACCAAATTGATTCAAAACTTTCGTGGGCCCAAAAAGGGTTTCAATGGTAGAGTTCAATCACCGCTGTTTCTTGTGGTGTGGGCCACCTGAGATCTGGATCAAGCTTATTTTTGGGGTGGGTCCACTTCAGAGGGTGGCCCACCTTATGAATGGGTTAGATGGAAAATAAACATCAAGGTGGGGCCCACGCATAGGGTCGTGGGTCCCTGCCCACCGTCCTCCCGTCGGCCTCTGGCGCGACCTGCACCGCTGACTGCTGCTGTTGATTTTTTTTTTTAAATTTTGAAACATGCATTTTCTCGCGGTTTTTCAGGTGTGGAGCCTAGATCAAGTAAATCCAATCCATTTGCACTCCGTGGCTCAAGACCATCCAAACGAGTCCAATATTGCATATTTTTTTGTAGCATCGAGTTGTCAGGGTGAATTTCAATGGCAAACACATTGTTTGCTATGTTATGGCCCGCCTGAAATTCGGATCAGCATCATTTTTAGGCTCAACGCCTAAAATGATATGAAGAATGGAATGAATGGAGTGGATTGAATACATACATCAAGGTGGGGCCTATACGAGTGGCCCTTCTCCAATGCTTGGAAAGCCAAGCTTATATTTTTTATTTACATTGCACGTCCAGCGTCCAGGGACGCTGGACAGCTTGACATAACACATACTCTAAGGTGGGCCCTGCTCAGGTGGGCCACCAAATGACGGATGGTGTGGGTACAACATGTATGCAAAGTGGGCCTCACCTACAAATGGTTTAAGAAAAATACATGTTTCGTGGTGGGGTTCATCTGGGTGGGCCACAAAGCCATAACATCTCATAAACACACAAATAATGAGAGAGGGAGAGAGAGATTGAGAGGGACATGTGTGATGGAGGGACCCCGGCACTATGGACCCTCCGTTGTATGATCTACAACATACATTAAGTGGGTCCCATTTCATATGGCCACTGGTCAAAATCAACGGTGGAGATCCTTTCTCCACCGAAATGGGCGGTCTAAATGACCATTTATGCAAAGAAATTAAACATCATGATAGGATCCATGGAGAATGGCCCCATCATGGATTGATCTTGAAATCAAAGTGGGCCATTGGCCACATTTAGGGTCCAACATGAGATCCATACCATTGATCGGTAGGCCTCACTTGACCCATCATCAAAACAAGAAATCTACACCTATAGAAGCACCCACCTAGCGATCTCCTTGGTCCGTTGGAAAGCCTATCTCCTTGTGCTTCTCTTTGATGGTGGAAGATGGGAGATGGATAGCTAGGATGAGAGTTAAAGGGATGGGAAAGTGGACCACACACATGCACTTGCCCTCTTGGAAAACCATGGATGTCCACTCCTCTCTCTTTGTTTGGTTACTTGGAAAAATGTGAAGAGAAAGAGAGGGAGGGAGAGGGTTGTAAGGAGTGATGGATGTGAGGTGAGTGATGGATGAGGTGAGTGATGGATGTGAGGTGAGTGATGAGTAAAGTGAGAGATTGGTTGACTTTTGAGGTTGCTTTACTTGTGGAGAAAGGAAGCATAGGTGCTTTGTACTTGACATGAGAGGTGATTGATGGGATTGATTGATGGGATGGATGAGACATGTTGTAGAGATTCCCTTGAGATTTGCAACGCGGTATTTTTCTCAAACTGAACGCAGGTCTGCATCTCCCTGCCATGGTATCAGATCAGTGAGCGAATCGTGGCATTGGAACAACGGCGACAGTGCGGTCGCAATGGTACAAGTCTCGGATTGACCCGACTCAGATATACAGGATACGACTTAGTGTCGAGAGCGAACGTCGACCATCGGTCGCAGGTTGCCGGAATTCAACCGGGAGGATCGCGGGAGTTGATGGAACAGTACGGGCTAGGATACGGGTCTTACATTATAGGTGTAGATTTAATTCTCCATGGATGATATGTGAAAAGGGTTGGGTGTATGGTCATTACCATAGGTTTGCTCCCTATAGGTGAGGATTTGATTCCTCTTCTTGGCGTCACTTTAATGGAAAAATCAAAAGCTGGAAGAACGAAAAGATGATCTTTGAGGCAAGTTTGGTTTAAGTTTTAGTTATCATGAATTCTCTTGTTGGTTACCAATGATATCCTGAAATAGAGAAGTGAATTTTAATGAT